>JADRCH010000114.1:1498606-1601106 GCA_019843965.1 Rhynchomys soricoides
GAAGAAGAAGAAGAAGAAGAAGAAGAAGAAGAAGAAGAAGAAGAAGAAGAAGAAGAAGAAATAATCCACCAGCCTCTCTAACTTTTAAGTGCTAGGAAGGATTAAAGGCAAAAAACATCATGCCTAGAACCCCAATAAGTTTTAATTCTGGCATGGAGGTACATGCTTAATCTCAGAACTTTGAAAATGGATTTGAGAAAATCAGGAGTTCAAGAACAACTTGGGCTATATGGAATCCTGCCTCGAAAGAGCAAAACAACAACAAACAAAAGACCTGGTTTATTAAACTCAACTATTGGGAAGCAGGAGACAGTAAAGAAGAACCCAGGACCACCTGAGCGGGAATTCGAGGGTGCTTACCTGCTGGTGATTAGGAAAATGTTCCATGGCCTTGAGCAGCAAATGGGTCACATCAGCCAGGAGCCGGACAGGCATGCCTAAAGCAAGGTCCTGTTTAGTTAAGTTAAACACACAGGCACTTGCAGCCAGCTGCACAGGCAAATTCATAGGATGGTTTCTCATCCCAGTAACCACAAGCTGAAAGAGACAAAAAGATAATTAGTCCTCTTAATTCCCCTCATAAATACAAACCCTCATCATAGAATGAAGCTGCTTTGTTGTTGCTCTAAAGTAACTTCAAAAGCATGTCCATATGTAAAGAGCCTAGGACATTATCACTCTCAATTCCCAGTCTCTTCCTAGAGAGTGCTGCCGGTTAGATGCAATAAAACACATCCTCTCCCTGACTAGAAAGCCATTTTTCACTGTCTTCTTTCCCCTCGAGAGTCCTCCCCATTCTTCAGTTCAGCTAAAAACTTAGCTTTCTTTAAAATTTATTTTATAAGTGGGCAGTGGTGAGGCCCATCTTTAATCCCAGCACTCAAGCAGCAAGGCAGACACATCTCTGTGAGCTCAAGGCCAGTGTGGTCTACAGAACTTAGTTCCAGGACATCCAGGGCTACACAGGGAAGCCCTTTCTCTAAACTAGACAAACATATCCCATTTTTTATTTGTTGGTTTGTTTATGTGTGTATGTGTCCACAGAGGCCAGAAGAGGGTATTGGATCTCTTGGAATTGAAGTTACAGGCAGTTGTGAGTCACTGGCAAATGCTCTTAATTAAACACTGAGCCCTCTCTCCAGCCCTGGAAAACCCAGCTTTCAACCACACTAAGAAAACTGAACTAACTAGACAAGAACTTGAGATTCTAACTGCCCCATGTATTCTCCTACCAGGACACAGACATTCATGTCACCTTGCCCACCCATAAATGATCTTTTGTAATCCTCTCTACAGTTGATTTCTCCATGGATATATACCATATCATTTCCCTGTCTGTCTACTCAAGGAAATTATTACTTCTGTATCATTTTTAAAATCCTGGACTGGAAAGATCAGCATACTTAAAATGATACTCTTTTACCTATTTAAAAGGGGGGGGGGATTGCACATGCCTGCACTTCCAGCACTGAGGAGTCTGAGGCAAGAAGATTGTTAAGTTTGAGGCCAAACCGGATGGCATAGAAAGATCTAGTCTAGCTGGGCAGTGGTGGCGCACACCTTTAATCCCAGCGCTTGGGAGGCAGAGGCAGGAGGATTTCTGATTCAAGGCCAGCCTGGTCTACAGAATGAGTTCCAGGACAGCCAGGGCTACACAGAGAAACCCTGTCTTAAAAAAGAAAGAAAAGAAAAGAAAAGAACGATCTAGTCTAAAAAAAACAAAAAAACAAAACAAAAAACCAAACTGTCCTTGGATTCTATTTCCTTAACCAATTGCAATTTTTCCT
This sequence comes from Rhynchomys soricoides, assembly GCA_019843965.1. Lineage (NCBI taxonomy): Eukaryota > Metazoa > Chordata > Mammalia > Rodentia > Muridae > Rhynchomys > Rhynchomys soricoides. Next base: position 1,500,394 of record JADRCH010000114.1, read on the forward strand.
CTTAGCTTTCTTTTACAGCAAAACTCCTATGAATGAGTTTTTAATCTCATATTTAATCTCTAATATTTAATCTCTAAATAAATTAGTGAATATTTCAAATCAGGGCTAGAGATCTAGTCCTTTGTGCTCAGTTTTATAAAAATCAAAGCTGGAGCTGATTTAATCCCAGCTTTTAGTCCCAGCACTCAGGAAGCAGAGGCAAGTGGAGCTCTGAGTTTGGAGCCAGCCTGGTCTATAGAGAGTTCCAGGATAGCCAGGGCTACACAGAGAAATCCTATAAGTAAGTATGTACGTAAATACATGAGAGAGAGAGAGAGGAAGGAAGAAAGAAAAAGGAAGGGAAAAGAGGGAAGGGAAACTGGAAGAAGAAAGAAAAAAAAGGGGGGGGGGGAAGCAAGCCCAGCCTCTTCTGGTTCACACAGAGTGACAGGTATTAGTGACAAAAATAAAATGTTACAGTTCCTATCTGAGCACTCCACTGGAAAATTTAAGATATTTAGGAGATCAAATCAGTTCTGGCTCTGCCACTGACTTACTGTTTCTTAACTTCATAGGCCCTCAGTTTCACAATCTATAAAATGGAAGATAAAATCCACCTTTCCAGATTTTGGCCACTAAATGAAATACAAAATAAAGTCTTACACTCACTAGATTTCAAAACTGAATCTATATACGATATAGATATAGAAAGGATATATAGATGCCCGAGGCCCATGTAGCCTTATCAACTCTAAGTTTCTTGTGTTCATAAATACGTTGGTTATTATTATTTATGAATATTTGTGCTAGACAGCAAACACAAGTGTTCTAAAACTAAGCTATATACCGGTGCAGCAGATATGCTTTCACAGCCACCCAACCATCTCTCTCTTGAGATGGTCTCACTACACAGCCCTAGCCAGCCTAGAACTCAATCTGTAGACCAGAGTGGCATCAAACTCAAAGAGATCTGCTTGCATCTATCTCACAAGCGCCAGGGTTAACGGCAAACACCCACACCAGACTTTAAATTTTTATCAAGACAAGGACTCCTTTTCCTTTTAATTTTTGGGCTTATTTTACTTTTATGTATATGGATGTTTAGCCTGCATGCATGTATATGCAGCACATGAATGCCTGTCGGATTACCTAGAACTAGAGCTATGGATGGCTGTAAGCCATCATGTGTGTGCTGGGAGTCTGCAAGAGCAGCAAGTGCTGTTAACTGCTGAGCCCTCTCCTCAGCCTCAAAGCTCTCCTTATGAAGCCTAGGTTGTTCTCACACTTTCTATGTAGCTCACTTGGGGTCTAACTGGTAATCCTTCTGCCTCAGCCTCCTGAATCCTGAGGTTACAGCTTGACGCCCCCATGTTCAGCTGAATCTATCTGTGTGCACGTGTGGATGGGTGAGTGCTGTGCGTGTGCATGTGTAGGTGTGTGTGTGGGGTGGATGTGTTGGGGGGGGTGTGCATGCATGTGTGTACCTAGAAATCAGAGGACAACTCTTGGCAGTCAATTCTCTCCTCCTACCACGTTGACTTCTAGGGACTAAACTCAGTTCCTCAGGCTTGGCAGCAAGCTTCTTTACCTGCTGAGCCAGCTCACTGCTCTCCCCACAACACTCCTGGTTTTGTGTCATACTATGGATTGAACCCAGGACCACACATACACAAGACAGGACTGTTAATAGTGGGTTATATATATCCAGATCTACATTAATAAAACTTTTTTTTTTTTTGAGGCAAGGTCTCACATAGCAGAGGTTTTCCTTCAACTTACTATATAGTCAAGGATGCCCTTGAACTTCTGACTCTCCTTGTCCCCATCTCCCGAGTACTGGGACTACAGGCATGTGCCACCGTGCCCAGTTTTCGGGGTTAGGGATTAAACTATGGTCCCGAGCATCCTAGGCAAGGCCCTACCAACTGAGCTACACTTACTTTGGGGATGTGTGCAGTATGTGTGAGTGGTTTATGTACGTGTGTGTGTATGCGGATCTGGACATATGGAGACACGAGGAGAGCATTGGCTGCCCTGCTGTGTCACATTCCACCTTATGGACCTATCCTGGTACCAGCAAACCCTAGTAATCTCCTGTCCCCACCTGCCCCCAGCACAGGAGTTACAGGAATACAAAAGTCACTGGCTTTTTTAAAAGGTAGATGTGGTGCTAGGATCTAAACTCTGATCTTCATGCTTGCCCAGTAAATGCTCTTTCCCAATGAGCCGTCTCTCTAGCAGCCCTACCTTACAGAGTTCTAGTATTGTATCTATAAAGCTCTTCTGAGTGGGAAGCCCCATCCTATACTTCCATTTTCTTGTAATAAAACATCACAGGGGATACTGGTCTGAAGTAATTACATAGCACTGGAAAGCATTACTTAATGAGACTACTATAAACTTCAATAATGATATGCAATTAAACTTCTTATTTATAACTAATAACAGGAACTGGGATAATCAATCCTATAAAAACAAAAAAGAAATAAAATAAAAGTCAAAAACTCAATACATAAAATCTACTAGAAAAGTAATTTTAAATTTTTTAATAACCAGTTTCTTGTTGTTTTTTCTTTTTTTTTTTTTTTTTTTGCATTGGTGTTCTGTCTCCATGTTTGTCAGTATGAGGGTGTCATATCCCCTGGAACTGGAATTATAGACAGTTGTGAACTGCCATATGAGTGTTGGGATTTGAACCTGGGTCCTTCGGAAAAGCAGACAATGATCTAAACCACTGAGCCATCTCCCCAGTCCCAGTTTCTTGTTCTTACCTTTAAAATGTCTGGCTTCGTTTTTTCCATCACATGAGTCAGGCTAAAAAGATGAAACAAAGCCTCTCGGACAAAAAACGCCCGTTCGCTGTACCGCCTTAACGCTTCTGCAATTTGGGTTTCATTGGCTTCTCCAGACACCTGTGGACATAGCCAAAAGATGAGTTTTGGACTTCTTCTCACCCTCTACCTTTCTCCATCTTAACATCTGCTGTAAATGGCATTCAGTATAACCAAGTAAGGCGTGAAACATGTGGGAATGGTTACTTTCTAACCCACCGACAGCCATCATCCTTCAGAGATGCAGACTCGACCAAGAACCCAGCACAAGCCTATAGATAACATTTTCTACACAGCACCTAGAATAAATCTCAAGACACTGTGTAAAGCCTTACTGTCTCAGCTTTTAGGCTGCCTCTTAGAGTAAATTCTTTCTCTTAAATCATAACACTACTGGCATTGCTGGCCTTTCCCCTGGTCCTTCAATAAGCCAAGCTCTATCTCAGCAGAAGGTCATCACATACAATGTCCATTCTAAAACATTCTCCCTTTGCTTCACTAATTTGTATTTATACTTCCTAAGTCAAGTGAAGCCTATCTTTAGGGAAAGCCTTTCCTGACACATCAATCTAAATCAGGTGCCCCAAATCTCTTTTTCCTAATTATGATGATCCTCCACTTAGTGACCCATGTAGTGTAGTGTAGTAACCACTCACTGCACGCCAACAGTGACAGCAGGCACACTTAGCACATATTCATCAAATAGATCTGTTAATTTCCTCAGATCTACCGAGCTCCCTTAGAGGGTTTATTCAAAATTAAATCTAACTTAATTTACACAGGTTAATATAATGATGTTAAACTGTGGTTCAGGGACCACTGTGTAACCAAATACAAATAACGAGAAGTGTCGCTATAAAGTAATCAAACAGCAAGTGAGAAGGAATAATTAAGACATACGGCTGGTGAGATGGCTCAGTGGGTGAAGATGCTTGCCAGATACATCTGATGACCTGAGTTTTATTCCTTGAAACTCAAGTAAAGGGGAGAACCAGTCTGACAAAGGTGTGCTCTGACACCTACACCCTCTCCAGGGTACATGCACATACACATATATCATGCATGTACTGACACACATACAAGAACCAAGACATCATAATGATCTCCAATGAATGACCAGATCTAGGTACTGTACAATCCCCAGTGAATTAGCAATCTGACTCTGAATACCAATAACTGCTGATTTTACAGAAGCATAAGACTAGGCATTAGGCACAGCCCAGTCAAAAAATACAACAGGTAAGGGTCTTCCCAAAAGGATCAAACCTTAATCTAGTTAAACTCCAAACCTAGCCAGTAATTTGTAGGAAATATAGGAACGATAGCTCACAGTGAATCTCAACATTTAGGAGGTTGAGGCAGGAGAATACTAATTTCAAGACCAGCCTGGACTACAGAGCAAGTTCCAGGCCAATGTGAGATTAAAAAAAAATCTAAAATTCTATTCTGAGGAAAGTTCTAGAAGTCAAAAGGAACTGTTTTTGTTTGTTTTCAGTAAACAAGTTTTGTTTTGTCTTGAATGAGACAGTTTCATTATGTATCTTTGGCTGGCCTAGCCCAGGTTGGCCTTGAATACATAGAGATCAACCTGCCTCAGCCTTCCAAGTGCTGGGATAAAAGGCATATGCCAACAGCAGACAAGTTTAAAGGAAAAGAAAAGGAAGGAATGGCCTATGAGATTTAAAAAAAAAGCAAAGCACCTGCCATCAGGCATGAAAACCTGAATTCAGTTCCTGGGACACACACAGAAGAACCAACTCTTGCAAGTCGTCTTATGATCTTCACATGTAAACTATGGCACATACATATAAATGTAATCATTTAATTTTAAAAACAAGAAAGAAAAGGAAGAGGGTTGGCTGGCCAGTGGTAGCTCATGCCTTTAATCCCAGCACTCAGGAGGCAGAGGCATGAGGGTCTCTGTGAGTTAAAGGCAAGCCTGATCTACAGAGCAAGATCCAGGACAGCCAGAGCTATATAAAGAAACCATCTCAACAACCCCCCCTTCCCCCCAAAGAAAAGGAAGGGAGGAAGGAGAGGAGGGAGGGAGGGAGGATTGCTGGGTGTGGGACATGCCTTTAAGCACAGTAACAAGAAGACTGGAGGATCACGGGTCCCAGTTAAGGAGTTCCAGGTGAGGCAGGAACCACAGTGATACCCTGTCTCAAAAAAAGGGGTGGGGGAGCTGTGAGGGGTGGGCACAATGTTATACACCTTTAATTCCAGCACAAGGGAGGTAGGTGGACCTCTGTGTTTGAGGCCAGCCAGGGCTACCTAGTGAGATCCTGACTCAAAAGCAAAAAGGGAACAGAGCAGGGAAGACGGCTTAGTGGTTATGAGGATGTTTTATAGGGTACCTGAGTTTGATTCCCAACACTACACATAAAATTTAAAAATCTAAAAATTAAAAACTAAAGGGAAGAGAAAGAAGAACCTATTAACTACAAGATGCTGCCAAGACACCCCAGGGGTGAACGGCTGCCTCAGAGGTTAAGAGAGCATATTGTTTCTTGCAGAGGATTGGAGTTTGATTCCCATCACCCACCCACATTGAGCAGCTCACAAGCTCCACAGGGAAATCCAGCTCCTATAGCTTTCACAGTTGGTGTATGTCTGTCTGTCTGTGTCTCTCTATCACAACACACACATATTGTTGTTGTTTTGTTTTGAGGCAGGGTTTCTCTGTGTAGCCCTGGATGCCCTGGAACTCACTCTGTAGACCAGGCTTGCCTCAAACTCAAGAATCTGCCTGCCTCTGCCTCCCAAATTCAGAGATTAAAAGTGTATGCCATGCCACTGTGCCCCACCTAAACTAAATCTTAAAAAAGACATTCCAAAAGAAAAGTTTTTACCTTTATTTATTGAGGGTGTGTGTCACTCATGTGTGGGGGCCAGAAGGCAATCTGAAGGAGTCTAACGACCTGGGTTCAATTCCTGGGACCCACACGACATAGAAGATAAACACCTGATGTGCAGAAGCATGCACATCTCGCCCCAATAAATAAATAAATGTAACCAAAGTCAAGACATTAAAAAGCATACAAAATAAAATACAATAAGCAGAACTAAAGTAAAAGAAAAATGGCCTCTCAGACTTTTCCGTAAGATTAATTACAGAAACAAAACACAAATTTGCAAGACTATGGCATGGAAGCCATAAAAATGCAGAATATTTATTCAACAGCAAAAGCCTTAAAAAATGAGGGAAATCACAGTAAAGGAAAACAAGAAGCAAGAGAACAAGGAAGATAAAATAAAACAAGGCAAGTGTGATATGTAGAAGCTAAACAGAGTACTCCAAGGAGGAAAGCAAAGTCAACTGTGTCCAGTGCCACTAGGATGAAGTCTGAGAATTAATACTGGATTAGGCCAATTTCCAGGAATTCTTAGAGTTCAGAGCCATGCCTGGTTGATAAATCGGATAGCAGAAGCGAGGTGGCCAATGAACATAAGAACTGGACTTGGGAAGTGCAAGGCTGAGGAAATTCATGGTGACAAAAACCACAGGAGGAATTCTGAAACCAGCTGTGGTGGGGTTGAAATAATGGAAAAGCCAAACCAAGACTTCTACAGAGGTCGGAGTATAGTGGGAAGCACACAAGCTTTAGATTCTAACAGTTGAGGCATACGGCAGGTACTAACATCAGCTGGCTATGACCCTTAAGAAGAGCATTTCTGAGGCTGGAGAGATGGCTCTGATGTTAAGAGCCATCTCTTTGAGAGTGGACTTGAGTTCAATCCTCAACACTCACATGACAGCTCACAACTGTGTGGAATTCCAGTCCCGAGGGGTCTGATGCCTTCTTCAGGCACACAAATGGTACACATACATCCAAGCAAAACATTTGCACACACAAAATCAACTAATAAAGTGAACATCTTTTGGGACAGATTATAGTGGCACACACCTTTAATCTCAGCACTCTAGAGGTAAAGGCAGAAGGATCACTGTGAATTCAAGGTCAGCCTCCTGTACAGGCAGGGTTCCATACCAGGCAGGCAGGCAGGGCTACATAATGATGAGACTCTATTTAAGAAAGAAAGAAAGAAAGAAAGGGGGAGGGGGGAGGGAGGGGAAAAACCATTTTTTCCTCTTCATTTTTTTTTTTTTCTTTTTAATGCACTGGTGTTTTACTTGCTAAGTCTGTATGAGGGTGTTGGATCCCCAAGAACTAGAGCTACAGTCAGTTGTGAGCTGCCATGTGGGTGCTGGGAATTGAACGCAGGTCCTCTCTGGAAGACTAGACAGCACTCTAAACTGCTGAGTCATCTCTCCAGCTCCCAACCATTTTCTTCAATTAGATACGGTGACTCACATCTGTAATCCCAGCACCCAGGAATCTGAGGCAGGAGGACTATGGAGACACCAAAGCAAGTAATACTCATGAAAGTACAACAAACACCTGCCCCACATAAGTACTGGGAAATTATATTGGCTGTTTTTGCATGCACAACTGTGGCCTTATGAACAGGCACATAAAGCCAAAATGGAACCTAAACTCATCACAACGCAATACTGAGATAACCAGTTCAGACACCATCTTTTACCAATTACACTACATTGAGTAATTCTAACAAAAAAGACAAGCAATCTCAGCTCTCTTTGTTAGCATTCTGTCTAAACTCCTCCCCACAGTTGCCTGGCAACAACCAGGTGGGCCTGGCCCACAGTAAAAGGGGATGCTTGCCCCTCCTCTCTCTCTTACCTCTTGCTTTTCTGGCTTCTCTTATCTCTTACCTCTCCCCATCCCCCCCCCACACGTGGTCATGGCTGGCCTCCACCTCTCTACCTCTCTACTCTCTCCCTCTCTCTGCCTCTACTACCCTCTTAACTCCCCTCCCCATGCCCTGAATAAACTCTATTCTATACTATACCTTCCCGTGTGGCTGGTTCCTCAGGGGGAAGGGATGCCTGGGCTTGCGCCTGCTGAGGCACACCCTCCCCCCACACCTACCTCCCCATAACCCCATATAACATATATATCTCTCTATATTTTTATAAACACATCACTCTTCCTTCAACCTGAGTTGTCAAATCAGTGGTCAAAGAAATAGCAACCTTTATACATATTTGAATTTAAAGGCTCTAATGGTCCTTTCTTGCTTGTTTTGAGACAGGTATTCATATGTCGACCTCACTTCCTGGTCCTTGCTGTACAGCCTAGGCTGGTATCAAACCCCCTGTCTCGGTCTTCTATACTATGACTATAGACATGAAGCTCCATGCCTGGATCACTTTTTAAAATACATATTACTTACTTACTTATGTGTATGATTTTGTCTGCATGTATGTCTGTTCACAACATGTGTGCCTAGTGCCTGTGAACATTAGAAGGCATCAGATCCCCTGGGACTAATTACAGATGGTTGTGAGCTACCATGTGGATGTGCTGGGGGAACCCAGGCCCGGTCCTCTGGAAGTACACCCAACACTCTTAACTGCTGAGCCATATACCTCTCCAACCCAAATATTTTAAAATATTATTATAATCATCACTATTAATATTATTTGAAACAGGGTCTCACTATATAGCCCTGGCTGGCTTGGAACTCTGTATATAAACAGGCTAGCCTCAAGTTCAGAGATCTGCTGCCTCTGCCTTCAAGAGTACTGGGATTAGAGGTAAGCACTCTACCAAATGAACTCCATCCCCAGGCCCCTCTAGACTTTTTTGAAGACAGCCTTACTATGTAGCCCTGGGTGACCTGAAGCTCGCTATGTACACCAGGTTATGTATACACAGAGATTTATCTTCATCTGCCTCCATGAGTGCATGGATTAAAAGCATTCACTATGCTTGGTCCCACAGGGCTCTGATTGGGATTACTACTGTGGGGCAGTGGACAGTGAGAGGTAGCCTGGTCCTCTGTTAAGCTAAAGGCTTTGAAGCCCTGGAAACCCTGAAGGGACAATCGGAGCTTCACCTGCTCCCCAAACCAGGCCCCTGCCACTTAGCTTCAGGTCCCCATAGATTTGTGAGCATCAATCACAAAAGGGTAACCACCAAGCCCTTCCACATGTAAGATGAGGCATCCTTAACATTTCAGATCAAGACAATAGGAAAAGAGACATGACCAAAGGCTCTAGACAGAGATCTCCATGCTAATGAGGTACCTAGAGGCCCAGAGGGCACTGCTAATGAGATTCCCTTCCTAGACATTCCTCCCTGCAAAAGGTATTTAATCTCAGGCCCACCCTGAAAAGTGGGGTACGGTTTTACACATCTACTTTCTGCCATGAGAATAAATGCCTTAAAACCAAGGACTGCCTCTTTTCGTTGACATCCACCATGGGGGAGCCACAAAGATGACCTTGGCCTAGAGAGCTGCAGTTTAGTCTCCCATAGAAGGCCTCTCTGCACTCCCAGCCACAAAAGACCCCAAGCCTGCCACCGTCATGCCAGGGACAATCCCTGTGGGACCAGCAGGAGCTCACCCCCTCCCAACCCCTTCTAGATGCCTGGGTGTCCAAGGGTCTGAGAACCCCATGACCTGGCTTTCCCATGTTTCAGACTTTGCTTCCCCACCCTGGGAGTGGTGTCCCGATGCTTCTCTACAGCCCAACACCCTCCTGGAGCAGCGTGGGATAAGCAGAGTCAGACAGGCGGCGGTGCCCTATGGTAGAGCACATACAGGGCCCACAACCCCACATTCCAGCATATAATTATTTCCATGCCTTGTATCACGGTGTTTTATATAGTAGACATTTGTCCTAATGAAGTCCTGTGGAACTTTAAAAAAAAAAAAAATTGACCAGTTAAACAAAATCCATTTTTTTAAAATCTAACCTTCAAGTGTCCTTTGCCCGTAAGGAATTCAGAGTATCCGGCGTCTGTGGCCAGCAAACCTACAAACTGCATGCTAGGCCGCTGCTGTATAAAGGCTTCCACAGCTTTATCTGTCACATGCTTTCTCCCCGAAACATCCAGGGAGACAAGATTGGGCAAGATGTCCTTTTGCTCTAACAGTCGAAGGGCTATGTCTGATGTGAACTGTTTATCATCTGAAATGTCAAGATGATTCAGATGCTTTAGTTCCCGGACGACATCCAGGATCTGGGTAGTAGTCATTTTTAAGCATTTCAAATGATGCATGGTGAGAGACTTGAGTCTGTCTTTGCAGGCCAGCAGGGCAGTGATATCTGTGATTGAAGTGTTAGAAATATCCAGACTCTCCAGTCTAGGCAAAGAAGCAACTTCAGCCAGATCTTCATTGTAAAAGAGCACATTAGTGATGCTCAGAGCTCGAAGACCAGAAAGCCGGCTGAAGCACCGCTCATACGGATCCTCGAGAGACAGAGTTAATGAGTTTAGCACTAAGCACTGAAGATTTTGCTGGATCCACTTGTTACTGCCAAGGCCACTTATGATGTCTGTTATAGTGATGTCAGCATTCACACCCGTGGCATCAAGTTCTACTAGCTTGTGGTGGCAAAAGGCTTTCCGGAAAGCAACAGCAGAAATCTTTGCTTTGCGAATACAAGCTCGCTTTAGGCGCATCTGGTTACCTCTGAAAATTCCCACAGTTCCATCATTCAGGAGACCTAGGGTGAAATATGCAGCATTTTAACTTCCAAAAAACAGGCAAAGAATAGCAAATCCATCACACACTGACATACTTCCATGCAGCTGTATTTTATTTGCTTGATACAATTTGGTGAGATGAAATATTATTGTCTAGACTAAGACCCAAATGAAAACTTTCTAAGATTATAGAGCTAGTAACAGCAGAATCAGAACGGGACAGACATTGTGGAGATCCACCTATTAGATACAGAGGCAGCTATACCTCCCAGCACTTCCTTACAATTAGATAGGACCACCCGCCAGTTAGAGCTAAGGGACTGCAGGTTTAGGCACCTGAGAGCCAACTGTGCTTCCCTATGCTCTCTTCTTCTGTGACAAAGGAGAAGGCTTCAGGCTCTAGAGATGTGGAATTATGAGGGCTGGTCTCCATCAATCTGGATACCAAAGTGATCATGAAGAGAATCTTCAACAGACTTTGCGCAGTTTATGCATGAGTGAGGTTTAAACTTTACCCTAATATATTGATACCAATATATTTCTAATTTAAGTTCACAATACATTATTACATACACAAGCACACACACACACACACGTAATAACAGACACACATTATGTCGTTAGTAGTTACTGGCTAGAATTCGCACACACACATGTAATAACAGACACACATTATGTCGTTAGTAGTTACTGGCTAGAATTCGTTGTTAAACCACTAGCCACACACCTTTAATCCCAGCACTCGGAAGACAGAGACAGGCAGGTCTCTGTGAGTGCAAGGCCAGCCTTATCTACACAGCCAGCTCCAGGACAGCCAGAACTATACAGAGACCCTGTGTCAATAAATGAACAACAAACAAACAGCCCGCTAGCTAGATCTGAACCCATTTTATTTTGGTTTAGTTTTGTTTGTTTATTTTGTTTTGTTTTATAGAAAGAGTTTCCCTGTGTAGCCCTAGCTATCCTGGCACTTGCTTTGTAGACCAGGCTGGCCTCAAACCACACCTGGCTTTAGTTTTTAAATTTGTATTTAATTATTTATGTGTGTGCACATGTGTGCTCATGGCATGGTATGGAGGTCAGAGGAGAACTCTCTGGAATTAGTTCTTTGCTCCCACCACATGGATCGCTAGCATGGAACTCAGATCTCAGGCCTGACGGTATCCCTACTTATCCAGTAAGCTATATTAGCAGCCTCTGCTGGGTTTTGTTTGTTTTTAAAATATGGTCTCACCTTGTATCTCTGATTGGCCTCAGACTTGTAGCCAGCACTTGAAACCTTACTGAAATCTTAGGCATAAGTAGTATTCACTGTAACCCCAGCACTAAAGAAAAGAGACTGAGCAAAAAGGCCACTGTGAGGTCACTACATAGTTAAACCCTGTCTGTCTGCCTGCCTGCACCCCCCCCACACACACACAAAAGTAGAATAAGTAGAGTTTTTTTCCTTTAAAAAGAGGGAAAAAACAAGCAAAAAAAACCAACAACAACAACAAAAAAAACCAAAAAAAAAAAAAAAACCAACCAGGCAGTTATAGATCTTCTGTGTAGGACAAATGCAAATAAAATGAGGGAGGTAAATTAAAAGTCACTCTGACATGACCTATTAGAAGTGCTGCAAGTTTATGACTTCGGAGTCATGTCTCAAAAAATTACACATCAAACAACACCTACTAAGAAATCACAGCCGTACCTATAAAATGTCCTCTAGGACCAGTCTGTGGCCTAAGCATTTGGGTCAAGATAAATTAATACTATGAAGTTAAAAGGAGGATTTTCACTGTCATCTCAGCTCATCCATACTAACACCACCATTCAAGCTGGCAGATGGCCAATATCAAATCAGAACTAAGGCTTTTTTTTTTTTTTTTTTTTTGGTCTGAGAGCTACAGCTAACTGGTGGAGCGCTTACCCTGCATGTTCAAGCTGAAGTACATTAGACATTTGAAAGTCTTCATGAAACTTGTGGGGAACAAAACTGAGTAAAGCAAGCAGAGGGAATAGCTTAGGAACCAACTCTGGACACAGAGGTGCAATAGCAGCCCTTTCGTAACAATGCACTTGCAGCCTATTGGCACCGAGACCCTGTACTCACCTGCACTCACTGCAGCCTATTGGCACCCCGAGACCCTGTACTCACCTGCACTCACTGCAGCCTATTGGCACCCAGACCCTGTACTCACCTGCACTCACTGCAGCCTATTGGCACCCAGACCCTGTACTCACCTGCACTCACTGCAGCCTACTGGCACCCAGACCCTGTACTGCACTCACTGCGGATACACCTGCTTTACCAATGAAAACAAGTTACTCATTTAACAATCCCGTGGCAACACCCTGTTTCTATCCAAACATATTCGACAGTAATCTGGGCCAATCCTGCCTAAACAGGTTGAAGGTACATAAGCATCAGGGCAAACTGTGTTCTCTGAGAGTTCTTTTTTATTTGTTGTTTTTTGAGACAGGGTTTCTCAGTCTAACCGCTCTGGATGTCGGAAAACTTACCCTGTAGACCAAGCTAATCTCACACCCACAGAGATCCACCTACCTCTGCCTCCCAAGTCCTGAGCTTAGAGCTGCCAGGCACTCCTACAGTTCTTTTAGAAAGAATACCTTACTTACTATCTTATGTTTGGGCATAATTGGGCATACATATGATTTAAAAACAATTGCATCATGGTAAGGGATATCGTTCAAAACAAAGAACTGTCCTCACTAACATCACCTAGAACCAGCTCCTCCTTCCACCAAACTCCATAAAGTAAAGCCCCAAACAGTAACCGAGTCTCGGTGCACTCCCAGTCAGGAGGTCCCCTGCCTCTCTTGGTAGTGAATCCAAAAACATACATTTTTGTTTTGTTCTAAAGAATGTTACTCTTTACTTTTGTTTTTTTGTTTGTTTGTTTGTTTTTGAGACAGGGTTTCTCTGTGTAGCCCTGGCTGTTCTGGAACTCACTCTGTAGACCAGGCTGGCCTCGAACTCAGAAATCCGCCTGCCTCTGCTCCCAAGGGCTGGGATTAAAGGCGTGCACCACCACTGCCCGGCTACTCTTTTCTATTTGTGTGTGCATCTTTTCCAAGTTATGTGAACAAGGTGCCCCACAAACTGCCCAAAATAATTATGCTAGGGCTAGAGAGATGTCTCTGTGGGTAAAGAGCACTTGCTCTTACAGAAGACCTAGATTCGGTACCCAGTACCCACACGGTAGCTCACAACCACCTATAACTACAGTTCTAGGGAAGCCAATGGCCTCTTCTGGCCTCTGCAGGCACCAGACATGCATGTGATGAGCAACAACAAAAAAATTGGTGCATACCTTTAATGCCAGCACTCGGGAGGCAGAGATAGGTGGATCTCTGAGTTCGAGGCCAGAATGGTCTATAGTGAGTTCTAGGACAGCCAGGGCTACACAGAAAAACTCTGTCTCAAAAATCAAAGCAGCAGCAACAGAAAAGAAACTAATACCTAACTGAATTATTTTTGAGCTAGGTTTTCTTATACTGTAGACTGAATTCAAATTCACTCCGTCGCTGAGGATGACACTGACCTTTTGACTCTCTTGCCCAGCCTCCCAAGTGTTGGTATCCCAGGTGTGTGCCGATACACCTAGCTTTTATTTATTGTTTTGGAGTGTGTATGCATGCCACACTGCACTCGTGGAGGTTAGACTCCAACTTGTGAAGTCAAGCTTTCCTTTTTACCATGTGGGTCTGCAGGACTGGACTATCTCATCAGCCTCGGCAGCAGGCACCTCTACCCACTTAGGTGTCTCACAGGCCCATCACACCTGGCTTTAAAAAATATTTATATTGAACATGCTGACATGATCACTAAGGGATATTGGTATTAAATTGTTGTACAGCTTTGTAAGTGACCTACTCTTAACTACTTATCGATAGGAGAGTTGTCATAGTCCTGTGTTAGGAGATAACTGTTGAGCGATTCAGTGGGACAGAGGTACAGAGGTTTTCTTGTAAATTACACCCAAACAGCTCAACAGCAGCCCTATCTTCCCTATTCTTTGGAATACATTTACACCTAACACTATTTTCCTCTTTTTTCCTTCCTTTCATTTAATATGGATGGGGTGGGGGGTACATACAGAGGCCAGAGGAGCCATTCAAGTGTCCTCCTCTACTGTTCTTAGTTGTCTTTGAGACAGGGTCTCTTACTGAACCTGGGGCTTGCAGTTCCTTTTTTTTTTTTTAAGTCAGGGTGTCAACAGTGATCCTCTTGTCTTCATCCCTTGACACACCTGGCTTCTCAGACGACACTGGGGATCCTAAGTCCTTATGCTTATGTTGCAAGTCCTTTACCCACTGAGCCATCTTTCCAGCATCCCAACAGTATTTTTCTCATATATAAATCACAGTAAAACTATAAGTCCTATGTAGCCTCTAAAAGCAGGGACATCAAATGTAGGTCTAAGAAGGCTGTTTAGCAGAGCAGGGAAGGCACAGGTTTATAGAAACAGATCTGCAAATAACAGGGAATCTACCACCTACTAGCATTCAGTTCCAATATTTATATATAACAGGGATAATTAGAATTTTAATTCCTAATGTCTTAGTTACTGTTCTGTTGTTGTTAAGAGACACCATGACCAAGATAACTTATAAAATAAAGCATTTAATTATGACTAGCTAGTGTCAGATGGTGAGCCATGACCACCAGTGGGAGCGTGGCAGCAGACAGGCAGGCATGGCACTGGAACAATTGCTGAGAGTTTACCTCTGATCCACAAGCACCAGGCAGAGAGCGCTAGCTGAGACGACATAAGTTTTTGAGACCTCAAAGCCCACCCCAAGTGATACACCTCCTAATCTTTCCTGAATACGTTCTTTAACTGGGGACCAATTATTCAGACATATGAGCCTACAGGGGCCATTCTCAGTCAAACACCACACCTAATTGCTCATTCTATCTCCTAACTGTGAGCAAATAGTCCTTATTTGTCAGAGCTTTTAAACCATAAAGAAAGACAGGTACTTTGCTACAGTTTAACTTTAAATTTTACAGTTAAATTTTAAATAGAAACAACAAAAAAAATCTCAATTACAGAACTATAATTTCACAGATAATACTTTTCCAATGTATTTTCAAGATGTAGCTTAGTTAGTGAAGTACCTGCCTAACATAAACAAAGCCATGGGTTCAATTCCTAACATTGCACAAAACACTAGGAGCCATAATACCAGCAACTTAGAATTTTGTAGAGCAACAGGATCAGGAGTTCAAGGTCATCTTCATTGACATACAGAGTATGAGGTTATTGAGGGATACATGAGACTATCTTAAAGAAGTGTTTTAGAACACATAAAATTATCTGTAATATCTCATTTTAAAAGTCAGGAGCATGAGACTATCTTAAAGAAGTGTTTTAGAACACATAAAATTATCTGTAATATCTCATTTTAAAAGTCAGGAGCAGAAACCAGAGTTCTCGTAACAGTGTGATTCTGCCGCTGTCAAGATAAGATGGATGTACTTATGTGCATGTTGCCTTCTAACAGAAGTGCTGGAGTTAAGAGAAGCTCCTTGTGACCCAAGGACCACTTTCTAGTCTTCAAGAGATGGCTTAGTGGTTAAGAGCATTTGCTGTTCTTGTAGAGGGCCAAGGTTCAGATCCCAGAATCCACATAACGGTTCGAGACCATCCCTAACTCCAGTTCAAAGGGACCTGGCACCTTCTGATCTCCATGGGCACCAGGGACACTCGAGGTGCATATTCATACATGCAGGCAAAACACTCATCTACATAATATAGATAAATCTAAAGATGTGTGTCTTTTAAAGAATTGTTTCCCAAATCAAAAAAGAAAACTAAAGTTTTGCCTAAACTGGGAAGAAAAAAAAAATCATTAAGTCTGAAGCAAAACAAGAAAAAAATACCTGACTTCCTTTTCCTAGAACCAGATTCTTCTGACTTCTTCTACTATTTCTAAGAAAATAATTAAATAAGCCCTGGCAGTACTTTAAAATCCAATGTTAACTAACAGCACACAATTTATCTCTTCCATCTTTTATCATTTACCATGAAATGCTATGGTCTGAAGAAGTCGATCAGCCACCTCCTGTGGAAATACTCCAGGTTCCTGCAGACACAGTGTTCCATCTTGTCTCGCTGAACAGAACTTCTCAAGGTTAGTGGTCAGGAAACTCAAGCAGATGTCAAGTAAGGAATAGGGAGATGCTTCCTCCTTGGAATGCAGGAAGAAACATAAAAGGAACACACACAAAAAAAATGAACAGATTAGTTTCCAGAAAAGCAGAGACTAAGTTATTCATTCATTAACTATCCGCTGCCTAGAGACCGCCAGTGAACACTGTGATCTCAGAGATCCACCTGCTTCTGTCTTCGGAGGACTATGTTAGAGGTGAGCTCCAACAGGTGTAACCACAAAGACAACATTCTTAAACTATTGACCTTAACATCTGAATCCTTCTCTGCTGGTCTTAGATCAACCTGACATACAAACTAGAGTTAGCTGAAAGCGCAGAACCTTAATTGAGAAAATACCTATGTAAGATCCAGCTGTAAGGCATCTTCTTAATTAGTGACTGATGAGAGGGCCCAGCCCATTGTGGGTGGTACCATCCCTGGGCTGGTTGGTGGTCCTGGGTTCTACAAGGAGCAAGGCTGAGCAAGCCATAGGAAGCCCACCAAGCAGCAGCACCCCTCTACATCAGCTCCTGCCTCTAGGTTCCCACCCTGACTTCCTTCAATGATGAGCAGCAAACGGGAAGTGTGAGCCAAATAAACCCTTTCCTTCCCAACTTGCTTTTTGGTCATTGTGTTTCACTGCAGCAATAGAAACTCTAGCTTAGAAAATGTAATCTTCCAAAATGTAATCTTACTTTACTTTTCAACTAATTTCCTACAAAATTCTCACTAAAATCTGACATGATTAAGTTATATATAAAATAATTTAAGTCAAGCACAGTGGCTCACACCTGCAAATCCAGCACTTGAGAAGCAGAAGCAAGGACGATCAGGGTTCTCTGCAGTAAGCCTCTGTTTCCAAAAACCAAAACTGAACAAAATGGAGCCAATGTGATGTACATGCTTGAAATCCCATCAAGGGAGGCAAGGGCAAGAAAAATCAGGAATTCAAGGTCACCTCAGCTACATAGTCTGAAGCCATCCTGGACTACATGAGATTCTGTTTCAAACAAACAAAAAAGGGAATTTAGTGCCTGTGTTATATATGATCAAAAACAAAAGTGTATTTATTTAAATTTTGTTTTGTGGGGTTTTTGTTTGTTTACTTGAGGCAGAGCCTCATGTATCTTAGACTGACTTTGAACTCCTGATCTTCCTACCACTACAGGTGAGTGCTATCATTCTAGATTAAAAATAAAAAGTTTAACCAAGTTATTCTAGTCTGAAAAAAATCAGAATAAAGTATAAAGACTTTAGTAACAGAAATAAACTCTTAAAATGTCCCCAGTAATAATATTAAAATATAAGAACAGTTAGCCATCTATTAGGTACTTTCTGCTCAATTGTGCCATTTTATAATAATAATTAACCATTATTTTCTTTATCCCTCACTTAAAAAAGCATCTTACAGTATTTGTTCTGTGTGTATGTAAGTATATTTTGTATTCCCTTGTGTGTATGACATGGTGTGTAAGTAGAAGTCAGAAGACAGCTTGCTAGAAATATCAGGTATTAAAATTCCTCAGTGGCAGACCTGGTGACTTCAGAGTCTCTAAGTAATGAGGTCTATGCTTTTGTCAAGTGCAAGAAGTACCCTTTAGGGATGATGCTTAACATTGTCTTCTTAAAAGGAGCAAAATGCATTCAGATCCTTTGCTTCACTTGTTACAAGACCCTGAAGAAGGGCTGGTGAGATGGCTCAGCGGTTAAGAGCACTGACTGCTCTTCCAGAGGTCGTGAGTTCAATTCCCAGCAACCACATGGTGGCTCACAACCATCTGTAATGGGATCTGATGCCCTCCTCTGGTGTGTCTGAAGACAGCTGCAGTGTATTCATATTTTTATATATATATATATATATATATATATATACACACACACACACACACACACACACACACACACAATTAAATCTTAAAAAAAAAAAAAAAAGGGCTCAAAAGACCCTGAAGAAGTAAACAGTAAAATATAACACATCTTACAACTTCTCCACAGGTACTGGGGTTGGCTAGTAAGAGCAGGACTAGATTAGACTTGAACTGTAATCATATTATACTAGGCAATTCTACTAGTTATCCTGATTTCAGCTGTACATCTATCTCTGTAAGACATCCTCTGTGAGGATGAAGTGAGCTGTTTAAATGCCTGATACATGCCACTCAGTAACTAGCCTTTCCCAGAGTAATAAAAACCCAAATCTCAGACACATAAGACAACAGGTTCACCCGGCAGAGGTGGCACTCTTTAATCCCAGCACTCGGGAGGCAGAAGCAGACAGATTGAGTTCAAAGCCAGCCAGGTCTACAGAACAAGTTCCAGGACAGCCAGGGCCACACAGAAAGACCTTGTCTCAAAAAATAACAGCAAAAGACATCAGGTTCTTACAGGTAATTTCTCAGGATAAAATCCATGTTAGGACTAAAAAATGTGTTTCCTATTATAATTTCACTTGTTGGTGTAAAAATATACTGCCGAAATGCAACAGAGGTAGGAAAGGCTTATTTTAGTACATAATTCAGTACATCACAGAAGGTAAATCAAGTTGTCAGGAGCTAAAATAACTACTCACACCATCTTCACACGAGCAGGGAGAAATGAGTGCATCCATGTTTGCCCAGCTGCCCTTCTTTACCCTTGTGTAGCCGGGACCCACTTTCAGGCTGGGTCTTCCCAAACCAATGAAAGCAACCAAGACAGCTCCCCAAGACAAGCCACAGACCGACCTGATACAGACAATCTCTCACTGAAATTCTTCCCGGCTGATTTTAGATTGTGTCAAATTGACAACTAAATGTTCACCAGGAGTTTCTGGCTTTACGTAGTGGTCTCAGCTCTAATTCTTCTGAATAAGTCAAGATGTCTTCTCCTACTTGAAAGGTTCCTAAGGTTAACAAGTCCACTAACAGACAACAGCAGCGCCACTAGTACCCTTCCTACACACCACAAAGACTTGTTTGGTTTTGTTTTTAAGAAGTACTTTTATAAGCTGGGCATGATGACTCATGCCTTTAATCCTAGCACGCAGGAAGCAGAGGCAGACAGCCGAGTTTAAGGCTAGCCTGGTCTACAGATTGAGTTCCAGGACAGCCAGGGTTACACAGAGAAACCCTGTCTCGAAAAACCAAAAAAAAAAAAAAAAAAAAAAAAGAAAGAAAGAAAGAAAGAAAATATTCTGAGCAAGGTAACGCAGTCACAAAAGAATGAACACGGTATGTACTCACTGATAAGTGGTTATTAGCCCAAAAGTTTGAAATACCCAAGAGTCACTTTGCAGCAACAGTAGGGCTGAGTGTGAGGTCCCAGATGGAGGAGTTGGAGAAGGGACTGAAGGAGTTGAGGGAGTTTGCAGCCCCATGGAGGAGCAACAGTGGCAACTGGCCTGACCCCTCGATGATCCCGGAGACTGGATCACCAGCCAAAGAAAGAAACTTTTTATTAACATCTTTTTGAAGGACTAGGTAGTACCTTGGACTTGGGACTCCAGATGTCTGAATTAAAATGCCATTTACAAAACTATGTAAATTTATTAACTATGTAAATTTATTAGGCAATAAACTTATTAGAACTAAGACTTTCTGTACTTCAGTCCATGGTCTAAAAAATGCAGAAAATAAGAGCACCTACCTCATGAGACCTTTGTCAGAATAACTACACTCTAAATGCAGAACTCTTGAAGTAGTGCCAGCACACTAACCGCTGAGTCAGTGTTAATGCTTATGATAGAATATAAGTTCCACCAGAAAAAAAAACCATTCTGTTCACTGATACTGTCATAAGCCTAAAATAACACCTACTACATCATAGCCACAAATGAGTATTAAACAAATGAGTTGTCCTGCACAAACTTACTGTTGGGTGTACTTCACTCGAAAAAAGAGATATCGTACCATGAGGGAACGACATCTCTTCACAAGGTTGGAGCTGAAATAACAGGTCTGAAGGGCAGACAAGCAGCACCCCGACACACAGACCCACTCTGACTTCCAATCATCATACTTCCCAAGAAAGCCCCTCCTGGATTACAGAGATTTGCCTCTCTAGCACTGCCAGGGACTGCACAAGCACAGTGTCACTGAGCTACAGGCCCACCCCACTATTGTTTTCTACCACTCATTCCACTGACTCAGACTTCTAGAAACAATCTAACCCCTCCACTCAACCCCCTTGACATCTTACAAATGAGGAAGGACAATAAAGTTGTCTCAACGACACAGATGCTATAATCCTCGAGAATACAGATATTAGGGGCTGGAGAGATGGCACTATCTACTTTTCCAAAGGACTCGGGTTCAATTCCCAGCATCCACATGGAAGCTTACAACTGCCTGTAACTCCAGTTCCAGGGAATCCAATACCATCACACGACATGCATGCAGGGAAAACACCAGTGCACATTTAAAAAATATATAGAGGGGCTAGAGAGATGGCTCAGCGGTTAAGAGCACTGACTGCTCTTCCAGAGGCCCTGAGTTCAATTCCCAGCAACCACATGGTGGCTCACAACCATCTGTAATGGGATCTGATGCCCTCTTCTGGTGTGTCTGAAAACAGCTACAGTGTATTCATATACATAAATAATTCTTTAAAGAAAAAAAATATATATATATATACACACACACACACGGGGGGGAGAGAGAGACAGAGACAGAGAGTGATTGATTATGAACTACTGGACAAATGGGGGGATTGTTTATGTTTTTGTGCTGGGGCTCAAACCCAAGTCTTTTGCTTGCTTGCTTGTCTGAGATAGATCTCACTATATGCCCCAGGCTGGACTTGAACTCAGAGAGATCCCCTTGCCTCTGCTTCTCTTGAGTGCTGGAATTAAAGATGTGCACCACAACACCAGGCCTAACTGAACCCAGGTCTTGTTTCGTCCATGCTACTCAAGTGCTCTATTGCTAAGCTACTCTGCTTTAGAAGAAATAATTAATCACTATTCAGAAACGCCTATATGGCAAGTTATAAAGCAGGTAAAACAAGTTTTCTGCATGTATTACTTCACCTAGCCAATATGGCACGTTGTTATGTGCTAAAGGGCAAGGGGGTAGAGTTCTATTTAAAACAGACAAGGTCTCAAATGGGAAATAAAGCTCCCCCTGGCCTCCTCCTTAGCTCATGTAATAAAGCTATTCTAGGAAACAAAAGTTTAGGTAAGTACATACTAAAGTAAGCTAAGCGTGATGGCACACACCTATAATCCCAGCACTGGGGAGGTAAGACAGAAGGACTGCAAATTCAAGACCACCCCGGCCAACACTGCAGGTTCAAAACTAGATAGTGAGAGTGGCTAAAAAAAAATCAAAGGCTGCAGCAGCAGCACAGTAGAACGTGTTCCTAGTATAATGAAGGTCCTGGATCCAATGGTAAAACATGTTCCTAGTATAATGAAGGCCCAGATCCAATGGTAGAACGTGTTCCTAGTATAATGAAGGCCCTGGATCCAATGGTAGAACGTGTTCCTAATATAATGAAGGCCCTGGTCCAATGGTAGAACGTGTTCCTAGTATAATGAAGGCCCTGGATCCAATGGTAAAACGTGTTCCTAGTATAATGAAGGCCCTGGATCCAATGGTAAAACATGTTCCTAGTATAATGAAGGCCCAGATCCAATGGTAGAACGTGTTCCTAGTATAATGAAGGCCCAGATCCAATGGTAGAACGTGTTCCTAGTATAATGAAGGCCCTGGTCCAATGGTAGAACGTGTTCCTAGTATAATGAAGGCCCAGATCCAATGGTAGAACGTGTTCCTAGTATAATGAAGGCCCTGGTCCAATTCTTAGTACTGCAAAAAAATGAAATGCTACACTACTTGAGCTGAGGATAGAGCTCAGTGGTAAAAAGCATTTGCCTAGCACTCCTAAGGCTCCGGGTTTGATCCTCAGCATTGCAAAGTCTAAGCAACCAACCAAGACCTTCACATCATTAGCAAACTTGAGCACCAGGGAAATAAGGGCCCTTCCTATGAAAGTTGGATAATACGCTCCTCAGAGCTTAGAAGTCAATTTACACAAAATGTAAGCTCTTTTACAATACTTGCCTTTAATTTACTAAGATTTACTACCCTTTAAGAGACAAGAGAGCGTGGGAGCTGGAGAGATGGCTCAGTGGGCTGGAGAGATGGCTCAGTGGTTAAGAGCACTGACTGCTCTTCCAGAGGTCCTGAGTTCAATTCCCAGCAACCACATGGTGGCTCACAACCTCTGTAATGGGATCTGATGCCCTCTTCTGGTGTGTCTGAGATAGTGACAGTGTACTCACATACAATAAATAAATAAATAAATAAATAAGGAAGAAAGAAAGAAGCAAACAAACAAGCAAGTGAGCCAGTCCTGTAGTCTCAGCACTTGGGAGGTAAAGACAGAGTGACTGGGAGTTAAGGCCAGCATGGGCTATAAAAGAGCCTAATTCATAAAACCAATAATAATAATTCTTAAGTGAAACACAGAGACATGATTGTCCAAAGATTAAGACCATGGCAATGACCGACACCAAAAAACTAACAATGTCAAAGGTATTTTAAACGTCCTTAGAAAAGGAGACTACAACCTGAGCCCAGTGGCACTCATCTGCACTCACTGCTGGCCAAGCTAAATCACTTGGGTGCAGGAGTTCACTGTAGCCTGGACAGCATAAAAGGAACATGTCTTTAAAGAAGAGAAGCAGGCCTGGAGACATGATGGTTCAGCAGCTAAGAGCATTGGAGATCACACTGTCTGTCTCCCCAACTCCAAGGGATCCAGAGACATCTCCCAGCCCCACAGGAATGTGCAGGCATGTGTGCACGTACATATATACACATAAATAAAAATATATGTTAACAAAACTAAAAGGGGGGCAGTGAACAGAATGTAAAGCGAATAAAAATAGATTTAAAAAACTAAAACTAAAGAAAGGAGGTATGGCGGTAAATAAGGAAGACAAGAATGAGAAAGAAAAGAACATTAAATAGGCTTTAAAGATGTTACAGGACTAAAATAACTGCTTAGCCAGAGGTTCAAGGTCATGTTTAGTAAGTTGAGGCCAACTGAGGCTCCAGAAGATTATGTCCATCTATGCCTTACCTCCAAAATATTTTCCATAAAGTGGATATAAAGACAAGAAAAAAGAAAATATTTTTATGTAAAAATAACTTTGTTTTCTAGAGGGCTACTCCCACAAATTGCAGACAAATGACTTGCAAATACTGAATATGAAAGGGCCTGGCTTCATAATTCTTCCAAAACTTACGCGGCTTTCTCCCCAACTCTTCCTGTTAAACACAACATTTGTACTAGGTGAAAGCACCAACAAGTTAGCAAAGGACGCGTATCTGGCTCAGTACTTCTTATCACCAGACACTTGCGCTCGGGAACCAGAGCTCACCTTTCCCCTTTCCTCTTTCACAACTCACATGGTGAACATCAATGTATGCAATCCTCTACAAACTAAAGATTTGTTCACTCACCATTTTTCTACTGTCTCATGTACTAAGTACTTATCACACAAAGCTGGAAAGGACATTGTGGTCCCCATTTGCAAACAGTTCAACTTGTAGAGACAACCAGGTTCATTAGCATGGCACCATAAAATAACTGCTACACTGAACTGGAAACTTAAGGGTTCTTTGGAGAGTCAGTTGTGTTGGATGGTGTTTTGCTGGGGCAAACATGTGAAGGAGTGTTTTCCTGAAGTGGACACAGGTGAAAGACTAACGCAAACTCGTGAAGGAATGTTTCGCTGAAGCAGACACAGGAGAGAGGACGTTCTGCTAAAGCAAGCAGTGAAAGGACACGTGAGGAAGGATTCTTTGCTAAGGACACACATTTATTGGTCCACCTTACAGTGCATAGTTTGAGCTCCATTTGTCGGGACTCCATAGAGAGAAACACAACAAGAAACTTCTGGTGGTGTGCTGCAGTGTCTTGCTGGTTCTGCAGACTCAGGCTGATTGGCAGAGTGATATCAACTGAGGCAAGACCCAGAGGACATGTGATGTTTGGAAGGTATAAATAGGACTCGCTTGGCTTGCTTATAAAGCTAGCTGTACAACGCTTGTGAGTCTTGAGTCTTTATTGATCTCCTCTTCCCTGAGAGAGAACTTCTGGTGTCCCTCCAGGTCCCTCCTGCTGACTAGAGCTGAGGCTGAGGTCTGGTTGTCTCTTCTAGGTCATGCCACCACTGCTAGTACATGTTTGCTATCCCGTCTCTACTGAACTGGACTATTGTGTGAAGTGTTTTCAAGTGAATTGAGTTGCTGACCTATGAACTGAACTGCTGATTTCCAGACAACACAGGTGGAGTTGCTCCTAAGAACCTTTCTAAACAGATCCACTTGCCCCATATTCTCTCTTTCCTACTACCTCTGTTGGGTGATGGGCTGAAAGGGAGGTTAAAGTGTTTAAGAACCATCATTAAAAGTAGATTTTGACTGAGCAGTGGTGGTGCACGCCTTTAGTCCCAGCACTCGGGAGGCAGAGGCAGATGGATTTCTGAGTTCAAGGCCAGTCTGGTCTACAGAGTGAGTTCCAGGACAGCCAGAGCTATACAGAGAAACCCTGTCTCGAAAAACCAAAAAAAAAAAAATAGATTTTGAAAAAAATTAAAATTACACTGCAGTGTGGAAGGGGACAAGCCATATTAACTAAGGATTTCACAGTGGAAGTAAGGCTTAAGGAGATACCTGACGGTTTAATATTTATAACTGGAGTATCATTCTAGATAAAAAGAACACAGTAAATTTTGTGAATAGAACTTAGAGGCAAAGAACTAGCATTATACACCATAAGGGTCCGGCGTTGTGTTACCATGCTTTATAGTTGAATACTTTATTCAACTATTTACTGAATCCTACTATACATGAAACACTATCAAACACAAAGTTACTCCATTGTAAACCCGCCGCTGCCCATGTAAACAGATCACATCTAACTTGTGCAATACAATGCATGGTTGCAAAAGCCATTAGACAAGCTAGCAGGACCCAGCCCACAAGTTCCATGTAGATTGGAGGAGTCCACAAGTTTACATGTATCATCTCCTGCAATACCAGCACTTGGGAGATGAAGGAAGGAGAACCAGGAGTTCAGCTGTCCTTGGTTACATAAAGAGTTCAAGTCCAGCCTGGGCTATGTGAAACCTTGTCTCCAGAGAGTAGTAGGGAAGGGGTTTGGGGGTACTAGCAAGACAGCTGAGCAGTTAAAGACACTTGCTGTGTAAGACTGAGATCAGAGTTGGATCCCTAGAGCCCACATAAAGGTATATGAAGAGAACTGACTTCATGATGTTACCCTCTGACCTCCACATCCAGACTGCAGCTTATATGCACCCCAACAATAATAAATGAAATAAAACTTTTAAAGAAAATGTATAGAATCAAGTGTCACCCAACATTACTTAATTCCTACCAGCTTTTCTTCCCACTCACAATGAAATAGACCTGGTGTCATGTTCTTGAAGGTCTTCAGTGACAAAAGGTACATATTCTTGGGATCTATGGTCTCAGATAAAACAGGGAAGAACAACAACAAAATCTGAGCAGGGAAGACAACATTCTCGTTCTTATTTTCCTTTTGCATGTTTGTGTTCACATGCAGAGGTGTACATATGTATGCACACACACACATATATATATGCATTTTATATATATATATATAATGCATAAAGGCCCAAGGCTGATTATCAGGAGTCTTCCTCAAATGGTCTCCACCTTATTCCTTGAAGCTGGGTCTCCCTTCAAGCCTAGAGCTCACTGATAAGACTAGTCTGGTTAGGCAGGCTGCTGTGGGGAATCTTCTGTCCCCTATCTTTTGAAGCTGGGATTACAGGTGAGCCATCACACCCACCCAGCACTTGTGTGGGTTCCAGGAATCCAAACTTGTCTCTTGCTTACATGCCAAGTGTTTTAATGATGGAGCTTGTCCCAATCTTTCTCTCTTTCTTCTTTTTCAGTTACTAGAGGATAATTTTTATAGGCCTAGCAGTCTTCATCACAATTAGTATAAAAGTATCAGTGGCAGCACAGCTTGTCAATGAAACATTCGTGTGTGTGTGTGTGTGTGTGTGTGTGTGTGTGTGTGTACAGAGGGTGACATCTAGTGTCTTCCTTGATCCCTCTTCATGTTACGTTTTGAGACAGGGTTCTCATCTCACTAAGCCTGAAAAAACATCAACTTGCAGGTCAGGTGGTAGTGGCACATGCCCAATCCCAGCATGTGGGAAGCAGAAGCAGGCAGATCTCTAAGTTCAAAGCCAGCCTGGTCTATGGACCAAGTTCCAGGACAGCCAGGTCTTTTACCCAGAGAAACTCTACCTTGAAAAACAAAAACACGCTGGGCAGTGGTGGTGCACACGCCTTTAATCCCAGCACTTAGGAGGCAGAGGCAGGTGGATTTCTGAGTTTGAGGACAGCCTGGTCTACAGAGTGAGTTCCAGGACAGCCAGGACTACACAGAGAGACCCTGTCTCAAAAAAACAAAAAAAAAAAAAAAAAAAAGAAAGAAAGAAAGAAACAAACAAACAAAGAAAACAAACCCCCAAAGCACAACACAACAGCCATCAACTTGCTAGACTGGCTGGCCAATATGCTCTAGGGACCTGCCCATCTCTTCCCACAGGCACCAGGGTTACAGCCCAAGCACCATGTCCAGCTACTGACCTGGGTGCTAAGCACCTGAACTCAAGCCTCCATGCTTACACAGCAGACCCTTTACTCACTGAGCCACTTCCCAGTTCCCAAACATTTAAATGCTAAAAGCATATATATTCTCCTTCAAAGTGCCTCATGAAAGGTATTTATCAGCATAAATCAAGGGCCATAAAATTGTTGTACCTATCCTTTGGAAACAATGTGGTGGTGTTTTTAAAGGTAGGGTCTCACTATATATCCCTAGCCATTCTGGATCTCTCTATTGTAGACCAAGACCTCAAACTCATAAATATCTGCCTGCCTCTGCATCCCTAGCACTGGGATTAAAGGTGTGTGCCACCACATCTACCAAAACCTTTGGGTTTTGTTGTTCTGGGGGGCAGGTATGCACCATCAACCTGGTTTATTAAGTGCTAGGAAATCTAACTCTACCAACTAACCCACACCAACCTGTTATTATTGTTGCATATGTCTGCATGGTGTATGAAGTCGGGGAATACATGCGCCATGTTACATGTGCAGAAGTCACAGGACAATTTAGAGTCACTCTCTCCTTTCACCTCTACATGGGTCCCTGGGATCAAACACAGACAGCCAGGCTTGCATGGCAAGTGCCTTGACCAGCTAAGTCATCTTACCAGACAGTGTTATTTTTAGAAAAAGCTCTTCCTATTTAGCCCTGGCTTGCCTGGAACTCACCATGTGAGTCCCAGGGACTGGACTGAGGTCCTCAGGCTCAGTGGCAAGTAACCTTATTTAACGACTCTTCTCATTGTCCCTCTTTCTTGGAAATCTTGTTTCCTTTCCTTAAACTCTTATTCAATAAAACTCCATCTTTTTAAAAATCCCACTTAAAAAGTCCTCCACCTTATTTTAAAAAAGAGGTCTCCCACTGAATCCAGAGCCCACTCATTCAGATAGATGCCCTTGCCAGAAAGGCCTGGTGATCCTCCCACCTCTGCTTCCCCAGGACCAGGATAGCAAGTACTAGTCATGGTGTCCAGCTTTTCAGATGAAGAAAAGAAGAAAAAAGAAAGAAAGAAATAGAAAAAAGAAGGGCTGGAGAAACGGCTCAGCACTTAATAAGAGCACTGACTTCCAGGTCCTGAGTTCAATTCCTAGCAACCACATGGTGGCTCACAACCATCTATAATGGGATCCAATGCCCTCGTCTGTTGTGTCTACAGTATACTCATAAAAATAAAATGAATTTTAAAAAGAAAAAGAAAAAGAAAAAAGAAGCTTCCTGGGTCCCAGGCGATAGCCCAGTGGCTGAGTACTTGCTGCTTCTCTGAAGGCCTGAGTTTGATCCCTAGTACCTTCAGTGAGCAGCTTACAACCACCTGTAACTGTAGCCCCAGGGGATCTGCACACCTTCTTCTGACCTCCTCAAGCAACTTTCTACACCCTGCCACTCTATTCCAAATAAATAAAAGCAAAATAAATAAATGATTTAGAAGAACACTGTTGAGCTGGGTGGTGGTGGAGTGCATCCTTCATCCTAGCACTTGGGAATCTGAGGCAGGTAGACTTCTGGGTTCCAGGACAGCCAGGGCTAAGAGAGCATTGTTAAAATTACCCTTAGCTTCCTATATGTAAGTATGACTTGTCTGTACATTTTTACACGATGACTAATACTTCATATAATCTATACTCAGCTATTACAGGACAATAAAGATGTTATCAGCAATCCATGAGACAGGAACATGGCTCAGAGGTAGAGCACCATG
The DNA here is from genome assembly GCA_019843965.1 of Rhynchomys soricoides. Taxonomy (NCBI): domain Eukaryota; kingdom Metazoa; phylum Chordata; class Mammalia; order Rodentia; family Muridae; genus Rhynchomys; species Rhynchomys soricoides. The sequence goes on from JADRCH010000114.1 coordinate 1,529,249, forward strand.
CTACAAAGTTGGGTTTATATTTAATGCTACAAAACATTTTTTTTTTTTAATTTTTATTTTGAGACAGGGTCTCACTGTGTAGCTCTGGTTGGCCTAGAACTCAATATGTTGATCAGGCTTGTCTCAAATTCACAGAAATTTCTGCCTGCCTCTGCCTCCAAGAGTGCTGTGTGCACAGCTACCAAAAAAAAAAAACTCTAAAAGCAAACAAAAAATGTAATAAAGTTAGGAAACGCTAATACTCATACATGACTTTTCAAGAACTCTATCAATACAGGACTTCAGTAAATGTATCATTAGTTGTTTTAGGGTCCTGGGGAATCTAACACCAGGCCTTGCACATGCTGACCGAGTGCTCTAAGACTGAGCGACACTCCAAACCTTGATTTTTTTTGAGACATGGCTTACTATGTAGTCTCGGCTGACCCAAAACTCAAGATCCTCTTGTGCCTTCCAAACACTGGAATTAAAGGTACTATTTTTAATAATTTAAAAAAATCCCCAAAGGGCTAAGAAACTGAGAATTAGCCAGGCAGTGGTGGTGCACACCTTTAATCCCAGCACTCAGGAGGCAGAGGCAGGCGGATTTCTGAGTTCGAGGCCAGCCTGGTCTACACAGTGAGTTCCAGGACAGCCAGGGCTACACAGAGAAACCCTCTCTCAAAAAACCAAAAAAAAAAAAAGAAAGAAACTGAGAATTAGTAAGCAAAATTCCAACAGTATCAGCGATCTGCCCTCACCAATGCCACAGTGAGGTCACTACAGAAAATACACTTAGCCAAAAAGTGGTATGCTAGATCCTTGCAGTTTATTTTTCTTACACGCTTTTCTCCCATTTTAATAACTAAGTAAAGGCACTTGCTGAAAGACTTGCAACCTTTGTCCCTAAGGACCTGAGTTCAAGCCCCAGGCCCCTCTGTTGGGAGGAAAGGCCCACTTTAAGTCTCACTTGACCTCCAGATACACACTCAACACACGAACAAATAATGTAATTTTAAAATAAGTAAATTCAAATAAATCACTATTATAACACGGTGAGAGTGAGTTTATACACTTACCTCAACTGAACACCAACTGTCTCCATTCATAAGTCATCTCAAACCTAACCTAACACTACCCCACAGTCGTTCCACCTGGGCCCAGTGGCCTGCACCTGCAGCCCTAGCATTTGAGAGCTGAGGCCAAGGAACACCTGAGTCTACCATTTCCAGTCCAGCCTGGACGATATAGCAAGAGCCCATCCCAAAAAGGTAGCAAACAACCACAGCTTTTCAAGAGAGCAGGGGTCTTTAACATGGCTCAGGTCTCCTCAATCTGTTCATAGATATGCCTGTTTTGTTCCCTCTAGCACACCCCCAATGGCAAACTCAGTTTCTGGAACACATCCTACCTAGCCTACATGCTATCTTTAGTGACTTTTGTTGTTATTTTGTTTTGTTTTTTGAGAGAGATCTCCTGTAGCATAGCCTGACCTCAAAAATGACCAAGGATGACTTTGAACTCCTAACCCTCCACTGTCATCTGAGACTAAGGCATGCAGCAATCCCCAGCTTCTCCCCTTGTTAGTCTCTCTTACCCCTTCCCTCAAGTCCCCTTCCTCTCCCTAATCAGCCCCTCTTCTATTTTCATGTCAGGGAAGGACAGGACCCATGAGCTTCTCCCTTCTCCACGACAGAGTACTGATTAGGCCAATCTTGAATAGAACTGATTACACAAGTAATCAGAGGTGGCATGAGCTTAGGAACACAGCAGCTGTGTCAGGACCCCACGTCTCCACCCTCTTTACCTTCGGCCTATTCTGTATTCCTGACTTTTCTCATCACAGTGCCAGAACTACTACCTGACAAAAACAACTAAAGGGAAGAATATAATCTGGCTCACATAGTCACCTATTCCTCCATGGTGGGAATGGCATGTCAGTGAAAGTGAGGCAGATGGTTAAACCCCACCAATCCCTTTGACAGCAAAGGGCTAAGGCCTAAACCAGGCCCAGCTATGACTCAAAAAGCCTGCCCCGCGGCAATGCATTTCCCCAGGTCAGTTAACTTACATTTCACATTTTAAATTGTGTGTGTCCGTCTGTGATCATATGGCTGTGAGTGCAGGTGCGCAGAGCAGCCAGAGGCCAAAAGAGGGCACCACATCCTCTGGAGCTAGAGTTACAGGAGATTGTGAGCCCTAAGATGTGGATACTGAGGGCCAAACTCAAGTCCTCCGGAGCACCACCAAAAGCACTGTGACCCATTAAGTGATTTCTTCCCAGTTTCCTTTAAGAAACTATTATAGTCTTAGTTTTGTTTGGCCCTCCCTCCCTCCCTCCACTCTATCTCCCTGCCCCTATCTCTCCTCCTTCTCTCAATATCCCCTCTTCTTTTTTAAGATTTATTTTTATTTCTAATTACGTATGTCAGTGTATGTGCATGTAAATGTTGGTGTCTGTAGAGACCAGAGGTATTCCCCGGAGCTGGGGTTACAGTAGCTGTGAGCCCCCAATATGGGTGCTGGGTCCACTAGAAGAGCATCAAGTGCTCTTCACCACTCTACTCCCAAGAGTGGTTTTTGGTTTTGAGACAGGGTCTTCCTATGCAGTTCTGACTGCCCTGGAACTTGATATGTAGACCAGGCTGGCCTTGAACTTGCAGAGATCCTCCTGCCCCTGCCTCCTGAGTGCAGCGTCCTAGGATGACAGGGTGCCCCACTGGGCCCATTTTGTTGTTGTTTTGTTTGGGAGGGGGAGAGTTTTTTGCTTTTGGTTTTTGAGATATGGTTGCACTGTGTAACCTTGGCTGTCCTAGAACTCACTCTGTAGTACAGATCCGCCTCTTGCCTCTGCCTCCTGAGTGCTGGGATTAACTGTAACCAAAGTACCTATACAATATTGTCCAGTTCTCAGCAGCTGGCCAAAACCCATCTCTGCATCAATGTGGTATACTGTGAAGATGAGACAGACTCTAAGCAATAGTAACAGCAGGGAATACAAAAAGATGACTCTTGAGCTGTACTCTGTGAGCTGCTAACGGAGGTGAATGTGACCCAGGAGTTTTGGTTGTTACTCTGTTTTTCATCTCTTGAGGAATAGGCAGGACCATCAGGATTTCCCTGAGTTTCTTGGAAAGAAAGTCAAGGGCACATGTGATCCCTCCTAGTCTCTTCACAACAAAACTCTTAAAATTTACTTCCTCAAGTCTCCACTTGAAACAAGGATCCTCTCCAAAACCACCACGGACTATCCCATTCCTTCCTATCCCATTCCTTCCGTGATGTTACCATGCCTGTTTTAGCACATATTTAAGGCTGCTAAAACCATTCACATTTAAAACTACTCACATACATAAAGATCTGAGGCGGCAGGGACCACGTCTGTTTTGCAGTCTACCATATTCCCAGTGAAGACACAGTCAGATGGCACTCCAGACACACTGCTGGATGAGTGACTACCATATCCCCAGTGCAGACACAGTCAGGCGGCACTCCAGACACACTGCTGGGTGAGTAAAAGGTCAGGGCTGCATCTTAAATCTGAAGTATCAGGGTTACAAGAGTTCTTGAGAGAAACTCAACTCTCAGGCTCAATCCCAAACTTAATAAATCAAACTCTAGAGGTAGGCAGCCCAGCAAGCCCTCCCTGATTCACAGTAAACTTTGAGAATCTCTGCCTTAAATATATCAAGTATTCAAGAAGCACTATAACATTTGAAAAATATATAATACAAAGCTTTGTAATAATCATCCTATTATTTACTAAATATATTAAACTACCGTGCGAGAAAAACAAAGAAGCCCCTGCTAGTAATCTCCAGCTCACAATGGGCCAGTATTCTCCCTTCCCACACACTCTTACTGTGTGTGTACAAGCAAGAACAACTCTAGTTAGTTGAATACGAAGTTTAAAACACAATAATGCCCAATTATCTGCTGTGGTCTGAATGTGTTTCCCCCAAACTCATATGTTGAATACCTATTCTAGCCTGTAAGATGATGTGTAAGGAGGCGGGCTCTTCAGAAAAGTGGTTAGATCAACTAGGCAGAACTGTCTGAACTAGACTAGTGCTTTCATACGAAAGAAGCCCCAGGGGACAGCCTTACTCCTCCATCACAGGAGATGCAGGGGAAACATGCCATCTATGAACCAGAGCAAAAGTTCCCTCTAGACAATGGGCACGGTGGTGCATGCCAGCACTCAGGAGGCTGTGGCAGTAAGATACCCTTCAGTAAGATACCCTTCAGGAGACCAGCCAGTACTACATGACAAGCCAGAACTATGTAATAAGACTGTCTTAAACAAAAAAGAGGGACTCAGGATGTCTCTGCTGACAGAGCCCTTGCCTAACTTGCACAAGGGTCTGGGTTCAATATACAGCCCTACATAAACCAGGTATAATGGCACATACCTAAAATCTCAGCTTTAGAGGGGCTGAGGCAAGTGGGTCAGGAGTTCAAGTGAGTTTTAAAGCAGCCTGCATTGAGGCTTTGTTGTAGGGGGTAGAAAAAGCTGGGAGAATGATAGTATAAATGGCATCCTTGAAAGCATGAGGATCCTCAGTACATACAAAAAAAAAAAAACAAAAAAGCTCAGCATGGCAATGTGTGCCTGTAACCCTGGTGCTGGGAGGCAGGGACAGGCAGATTCCTGGAGCACACTGACCAGGCCAATCTAGTCAAATGGACAAGCTTCAGATTCAGTAAAGGATCCTGTCTCAAAAAATTACATAAATAAGGGGAGCTGGAGAGATGGTTCAGCAGTTTAGCACACTTGTTGCTCTTTCAAAGAACCAAGTCTCAATTCTCAGTACCCAAATAATGGCTCACAACCATGCATGGCTCCAGTTCCAAGGGACCTGACACCCTCTTCTGACCTCCACAGGCTGAGGCACACATGTAGCACGCATCATATACACAGCCAAATCACTCATACATATTTTTAAAAATCCAAAAAATTAAAAAAAGAAACAACTCTGGCCTCCACACACTTACACATGCATGTATACATACACATGCACGCGTGCACACGCACGCGCGCACACACTTGAAGAAAAAAAAAAGAAAGCCCCTTTCAGACAATGAATGTGCTGGTCCCTGTCCCTGGATTTTCTATGCTCCAAAGCTCATAAAAATTTCTGTTTATAAGATAGCCAGCCAATGGTATTTTGTTATCGCAACCTAAATGGACTAAGATGACACCTTTCTCCCCACATCCCCTATCACACATCCTATTTCTTCCATCCTTCCAGGTAGCCCTGGCTCTTCTGGAACTCTGTGGACCAGGCTGACCCCGGGAATCCAACTGTCTCTGCTCCCCAGTGCTGGGACTGAAGGCGCTTGCACCCACCTTTCATAACACACCTTCCTATTCACACTTAAAGTGAAGTTTTCTTCCTCTTTCCCAAATGAGCCATATACATTCTACTCCTCTTTCAGGCCCAGCACAAATGACCCCTTTGAATCCCAATCCTCCTTGTATACTCACTCAGTCTCGTGGAACGGCCTACATTTCCTAAAGTCCAACAGCCTGGTATCTCCTCCGGCAAGACGGCTCTCTAGTCTGAAAAGTCATCACTACATCTTACTCCACCCCTTTTTGCACCAAGCTTCCACTCAGCCTGAGTATTTGGCCAGGTGCCTCAAATTTCAGCGGGAGACTGCATTTGTCAGGTGGGGAAATGAGATCATACATCAAATAATTCAAGTGTCTACTTGACCTGGGCACTGGGAATAAAATGGAATTAAGTAAGGCTCAGTTGTTTCCAGATTCTAACATGGGAAGATGCAGATCAGCACATAGTGACAGTGATACAAGTGAGAGGCAGTCACTGGGGAAAGACAATGGAGGACCAGAAGGGTCGGGTGAGTCAGGGAGTGTTTCCCAGTTAAATGACCAGACGGTAAGTTACCTTCCCAAAAATCAGACGGAGGGAAATACAACCTAGGAAACTATGATTACCAAGAAGTCTTTTTGACTAGAATGTATAATTCCTCCCAGAGATCAAAATTTAGCTTATTGTACATGATGAACAATGCTTTCCATACATACACTGCAAAACACAGTTAACTCACTTAAAAAGGGACTACAGTCACAGCCATTTTGAAGCAGAGAAAATTTTGCTAAGGGTTTCTCCAAGAAAGGACAGAAAGGGCAAAACAAATGCAACCTTTAGGAGGACGGTACGAAAGACTGTCACAATCTGACTGCCAAGCTGATATTCAGACCTCAACTGCCCTTGGTCTCCGCCTCCTACCAAAAACAAATCATGTGTCCTGAGCAACAACTGTCAAGCCTGCAAATTACAAAAGATATTTAATTTCCCAAACAGTAACTCCACACGAAAACACACTCAAAATAAAAATTTCACAATCTTTTTTGTCAAAAGGCCTGATGATCACATAAGGCTACAAGATGTTCTCTGTAACATACCTCACTTAGGTTTTGCAATGACACTAGGTAGTAAGGCTTTCAGACTATTCTTCCATACTGCCAATCTCCCCTCACTTCCCCACTCCAAAACAGAAAGGAGAAAGAAAGGCTACAAATCTGTACGTGCCCGCCCAACAGCTCCCGGGAAGCAATTGCCTTCAAATTGCTCCTGCTTAGCCCCCAGAAGCTTGCAGAAGGAAATGGGGACAGACGTGTGAGCCGGAGACGGAGGACATCCGACAAGGGGCAGAGGAAATGCGGATGGTCGAGGACCAAGGGGAAGAGGGGGCACCGGAGACAAAATGGTGAAGAGGGTCGAGGAGGGGAAGGAAGCAAAGTGCGGGAACGAAAAGTAGGGGGTGGGGGGTTACTAACGACCATAGAGGAGAAAGGTAAAATGGTTGAGGAGAAAGGGGAGGGTTAAGGACGGAGAAGGGGGACGAGGAGAATGCGAAGGAGGAGGCTGTCACCGAGGGACAAAAGGGTGTCACCGGAGAGGAGGGAGATTAAGGGATGTCTCCTAAAGGGTTTTGCTCCTGCTGGTGGATGGAGAACGAGAGCCGGAGGAGACAGAAGCCGAAGGTACAGGAAGAAGGATGAAACGGCTGCCTGGCGTCCTCGGGCCACCCTGGGGGTGGGGGTGGGGGTGGGGGGAGAGGCCGCGCTAGCTCACCATGGCTGCGTGGGCCTGGTCCTCCGGCATGCAGCCTCGGTCCTGCGTGCGGTGGCAGGCCGAGCCCGAGCCCGCCGCTAAGATCAGCCGGCGCGGGGGCTCCAGGAGGCTCAGGTCAGGCGGCGGCTCCGGGCTGGGCCCAGGCCTCGGCCTCGCTCTTCTGAACTACAGCAGCCGCTGCGGCAGCCGGACCGAAACACAGACTCCGCCTCGCTCGCCGCGCCTGCTGCGCCCCGCCTCCCCCCCCTCGAGGTCCCGCCCCTCTCGCCGAGCCTACCGCGCCCTGCCCCCTAGAAGTCCCGCCCCCTCGCCCGTGCCTGCCTCGCCCCGCCCCGAGGTGGTCCCGCCCCTGAATACTCCGCCGGGTCCCAGCGTAGACTTCCCTCGCCAAATGCCCACTCTTAAAGGGGCCAACGCCCTCTCACAGGGATATAGTCTTTCTGCTAGGAAGAGCTTTAAACCTTACCTCCAGGAGACTGCAGTGCTTACGCTCATTCTTCAAATTTTAACTTCTGATTCGTAGTCATAATTTTTGTTGTCATCGTTCTTAGTGATTTCAGCATTCTGTTACATGACTTTGTGTTGTTGTTTTTGTTTTGTTTTGTTGAGAAAGGGTCCCTCTACATAACATATGTTAGGCAAGTCTTCTGCCTGCCAGAGTCACACCTCAGGCCCCACAATCCCAATTTTGACTATGAATGTTCCCTCTTTAACCTGCTTTTCTTGTTCACTCTCTAATACTCCAACTTATTCGAGACCTAAAAGCCCCTGCCCTCCCCCCCTTCCTCCCACTTCTTTCAGCATCCCATTTAGGACCTGTTGTCCATGATGAAAACCATTCCCAGTCTTCACTTTGTTTCTCCATCTCTTCTCTCTTTCCTTTTTACTATCAAAAAGAGCTTCAGGGACTGGAAAGTGGCTCAGCAGTTAAGAGCACTGGCTGCTCTTCCATAGCACCCAGGTTCAGTTCCTAGCACCCACAGGAATGCTCGAAACCATAACTACAATCCAGGGGATCTGACACCCTCTTCCGGCTTCTGAGGGCACCAGGCACATATGTTCAGGAAGGCAAAACACACACATAAAATTTAAAACGTGCTTTAAAGCTCCAATCCTGAACCTGCAGTGAAGCCACAGCTTGGGGGAAACCCCAAAGCATACTGTCTGATCGAATGTCTCTCCTTTGTTTGATCTTATGTTCAGATGGTGCTTGGCTACACTGTACTTTTCCATCCTCTAGATAGCGACTTCAAGTCCCTCTTCGAGGGCTTCCCATACTTCCTTCCTCATGCTCACTTAACTAACTATTGTCGCTTTCAAATCACTGACAAATGGACAAAAGAGAACATCTGTATAAGTTTCTGTCACTGACAGTGACTTCCAGACCACCTGTAACTCCGCTTCTATACTTTTCCTCTCTGTAGCCCAGTCTAGCCTTGAATTCACTATGCAGTCCAGTTTTGCTTCAACTCTCCATTTCTCTACTGTGGTGGTTTGAATAGGTATGGCCCCGATAGACTCCTGTGTTTGAATGCTTGGCCATAGGGATAGTGATATTAGGAAGTGTGGTCTTGTTAAAAGAAGTGTGTCACTGTTTCTCCAGAGCACGCACTTCTGGAGACCTAACCCCCTGGCCCTTTGCCACTGGGCCATCTTCCATTTTCATCGCTTTCAAATGTACAGTTCAGGCAGCATTAAGTACTGGGGTAGCCATCACCAATCAGGCACTTCCAGAAGGCTACCACTTGATTGCTTTCACACTGTTTGTGGTATAGGGAATTAACCACAAGGCTTTGCACATGCTGTGCAAATGTTCTCTTGGGCAACATCCTCAGCTGTTCAGACTCTGTTGTTCTTGCAACACTGAATGCCTATGCTCATGTTCTTTCTCACTGTCCCAGGTTGCTGCAGTGCTGGGTATTAAGTTGATGGCCTCACACATGCTATGCAAGCTCTTTGCCACTGAGACACACCCAAAGCTAGCATAGTCCAGTTTTTTAAATCTCTGCAAATTTGATTACTCTAGTGTAAAGGTTTGGTCCATTGCTGTGGATTGTAATGCTAAATTCTGTACTGGAAGGTCTAGAAAACTAGGAGTGAATTCTCACTTTTACCAGCTTTTGTTGTGCAAACCTTGTTCCTTAACTTAAAGCTATTTGGTTAAATAAAAATGGTACAGCCAATCACTGGAGTGATTAGAGGTAGGCAGGTTTTGAGTTACCTGGTTGATGGTTGCAGAGAGACAAGGAGGACAGGAAAAAGAGAAGAAGGATTGGGGGGGGGAGGAGGAAGAGGAGGAGGAGGAAGAGGAGAAGGAGGAGGAAGCCACCATGAGAAGAGATGGATCATGAACACATGGCTAAGAGAAACAGCAAGTAAGCAAGTATCTGGGATACACCGCTTGGGTAATAGCCAAGCCAGTGGTTAGAAAAGTAGATTAGGGGTTACCCCCAGTAATTGTCAAAACCAAATAAAATAACCATAGTCTGAGTCTCATTCATTCATAACTAGACAGGGATAAGTTTAAATTAGTTCAACTACACTGTAGGTCGGGTGTATGTGTGTGTCCAGGGATTGAGACCCAGGCAGGTCAGACATGCTAGCATGTCCAGCCCATATGGTGATGATGTTTTGTTTTGTTGAGACTGGGCTGGCCTGGAGCTCACTATAAAGGCAAAGCAGGCCTCTAGCTCACAGAGATTCATCTACTTCTGCATCAAAAGTGAAATTAAAATTGTGTATCACTATACTCTGTGTTATATATATATATATATAGAGAGAGAGAGAGAGAGAGAGAGAGTGTGTGTGCGCGCGCGCCTGTGCAAAGGTTCACATGCACATGTAGAAGCCAGAGATTAATATTGAGAGGTCAGGTCAGCTTGGGAACTTTGAGATATTCCACCAGGGTCCCCTCCCCCCTCCAAGCACATGGGCACCCCTTCCCCTCCTGGAAGAAACAGGTTAGAGAGCACATAGGCTGGAAGGGAGGGCCTGATTAAGCCCCTGCTACCTCATTCCCTAAAGAACAATCAATTTAAAAGTCACACTGTTCTGCCAATCACATTGTGCCTAATGGCTGCTGCTCTAAAATCCTATATAAGGTCCCTGAACAGGATCCTCGAGGTCACTCTCCCATCTTGGTATGCAGAGCGACCTCAGCATGCTGAATCAATAAATTTCTCTTGCATTTTGCATCAATCCCCAACTCCATGTGTTCACTCGAAGGATCTTTGGTAAATTAAGGCTCGCCTAGAATCTTACATATGGTGCATTGGCCAGAAAACGACCCTCTGTGGGGATGCATCGGAAAGCGGGGGATTGGAGAAATGGCTGAGTAGGTAACCATGGTCGTCTCAATGTTTGTCTGTTTGTCTTAGTCTGTGTCTGTAAGTCTGTTTAAAAGTCTTGCTTGCAAGCTCTGCGATTTGGCTTCTGCCAATGCAGCAAGGCCACCTGGTTCTGGTTACAGGGCCCGCCTGTCTGGTGGTGTTCAAGGTGGGTAGACGTACCTGAACGCTGCGGCCACAGGTCTGAGGGACTCCCCGGACCCTCTCAGTTTGCCTGAGTATCTGGCTTCTGCCAATGCATTCTGCAGGGCCACCTGGCTCTGGTTTATCTCAGCGCAGCTGGAGCTGGCTGGGAAAGTCTGTTCTGCATCCGTGGAAAGGATGAACTATGTGTTGGTTGTTTGCACCCGCCACCCATGGCAGGGGGAGCTGGGGTTGACAGGTTTTTTGACATAGGACAGACTGAATTTATCCAGTTAAACATGGGAAAGTTAGGGAAAGAGAAGAAAACAAAGGAGGGGAGAGGTGGTTTCTCAGCGGGAGGAGGAGCCATGTGGTGGCTCAAGCATTGAACCTTAAACAAAGAGACACAGGGGCAGACTCAGCTCACTGGCTCTGTGGACCCTTACTGTGAACAGAGACAAGATGATTGCTCTGATGATTGACAAGATGATTGTCTGGTAAAAAGCCAGACAGTAAAAGCTACCTGCTTCGTACAAGCAGGTAATCATAGGACAGAATTTTAAAGTTTGGTTTATTTGTTTTTAAAGATAGATAAAAATACAGATTTTGCCCATGTCATGTGTGGAATTCTGCCTGCAGTTCGGGAATTAGTACAGGGAAAAATACACTGGTTCCAGGCAGAGAGCAAATAGGTTGAAACTGCCTGTTTCCTATAAGCAGATATTAATTAGTAGAAGTGTGATTTATTTACTTTAAAGATGGTATAATAAAGTCTTAAAAGATATCTCATATTCTTTGTACGTGGGCTCCATGGAAATTTTGGGCTAATATGCTGGCATGACAGATTAGAGAAAGCCTAGGAATAGGTCCATACAGTGTTTGTGTAGTTTACTTCATTGGTTTTGAATTGTTTTAATTATCAAAATGGGGGTGATTTTGAGTTTTGTGATTGATTTATTATTCCTCTGGGACAGAGGTCAAGCTAAAGTTGTCCTAGTTACTGGCTAAAGGGCATGCTGATTTGGGAGAAAGGCTTTGTCTTTGTGGTTTTAGAAAAGATGATTAGACTCTATACATCTTCCAGAGTTATATGGATCAGATTTGATAGAGGGAGACCCCCTAAAGAACTAGATTCAAGAGAATCAAAAAAGGTAAACATTCTCTGTGCCACCCTTCACATGGCACAAATAAAGACTTATTATTGGTTATTATTAAAATTGGCTCCAGGCAGTGGTGGTGCACACCTTTAATCCCAGCACTCAGGAGGCAGAGGCAGGCAGATTTCTGAGTTCAAGACCAGCCTGGTCTACAGAGTGAGTTCCAGGACAGCCAGGACTACATAGAGAAACCCTATCTTGAAAAGACCTAAAATAAAATAAAATAAAATAAAATAAAATTGGCTCATAAAAAGACTGCCTTTACAAACTGATTTTAGATTATTAAGCATACAAACTAAGGACCAGATAGAAAATTCATAGCTCTGAGTTAATTGTTAGGGTGTTTTCAAGATATTTTAATTAAAAATAGCTGGGAATAGCTAAAGGACTACAGTGTAGATCACTGTGCATAGATAGATAGTTTTCAATAATGTCAGAAATCCACAGAATATGAGATTTAATGTTATTTAATCATTTGTTGTTGAGACATATCTGCTCCTGACAGTACTCCATTCTTAGATTCAAAGAAGAAACTGAGCATCTATACCTTCAGGTAAGGTTGTACATTATGGCAAGGTAGCCACTGTGCAGAAATTGCCTACTCATCTAGAGAAAAATTAGTGTCCAGAAAAAAGGACACACTATATGGAATAGTTGCCAAGACAGGGTAAATCAATCCTTCATAATTCTGCATGCCAAAGGTCTGTCAGATGACCCTGGGCCAAACAGCCACAATTTGATGCTCCAACGTGTTAAAAAAACAGGGGACTGTACAGGTAGCAGCCGTCTCTACAGGGGACCGTACAGGTAGCAGCCGTCTCTACAGGGGACTGTACAGGTAGCAGCTGTCTCTTCACTCTGGTTCAGCTCTGGAAGCTGTGTTAGGCCTCCTGTATTTCCAGGTAAATTTTACGTCGCGCTCAGGATTCTGACGGGATTGAAGACTGATTATAGTCTCATAGCCAACCCAAGCTGTTTAGTACTGAGGAAGACGATATAGACTTGAGAGGATGGTTTCCAGATGGTGTACAGGCTAGACCAGGGCATAACCGGTGTGGAACTGTAAGACTTTTTAAGTGAGATCCAGACCTGAGAAGAAATTGATCTTCCAAGATCTTTCAACAGCGGACCTGTTATTCCAAGACCCTCCTCCTCTATATCCCCTTACCCTGGCCCACGTAGGACAGTGTTCTTTACAATCGAAGATCGAGAGAGGAGAATGCAGGAGGTTGGAAAGAATGCCTTCTCAGACACCATCAAATGACCAGGCTGTCATCAACAGTGGGCTTTCCCTGACTATGGCAGAAGGTAAGGGGCACCTTAAAGTCAGTCCATCACCAGACTCCGTTGGCAGGTCTCAAGGGGGCCGCTTGACGACCCACAAATCTGACCAAGGTATAAGCAGGGATGAGTCGCCCGCAGCGGCTCATGGAGGCATTCGGTCATTATACACCCTATGACCCCAGCAGTAAGGAGGACAGAGCTACTGTGACAATAGCTTTTATAGAACAGGCTAGTACAGATAACCGGAAAAAGCTTCAGAGGCTAGAAAGACAGGGTAGGCCATTAAGAGAGTTAGTGCAGGTTGCTGAGAAAGTCTACCATGACAGGGAGACAGGGGAGGAGAAGGAGCTGAGAAAGAGAAAGGAACAAAGGTGACAGGGAAGGAATCTTCAGGAAGTCCTGACATTAAGCCAAGGACAAGGAAGTAAGCTCAGGCAGGAATCTAATCTCAGGCTAGAACAGGGAAATAAGTTCAGGCAAGAATCTTAATTTTAGGGTGGAACAGAAGAAGTAGGCTTCAGGCGAAAATCTGATTTTGGTCTTGGACAAGCAAGTAGGCTCAGACATTTCAGCATCCTGACAGGCCCTCAGAAACAGCGATCACAGGAATGGCCACGGACTTTTGCTTACTGCCTTGCTCATTCCTTGGCCGTTTGTGCTCCTCAACCTAGAACTGACCTTACTGCGTGCATGTAATTAAAATGGTGTAAAAGCGGATTGGGCCTGAGAGTGTCCTAACAGGAAAACCCCAGCCTTGGAAAAGTGGCAAAAGTTGTTAGCCCTGGGTAAAGACAGTGATTAGGAGAGATGGGGTATGACCCCCCCCTCCCGAGCCCGGGGTAACTCTGAGAGTGGAAAAGAAACCCATTCAATTCTTGGTGGACACAGAGGTTCAACACTCCGTCCTCCAAGCCAATGACCCCGTTTTCACGAAAAGATCTTGAGTCCAAGAAACCATTGGCACCAAAATGTGTTCATGGATTACCCGGAGAACAGTGGACCTAGGGATGGGCCGGGTATCCCATTCATTTAAGGTCACCCCAGACTGTCTCTACCCTCTGTTGAAGCCAGACATACTTCCCAAAATGGAGGCCCAGATACATTTCCTGCCTGACGGGACACAACTAGCTGGCCCAAAAGGAGAGACCTCTCCGACTGACCCCCACCAAAAGCCTAGGCTACCTGGTTTACAGACGGGAGCAGTCTTCTCCATGAAGGTCAGAGACAAGCAAGTGCTACTGTGGTGGACAGCACAAATGTCATCTGGGCGGAACCTCTACCCCCTGACACATAGACAAAGGATGTGGAGCTAACTGCCCCCACCAAGGCCTTAGAACTTGGAGCCTGCAAGAAAATCAACATCTACACAGATAACAGGTATGCCTTTGCCACATCCCATGACCACAGAGCTATATGCTAAGTGAGAGGACTGCTCACACCAGAGGAAACAAACAAGAAATCCTGGATCTCTTAGATGTCCCAATGAAGCCAGTAACCATGAGTATTATTCACGCCCAGGACATCAGAAAGGAAGAAAGTCAGTGGCCCAGGGCAATAACCAGGCAGATCTAGTGGCTCAAGAAGTGGCTATGCGGGAGCCTATCCTGGTTATGGACCTACAAGAAACACCTGCTGGGAAATGGGACTGGACTAAGGGATGCCCTCATTTAGAATACACTGAAGAAGAAAGGACTCAGATTGCTAGCCACCCTACCAACTAACACCTAGAGAAGGAAGGGAAATGGCACACAAGAAAGAAAACTATGCTCCCCAGAAAGCAAACAAAAGACTTACTAGGCCAAATGCACAGATAGACTCATTTATGGGATAAAAAGCTTGTCCAAGCAGTTAAGAGACCTAGAGTATGTATAATAAGACTCAGGTTCTGGGCCAGAAAGATAAGACAGTGTAAGGTATGCCAGCAAGTGAATGTTTATGCAGCCAAGAATAAACAGGGCAAAAGACCTAAGGGAGAATAGCCTAGAGTATATTGAGAGGTCGATTTTACAGAAGTTAAGACAGGAAAATGTGGTTACAAATACCTTAAGGGGTTCACAGATACTTTCTCTAGATGGGCTGAGGCCACCAAGCAGGAAACAGCTGCCATGGCATCCAAGAAGGTATTAGAGGAAATTTCCCCGAGGTTTGGAGTGCCCAAGGCAAGTGGATAAGACAATGGTTTTGCTTTTTGCTTTTGTCAGGTAAGCCAGGGGGTGGCAAAAGTATTGGGGACAGATTGGAAACTTCATTGTGAGTATGGTCCCCAAAGCTCAGGGCAGGTAGAGAGACCTTAACTAAATTGACCTTGGAGGCTGGCTCAGACTGGGTGGTGCCCCTCCCCTTGGCCCTATTCCAAGCTCGGAACACCCCCTACCATTTTAACCTGACCCCTTTTGAGATCCTGTGTGGTATGGCAACTCCCTTGATGTACACTGGGCCCTCCCAGGAGGTATCCCACAGCATGAGATTTGGCCCAAACTGTCTGCCTTAAATGCTCCAGGGATGCCAGAGACCCCTCACCACTTGTGACATGATCTATGTAAAAAGGCATCAGACACAGTCCCTGGAACCCAGATAAAAGAGACCCTTCCTGGCACTGCTAACTACTCCCACAGTCCTCAAGGTAGACAGTATTGAGGTCTGGGTGTACACTTCCTGTGTGAAAGCTGCAGATGCCCAGCTCCCCAGAGATCCCCGCTGGACTGTACAGAAGATGGACAATCTGCTCAAGCTCAAGGTCACTTGACCTTAATCATGACCATGGTACCTTTGGATAGCACTCTCTATCTCCCTTCTGTTGTGGTTGGGGGTGGCTGGGGCAGGTACCAGGACATCTGCTTTGGTCTTACAAAGGGAAAATTATGACAATCTGAGGGCAGTCATTGATTTAGATATAGAGAGAATAGAAGCTTCCATCAGTCATCTTAAAGAATCACTGACTTCATTATCAGAAGTAGTATTACAGAATAGGAAGAGATTAGACTTAACTTTTCCTCCAGCAAGGAGGGCTATGTGCTGCCTTAGCTGAAAAGTGTTTTTTTTATATAGACCATTCTGGGGTTGTTAAAGATTCAATGGCCAAGGTGAGAGTAGGGTTAGCCAAGTGGGAGAGAGAGGAAACAGAGTCAAGGCTGGTTCAAGTCTTGGTTTAACCTCTTAGTTAACCGCCCTCATATCTACCTTGTTAAGACCTTAATTGCTCTCCTACTATTGTTGACTTTTGGCCCTTATATTTTGAACTGCTTGGCTGCTTTTATTAAGGAATGCATAGGTGCAGTACAGCTAATCATCTTAAAGCAGAAATACAAAGAGCTAGATTCAGAAGACCAGGAGTATGAGCTGCATAGCTATCAACAATAACTTCAGGATTGAAGCATGCACAAGAAAAAGGGGGGAATGAGAGGTCAGCTCTGGAACTTTGAGATATTCCACCAGGGTCCCCTCCCCTCTCTGAGCACATGGGCACCCCTCCCCTCCTGGAAGAAACAGGTTAGAGAGCACATAGGATGGAAGGGAGGGGCTGATTAAGCCCCTGCTACCTCATTCCCTAGAGAACAATCAATTTAAAAGTCACACTGTTCTGCCAATCACATTGTGCCTAATGGCTGCTGCTCTAAAATCCTATATAAGGTCCCTGAACAGGATCCTCGAGGTCACTCTCCCATCTTGGTATGCAGAGCGACCTCAGCATGCTGAATCAATAAATTTCTCTTGCATTTTGCATCAATCCCTGACTCTATGTGTTCACTCAGAGGGTCTTTGGTAAGTTAAGGCTTGCCCAGAGTCTTACATTATAAGTTGTCTTCTTTTATTGTGCTCCACCTTATTTGTGTGCCATGGAGCATGGAAATTAGAGAATATCCTTTGGCAGCTGGCTTCCTTCATCATAGGGAACCCAGGGATCAAACTCAGGTTAGCAGGCTTAGAAGCAAGGCAAGCACCTCAACACTGATCTCACAAGCCCTATCTTTCCTCTCTCAGCTTGGTTGGGGGTCCTGAGAAAGGGGTGTTTGGGAGCAGCAAAAGAACGACTTGAAGTCAAATCATGGGTACAAGCTGGCAGCCTTGTAGTCTGCTCCAGACAGCTCCCTACGCAGCTGTCTGTAGATAGGTCATTTGTTGTCTGCTTGAGATAGCTCTCTGCTCGATACACCTCTCTCTTGCTAGTAAAAACTCTAAAAGCTCTCTGGATACCTCATGGATTTTCTGACCAGAATCAGAAAAGCTACTATAAAAAAAGTTCTTGGATTTTCTAGAAAAGATTCTAAAAAAGCTGTGTTAGCTCTCTAAGTAATTCTTGGGATTTCCAAACACAGTCAGAAATCCAGTTAGAAAAAAATTCTAAAAGAGCTGTGTTCACTCTTTATGGGTTTTCTTTTGTTTTAAAAACAAAAGAAAAAAATCTTAAAGAGCTATGTTTGTTCTCCAGAGACCTCCTTCTAGCTCTTGCTAGAAAAAATTTTGAAAAAAGAACTGCTATAGATCTCTGCTAGCTCTTGTCATGCAGACCAGAAGTCCAGTCTTTTATTTGCATATCAATTCAGTCTTTTACTTCAGGTTCCCTCTTGACCATCCCACAAATCAGCATTTCCTGACCTTATCCCCTTGACTCTTAGGAAAAGGACAGCAAGAACATGTTTTCCCTTAACACTGCAAATGAATTCTGCCTGTCATTGTAAGCACAAACAATAATCTAGCTGGGTGGGATCCTATCCTGAGATTACCATTCCAACCTGTCTAAACCTAAATTCAATCTGTCCCAGGCTGACCTTGAGCTCAGGAATCTGTCTGCCTTTGTATCTTTCTCACAAACTGGTTCTTAGTGCAGCTGCCTCTGTTTTTTAGTTCTGTGAAGTTCTTTACACAATTGATATTGCATCCTTATATTTTGCATAGTTGAGAAATCATATATTTTTGAATTCATGTTTATAGAGTTCTTTCCCATAGCCTTAAGGGCTGTCCTGAAGTTCTCAGCCTTTACCATTTTACTGAGACATTAGACACATCCTTGCTTCCTGAACTCGTGCTATGTCTGATTATCATGAATTAACCTTGGCAGAGAGTGCATTCTCCCCTTGGCAGGGAGAATATTTCCTAAAGGTGGAATATGAAGTAAAACATATATTTTTAAAATACAAACAAGCCTCACACTCAGCAACTGTCGACACTTGTGGAGGACCAAGGCAGGAAACCATGTCACACCATCCCTTCCACATGGCTAAGCAGGACTCAGTAGGCTATTTAGCAAGTTCTAGGCCAACCTAGGCTATAAAAAGCCAAGAACTTATCTCAAAACTATAATAAATAAAAGTGAGGCCAAGTATGGTGGCACACTCATTTAATTCCACCATTTAGGAGGCAGAGACAGTAGGATCCTTGTGAATTCCAGGGCAGCCTGATTTATATTATGGGTTCTAGACCAGCTAGGGCTACACAGTAAGATCTTGTCTGAAAAGCTGGACAGTGATGGCACAGATCTTTAGAGGCAAAAGCAGGCAGATCTCTGAGTTCAAGGTCAGTCTGGTCTACAGAGCTAGAAACCATGTCTTAAAAAACAATAAAACAAATATAACAAACAAACAAAATCAAACAACAATAATTTTGTCTGGAAAAAAAACACACAAAAAGTGGAGTATGGAGCTAAAGTTGATGTATAGTCAGTCCAAATTAGGAAGTCCAAAAACATAACCAATATACATGGAAATATAACATGATCAAGATAGAATATCAGCTGGGCATGGTGGCTCATGCCTTTAATCTCAGTACTTAGGATGTACTTAGGCAGGTCGATCTCTGTGAGTTTGAGGACAGCCTAGTCTACAAAGCCAGTCTGGGACAGCCAGGGCTGTTACACAGAAACCTTGTCTTGAAAAAACAAAACAAAACAAAACAAACAAAAAGATAGAATGATAAGTCAAATCAATAAGAGAAGGAAAAAGTAAGAGTGTATTGGTATAGCAATAAGAAGTTAGCTACCTAGAAATTTTTGACATGAATCTATACAACACATTATTCAGTGAGATAAACTGAAATGTAAAGAAAAAATGAAATAACAATATTGGGAGAAATGTTTGATAATTTCAACATGAAGAAAGTACTTTTAAATACAAAACAAAACCTAATGCTATTCAAAAGGGGATGGAGAGACAACTCATGGGTTAAGAGCTCATACTACTGCTATGAAGGACCTGAGTTCCCAGCACTCCTGCGAAGCAGCTCACAAATGCCTATATCACCTGCTCTAGGGCATCTGCCTCCTCAGGACTCCAAGGGAACCTATGTGCACTTGTGCATGCCTGCACACATATAGCTAAAAATAAAATAAATCTTTTAAAAATGCCATAAAAGAAAGAATCAATACATTTAGAACTGTTGTGGGGTATCCACCAGAGAAGACTGCTTGGTCGTGGGTTTAAGCCAATAGAAAGTCTTTATTATCTGGCCTAAACTCACCTGCCTCTGCCCCCTGAGTGCTGGAATTAAAGGTGTGTGCCATTACACCTGGGTCTTGTTTTTTAGTCTTGGCTGGCCTGGTGCTATATAACCTAGACTGGTCTGGAACTCACAGCAATTCTCTTGTCTCCGCGTGGAAAGTGCTGGGATTACAGATGTGAACCTCCTATGTATTCACAAGATTGGTGACCACAATGAAACTCCTCTGGAAATGGAGCTTGTAATTTATGTGAAGAAACATTTTTCTACAACAGTTTAATGAAGTTGCTTCAGAACAATTAAAATAAACTTTCTGGTATTTTGGGAAAGCTGTGCTTATTTTGATGAAGGAAATATTCAAAGCATGTTAGTTTTCTTTTTTTTAAACTTAAATCCAATGATAATTCTACAGTATACATTCCTCTCTTTTTCCAAAATTAATGTTAATGCTTAAGCCAGTGTTCTGTGCTCTCAAAACTTCTGTATCATTTTTATTATACCAATCTACAAACTCTAGTCTTAACCTAATTACAATTAAATCTCACCTATAATATTCAGGTAGTATTGTTTAGAGCCTGTTTCACTCTGGAATTAAGCTTAAGGTTTGGTTGAATCCCTCTAGCAGCTGAAGTGGCTCTGATCTTCTGTGGCTCTCCTTTTGGCATCTGGAAACAGGATCTCTTGTATGGCTGTCTCTGATAGTGTAATGTATTCAGTGACTTGAAAGTGCATAAGTTGTCAGAGGAAGTAAAGAAGCAGAAGAAGGTAGTGTTCTTCTGCCTGAGTGAGGCCAAAAACATCATCCAGGAAGAGGCAGGGAGACCCTAACAGGTGATGTGGGCCAAGAGTGGGCATCACCTACTCATCTTTGTCAGACAACAACTGCAGCTACGAGCTCTAGGATGCAGCCTAACAGACCAAAGAAGATGTGTGATCTGTGCTCTTCATCTGAGCTCCTTGTGAACTACCACCTGTGGTGGTTTGAATAGGAATGGTACCACAGACTCATGTGTTTGAAGTGGCACTTGGTGGAGTGGGTGTGGCCTTGGTGTAGGAAGTCTATTACTGGGGCTGGGCTTTGAGGTTTCACATGCTTAAGTGTCTCACTCTCCTGTTGCCTGCAATTCAAGAAGTAGAACTCTCAGCTCCTTCTCCAGCACCATGTCTGCTTACATGCTGCCATGTTTCTCATCATGATGGTATGGATTAAACCTCTGAAATTGTAAGCCAGCCCCAATTAAGTGTTGTCTCCTAGCTTCTCTGCCAGGATGCAATTGTCCTTGGTTTCCTCCAAGTGCCTTGATTATAATTTATGCTTGATTCATGTCAACTTCCTCTGGATAGCATCCTTTGCTCTTAAGGGGTGTCTTAGTTAGGATTCTATTGCTGTGAAGAGACACCATGACCATGGCAACTCTTATAATGAAAACTTGCTCTGGTTGATGTAAGAATTCCAGTCTTGTGGAAGAGCAATCAGTGATCTTAACTCATGAGCCTTCTCTCCAGCCCACTGTTTTGGTTTTCTGAAGTAGGGTCTGATGTGGCAAGGCTAGTAAATGAAGTCAAGGATGCCCTTGAACTGGCCTCTACCTGAGTGCTAGAATTATAACCCGGAACCACCACACCCAGCAAAAAAAGGTTTTAAAATAAATTATATTGTGAGTTTTAGGCCAGACTGGGCTGCCGAGCAAGCCTCTGTCTCACTCTCCTACCTATACCAAAAAACAAAAAAATCTTTTAATGATTTATTATCAGCAAATGCTTTATTTGTATACTATTATATATAGCCGTAGTCCTGGGGTCACGTAAAAATTCTCTGGTGAGAGGGGGTTGGGAGTGGAAAGTGTTAAGAAATCGTAATCTAGAGGCTGGAGAGATGGCTCGGTGACGGAAGGCACACAGTCTTCTTGCAAAGGACCCAAGTTCAATTTCCACCACACATGTCAGGCAAACTTACAACTGTCTGTAACTCTAGCTCTAGGTGATCCGATAACCTCTGTCCTCATAGGCAGACATACACTTATTTATAAGTAAAAAGCATTTAAAAGAAGAAGAAGAAGAAGAAGAAGAAGAAGAAGAAGAAGAAGAAGAAGAAGAAGAAACCCTAATCTAGAGGAGTCCAAAGATAAAGTTGGAAACGTTTCCACCCAACTTGTTACCCTGAGGAAGAAAAAAGTGTTCAGGGCTGTCTTTAACATTTGTTGTGCCTTGGCACCAAGCCCCTTCTATGAACTCCATTCCTCTCCCTTGTAAAGCAGGACCCATCCAGCTTTAAGCTTGGGGGTTCAGATCCGAAGCTTTACTCGGGTTCTGAGCCATCAGTCATGTGATGATGGTGTGACTTGAAGTCAGTCACCCTTGATATGCAGTCTGGACTCTGGTAGCAGCTGTCACAGCCTGGGGTGGGAGGAAGGAGGCACAGAGGAGGGCAGCAGGCTCTAGTGATTGGCTGGCCACAGCCGGAAAAGCAGGTCACTCCCACCGCTGAACTGCCCATTTCAGAAGGATCTGCAAAGACCCGGAGCTGGGAAAGTTTGAGAATGCTGAGGTCGAGGTCGAACCCTACCCAGACTCCATCACCATTAGCACAAAGGATGCTGTGGGTGGTCAGTTAATATACAATCGCCAATCCCAAGCCTCCAAGATGATCTCCTAGCCAAACATAATTGGAGGACAGTCTCTGTCACAGGCAGGATCCTGGTCCTGTGCTGAGAGACCTTTTCATTTTTAAATGTTGAACTATTAGCCTTGGCGTGGTGGCAAATGCCCAAGACTCTAATGCTCAGGAGGTGGAGGCAGGGGGATCAGGAGTTCAAGGACTATCTTGTCTTGGCTTTATATTAATAACAAGTTTAAGCAAGTGTGATGGCAGAATTACCCAGACAGAACGAGGCTAGGGGTGGCAAAGGCAGGAGGATCTCTATGAGTTTCTGGCCAGCCAGCATTATGCAGTGAGATCCTGTCTCAAAAACAAACACACAGTCTGAGGCCACCTAGACTATAATGCATAAGACTCTATCTCAAAAGATGAGAGTTGGGGTAAGGTGGGGGTAAGAGCTAGCTCTTGCTCAGGACCTGGTTCTCACACCCACGTGGCAGTTCACTACTGCCTATAGCTACAGCTCTAGGAGCTCCATTGTCTAGACTCTGCAGGCACCAGGCATGCACCTGGTACAAACACATATATATAGGCCAAGCATTCATACACATAAAATTAGTTTTTTAAGTATAAATAAAAACAACAACAAAACTTCAGCTGATACTAGAGAATACTACCCAAAGTTCTCTGGCCTTGAACACAGGTGCACACACAAGAACACACACACACACAAATAAATACAATTTAAAAAAGAGTCACCGAGCCAGGGCAGTGGTGGCACACGCCTTTAATCCCAGCACTCAGGAGGCAGAGGCAGGCGGATTTCTGAGTTCGAGGCCAGCCTGGTCTACAGAGTGAGTTCCAGGACAGCCAGGGATACACAGAGAAACCCTGGTCTTGAAAAAAACAAAAAACAAACAAACAAAACAACAACAACAACAAAAAGAGTTTGAGGCTGGTCATTAAAACCAATCAATCAATGAAACAAACAAAACCCAACACACAACACACTCCAACTGTGCTGGCTAATTTTATGTTGAGTTGACCGAAGCTAGAATCATCTGAAAGGGGAGAACCCCTATTGAGAAAAATGCCTTAATAAGACCGGGCTATAAGCAAGCCTGTAGGGCATTTTCTTAATTGGTAATTGATGTGGGAGGGCCCAAGGCCACTGTGCATGGGGGCATTCCTGGGCCGATCATCCTGGATTCTATAAGAAATCAAGCTAAATGAACGGTGGGGAAATAGCACCCCTTCATGGCCTCAACTTGTTTTTTCTCATGGTGTTTCATCACAGCAATAGAAACCCTAACTAGGACAGCAACAGAAGGCAGATATCAATGCTTCTCCTGAAATAGCTCATAAGACTAAATATAGAGACCTGGAAAGATGGTTCAGCAGTTAAGAACTCTGGCTGCTCTTCCAGAGGAACCTGATGTGATATCCAGTAACTACATAGTGGCCCACCACAATGTGCAACTCTAGTTCCAAGTAATCAGAGGCACTCTCTCTTCTGGGCACAAGGCACACAGGTGGTGTACAGACACACTTGCATACAAAACACCCACACACATTAAAGAAAAAAAAGAAAGAAAATGACTGAGCTGGGCCCCAGCAGTGCACTCCTTTGATCCCAGCACTTGGGAGGCAGAGTCAGAAGATCTTCTAGTTGTAGGCCAGCCTGGTCTACAGAGTGAATTATAGGACTGTCAGGGCTACACAGAGAAACCCTGTCTCGAAAAACCAAAAAAGGAAAAATAAAATAAAAGAAAAACAAACAAAGCCAAACCAAAAGAAAGAAGGAAAGAAAGGAAGAGAGAGAGAGAGAGGGAAGGAAAGACGGAGGGAAGGAGGAATGGAGGGAGGGAAGGAGGGAGCATTTAAAAATGGATTTATCTATTCTTTTTATTTCTTGTATGCTTGTACACGTGTGACTATATGCAGACAAGTGCCAGTGCCAGTGACAAGGTCAGAAGAGGGCACTAAGTCCCATGGAGCTAGAGTTCAGGTGTTCATGAGCTGCCCAGTGCAGATGTTGGGTTGTGAACTTGCCTCATGATGGAGCCTTTCATGAGCCACAAATGCTCATAACCACTGAGCCATCTCTCCAGCCCTGATGGCATGGCTTTAGCAAGTGCTCTTACTATTTTGTCTGCTTATAAAGATAACCTGATTTATTATTATTTTTATTTTATGTGCATTGGTATTTTGCCTGCATGTATGTCTTTGTGAAGGGGTCAGATTCCCTAGAACAGGAGTTACAGACAGGTGGGAACTGCCATGTGGGTGCTAAGAATTGAACCCAGGTCCCCTGGAAGAGCATTCAGTGCTCTTAACCACTGAGCCATCTCTCCAGCCCCCATAACCTGATTTTTTAGATAGGGTTTCAAATATCTGAGGATGACCATCTGATCCAAGGATGATATCTGATTCTCCTGCCTCTGTCACCAGTGCTAGGATTATAGACATGCATCTGTGCCCACTTTATTAGGTGCTGGAGACTGAACACCTCCCAGGTAGTGGTGAGTACTCAGCTAAGTGAGCTATATCCCCAACCCCAGTACAGGATTTGAATAAAAAATAACCATGGAGCACAAACACAAACGTTGAATTCCCTTATTCACTATTCCCACACTCTGCTCTAACTCACAGGAACTATTATTAACAGTTCTGTGTATTGTTCTTCATGTGTATTTTTTCTTTATAGAACTGGACATCCGATCAAAGCCTTGCATCTGCTAAGCAAGCAGTCTACTCAGGAACTCTCAGTTCCCTAATTTTTATTTAGCTTTACTTTTTAGGGTCAGTTTCTTACTTAAGGTGTTGAGGCAACATATGTGTAGCCATTTTGTTCCATGCCCACCGGCTATTTCTTATTATTGCTATAAAATGCTTGCCAGTCACTGACATAGAAAAATAACTTGACTCAGAGCAGGTTGGTGCTAACCACATACCCTGCTATGTTCTGTATGAGGTTTACTAATCTTAAGAAATTCCACAAAGCTTTACGTAGGACCCATAAAAATCAAAGGTCAATATGAACTGTTATATCAGAGCTGACCACCAGACAACACTTCCTATACCTACTGATAAGCTCAGTGTGGTTTTTTTTTTCTCCTTTCTAAGCCTGCCCTGAGAACAGACTGGTACCACAAAATTAGGCTCCTGAGTCCTTTTTGTGGTCCTGAACGTTCAGTTGGGGGCACATTCAATGAACTGTTCTTGCTTAACTGAGGACAGTGTTTGTAGGGTTTGCATGACAATTCCTAATCCTCAACAAAGGCAATATTGTTATGTAGCCCAGGCTGGCCTTTAACACACAGCAATCTTCCTGTCCCAGCCACCTGAATATAAACATGTGTCACTATACCTGTCTGAAATTAATTGTTAAGGAAAGGGTCTCAGCTGGGCATGGTGACATATACCTTTAATCCCAGCATTTGGAGGCGGAAGCAGGTGGATCTCTGAGTTCAAGGCCAGCCTGGTCTACAAAGTGAGTTCTGGGACAGCACAGCCTACACAGAGAAACCCTGTCTAGAAAACCAGAGGGGAGAAGGGGAAGGGAGGGAGGGAGGGAACGAGGGAAGGAAGGAGGGGGGGAGAGAAGACAGAGGGAAGGAGGGAGGGAGAAAAGAGAGAGGGAGAGGGGGGGTTTCGTTTCGTGTAACTCTGGCTGGCCTAGAACTTGATATGCAACTGAGGATGACCTTGAACCCTGACCCTCTTGCCTCCACCTGAGGACTGAACCCAGGGTACCAGACAAGTTCTCCAACAGATGAGCTACTTCCTCAGCCTAAATATTTTTTTTTTAAATAATGGCTTGCTGTTTTCCAGGCTATGCTGGAACTCCTGGAGCTGAACCCAGGAGAGTTAGGCAAGCACTCTATCACTGAGCTAAGTCCCTAACACCAGCACATTTTAAATGTTAGTAAATATTATGAAATTTCTCTCCAAAGAGAGAACATTGATTTAGAGTTCTACCAACAGTTTATAGGAGTGCTAATTTCCCAGCATGCTCACAAACATAGGAGGCCAACCTTTTTTTTTTCTTCCAGTTTTCTCCCTCTATCATGTGAGTCTCAGGAATAAAACTCAGTTCATCAGCCTTGGCAGCAAGCACTTTTATCCACTGAGTCATCTTGCTGATCCCAATCTTTTCTCTTTTTTAAGATTAAAAATTTTAAATTTATGTCTAAGTGTATACAGGTGTGCAGGTGCCTGGGGAAGCCAGAAGAGGGCAGCAGATCTCTGAGCTGGAGTTACAGGTGGTTGCGCCCCTTCAGTATGGGCTGGAAACTGACCTACCATCCTCTGCAAGGTCGCCAAGTACTGTTAACTGCTAATCTCTAGGATGGCAATCTTTATAATCTAATAAATGAAATGATCACACTGGGTCGTATTTTCTAAAATTATATTATTGCATTTGTTATCAGTATAATGTATATATATAGGTGTGTATCTTAGTGAAGACATGGAAGCCAGAGGACAATGTTGTGAAGTTAATTCTGTTTTTTGTTTGTTTGGTTGGTTGGTTGATTTTTTTGGAGACAGGATTTCTCTGTGTAGCCTTAGCTATCCTGGAACTCTCTCTGTAGACCAAGATGGCCTAGAACTCAGATATCCACCTGCCTCTGGCTCCTGAGTGTTGGAATAAAAAGCATTTGTCACCATTGCCTAGCATGGAGTTGATTCTTCCACTTTTATTTGGGTTCTGAGGATCAAACTCAGACTGCCAGGCCTGTACAGCAAGTGCCACTACCCACTGAGCCATCTTGTAGGCCCACCGTTTTTAATTGGCTGCCCTTTCATCATTAAGAATAAGAACTTGGCCGGGCAGTGGTGGCGCATGCCTTTAATCCCAGAACTTGGGAGGCAGAGATAGGCGGATTTCTGAGTTGAGGCCAGCCTGGTCTACAGAGTGAGTTCCTGGACAGCCAGGGCTATACAGAGAAACCCTGTCTCGAAAAAAAAAAAACCAAAAAAACAAAAACAAAAAGAATAAGAACTTGGGGGTTGGAAAGATGGCTCAGCAGTTAAGAGCACTGGCTGCTCTTCCAGAGGTCCTGAGTTCAATTCCCAGCAACCACATGGTGGCTCACAAACATCTGTAGTGGGATCCGATGCTCTCTTCTGGTGTGTCTGAAGACAGCTACAGTGTACTCACATACATAAGGTAAATAAATTTATAAAAATAAATAAAGAGTAAGAGCTTATCACATGTATTAACTGATGCTTTTCCTGTTCTGAGACTTGCATGCTTTGATTGAAACTTGGTTTTTAGTATTGCATCCCTTAAGCCGTAGACATTATGCAAGCACCCAGGAATGCTACTGAATGGCTGAGGAGAATGCTGGGAAAACTAGATGAAATCGTGTGGTTAATGACCCACAAGGGTCAGTTGACTTTCAGTCCAGAGTTAGAAAGCTTGGCGATGCTCCTGAACTCTTTCCTCCAGCATCTCCAATGCCAGTTGTCAACCACAGGACTAGAAAAACCCCTCTATAGTGTCTTATGGAAAATCACTTCACTGCTGAGACCTCAGTTTATCTGCAACACTTGGAAGCATGCCTTATAGAAAAGGGCTATTGTGAAAAACAGGTTAATTTATGATAAACAGAAATCAATGTGTTCATTGAGTGATTGAGACATTTACAACGTATGTACATTTATTTGTAAGAATCCAGATCTGGGTATACCCCAGTGGGAGAGCACATGCCTAGAATGTGAGGTTCTGGGCTTGATCTCAGCACCAGAGAACAGAGGGAACAGAACGACTACAGAGATAAAGAAAGGACTTCACAAAGCAAAGCAGCAGCTTATTGGTGTTTTGTTTTTGTTTTTCTTAAGATCTTACATTTAGGGGCTGGAGAGATGGCTCAGTGTTTAAGAGCACTGACTGCTCTTCCAGAGGTCCTGAGTTCAATTCCCAGCAAGCACGTGGTGGCTCACAACCATCTCTAATGAGATGCGGTACTGTTTTCTGGTGTGTCCGAAGACAGCGACAGTGTGCTCATACATAAAATAAAGATCTTACATTAATTTTTTAAACATTTGTGGTCAGGGGTAGTGGTGCATGCTTTTGATCCCGGCACTGGAGAGTTAGAGGCAGAGGCAGGCGGATTCTTTGTGCATTGCAGGCCAGCTTGGTCTACAGTCAGTGAGTTCTAGGCCTGTCTCAAAAACAAAACAACAAAGAAAGCACAGGTGAGACTTGGTACGGTCCTGGTGGCTCCTTTGTTTACCATTCCTCTACTGCCCTCTACTGTTCAGTAGTTCCACTGCAGTTTAGCTCCATAAATATGACTAAGAGAAAAGCAGTGCTTGTGGCCAGTCCTTGACTTTAATTCTCTGTAGCATCTTCACCGAACACTGTTCTATTTTCATTTTATTTTCTCATGGTGCTGGGCATCCAACCTGGGGCCTTGCACATGCCAGACAGACGGCCTACCACTGAGCCCTACTACAACCCCTTCCTGTTTCTTGACACTCTCACCATCGGAAGAGGCATAGAAACCAGTCTGGTGGAACACAGGGTTTTATGTCATTCCAGGAATGGCAAGAAACATTTCTACAACAGTCATTATTTAGAACCAGGCACCATGCTAAGCACGAGGCATGCACAAACTTTTTTAAGTTACATTGACAAGAGGAAATAGATTTGTACTTACAGAATAGAAATGAGGTCCAGGCAGCCGGGCAGTGGTGGAGCACACCTTTAATCCCAGCACTCGGGAGGCAGAGGCAGGCAGATTTCTGAGTTCGAGGCCAGCCTGGGACAGCCAGGGCTACACAGAGAAACCCTGTCTTGAAAAAAAAACAAAAAAGAAAAAAGAAAGAAAGAAATGAGGTCCAGACTCACGATTAATAAATATGATACTGGAATTCTTACCTTTTTTTTTCTAGTTTTGTTTGTTTGTTGTTATTGCCATTGTTTTTGAGACTAGGTCTCATTCCTTAACTCAGATTTGTCTCTATTTAGTACATAACCAAGGATGACCTTGAAGAAAAATTAAAACAGGAAAACATTAGTAGGTGTCAGGTCTCTCCTTCACTATGAGAACCCTGTGGTTTGAACTCACATTGCCAAGCTTGGTGGTAAGTACTTTTACCCTTCTGAGACATCTCATTGGCTCCTCCTCCTCTTTTTCTTCTCCTCTGACCCAGCACTGGGGACTGAATCTAGGACCTTATGCATGATAGGCAACAGCTCCATCTGAGAAGTCAGCTCGGGAACTTTGAGATATTCCACCAGGGTCCCCTCTCCCCTCCTGGGCATGCCCTGAGCACATGGGCACCCCTCCCCTCCTGGAAGAAACAGGATCACATAGGGTGGAAGGGAGGGGCTGATTAAGCCCCTGCTACCTCATTTCCTAAAGACCAATCAGTTTAAAAGTCACACTGTTCTACCAATCACATTGTACCTAATGGCTGCTGCTCTAAAATACCTAGGTTCAAGTTGATAAGTGGGTGTGGTATTGGTAGTGGGATTCATAGATTTAGGGCTAATGTTGATGACAATGTTGGTGCGATGATAAATAAAGATATTGAGGTTGTTAGGGTCGTATAGGTTCTTTTATAAATAGTTTAATGGCATCTGCAAATGGCTGTAGAATGTCGTATGGCCCAATGATGTTTGGTCCTTTACGTAGCTGTATATAGCCTAGGATTTTGCGCTCTACTAGTGTTAGGAAAGCTATGGCAATTAGGATTGGGATTAGAAGAGTTAATACGTTAATAAAATACACTATTAGGGAGAGGATTTGAACCTCTGCTAACAGGGTTCTAAGTCTTACACAATTCTCTGGCTCTGCCACCCTAATAACCTTATCTAGGTGAATTTTTGTACATACATATTTTATTAAGATTAATTTCATAAATTGTTCTGAGAGCGCTTCTGAAAAGTTGGCTCTATTTCTCTTGTCCTTTTGTACTGGGAGAAATTGTAAATAGATAGAAACCGACCTGGATTGCTCTGGTCTAAACTCAGATCATGTAGGACTTTAATCGTTGAACAAAACAAACCATTAATAGCTTCTGCGCCATTGGGATGTCCTGATCCAACTTCAAGGTCGTAAACCCTAGTTGTCGATATGGACTCTAAAATATAAGGTCCCTGACCGGGCGCCACGTGGTCGCTCTCCCATCTCGGTATGCAGAGAGACCTCAGCATGCTGAATTAATAAATTCCTCTTGCAGTTTGCATCAATCCCCAACTCCATGTGTTCACTCGAAGGGTAAGTTAAGGCTCACTAGAGTCTAACACATCCTCGGAGTGAGGTAGTGATTCTCAATTAAGATCTGTCTCCCTTCCAAAGCTAGTCCTTTCATAATATTGTAGCTTTAATTTTTTCAATGGTTACTTTTAATGATGGTTCTTAAATGCTTTAACTTCCCTTTCAGTCCATCACCCACCAGAGGGAGTGGGAAAGAAAGGATACGGGGAAGTGGACCTGTTTAGAAAGGTTCTTTGGGGCAAATCCCATCTATATTGTCAGGAAACCAGCAGTTCAGTTCACAGGTCAGCAGTGGCAGCTCAATCCACTCACAAATACTTCATGGCAAACACAAATCAGCAGATAGCCAGGCCTCAGCCAAATCGGCACAAGTCAGTAGGAAGGACCAGGGGCAACAGGAATGCCAGAAGTTCTTTGTGGTGCCTCTCTTAATGAAGATCAGCAAATATTCGAGACCAAGAAGTGTTGCAGAGTTAGATCTACAAGGAAGCCCTCTCACAAGCCATGAGTCCTATCTGTACTCCCTCCAAACATCACCAGTCCTCCACGGGTCTTGCCTTAGCGAGTGAGTCTGTCTCAGCTGATATCACTCTGCCAGTCTGAGGAAGCCGCAGAAGCCACAGCACACCACTAGAAGTTTTTTGGTGAGTTTCTCTCTATGGAGTCCTGACAAGTGGAGCTCAACTACACTATGTAAGGAGGACCAATACAGGTGTGTTGTTATCGAAGGCTCCTTCGTCACGTGTTCTTTCATGTGCTTGCTTTAGCAGAGCATCCTCTCACTTGTGCCTGCTTCAGGAAAACACTCCTTCACTTGTTTGCCCCAGCAAAGCACCATCCCACACAACTGAATTTCCAAAGAGCCCTTAAGTTTCCACTTCATAATATATTATGTAAGGGCCCATGATTTGCCAAAGAATGATACCCCCGGACTCAAATAGTTTGTAAACTCAAAGAGTGTTTTATTCTGCAGAAGTCTAGCATGCTGGGGTCTACCATCTACAAAGACCGAGACCCGGAAGTGAGCTGACAGACCGGATTTAAAGCACATTAGGGGAATTCCAGGGAGGGATAGGAGACTTCTATCAATTTGTTCCCTCAGTCTCTAGGGACATCCTGAACCATTGCTGGGGTGTGGGTGAAGGGGACTGGAAACTGTTGTTGAAGTCTGGAAACTGCTGCTGACTCATTCATTGTCCTTGCCTCAGGCCAGGTGGTAGGGCATCTTCTGAGGCCTGGACTTGCCCAATTCTTGGAATCAGAGATTTAGGTCTAGTCTTCTGAATTGCCAATTTGAAGCCTGTCATGGAGTCAGCCTGTCTCAATTATACAGAACAAATCATGTAAGCTTCTAGATGTATTGGCTTGGAGTAGGTTAAGGAGGGAGGCTCAAAATAAGGTCAGGCCTTACCATCCTGGAGCATGTATTCTAAGGGCTCCACCTAGTGACTACGGATGTAAACAAGATAAAAAGAACATGGATAGCTGGATTTGGTAGCTTGTATCTGTTAATAGTACTCAGTAGGCTAAGGGGGGGGGGGGAGGATTGTCTCAATTAAAGTGAGATTCTATCGAAAGAGAAAACAAGGGGAACCATACATAAAAGTAGCACACCACCTTAAAATGTTAGTTTTACTCAGACGCTTTTAAGTAAAGCAGAGCTTGTGTTATCCTGTGAAAGATTGTCATGGAACTGCTTTTAAAATCATGAGCCCACTCCTAAACGTCCTTTCCCTTTCCCCCTGCCCCAGTAAACCTCTCCGGTTAGATCTGTTGCATCCTGTGACTTCGTAGCGTTCCTTGGCTTCAATCCGCCATGCTGCTGTCCTAACACTAGCTCTCACCACCATGTTGTCATTATCATCCCGACCCTCTGATGTGTTCTAATCATAACTCGTGGCCATATTAATATTGGTGATCTTGATGGGTCTACAAAGACTATAGAGGTAAGTGCATGCCGTGGCAATTGCATAGATTCATTTAGGTTGTTCCGGCCATATGTGGTGAGCTCCAGCCCAATGCTGTAGGCTTTGGGAAGGCAGGGACCGGAGCCCCCGCCTGTGTCGGCTTTAGAACCGGGATTTTAGAACGGCTGGCTGATCCCGACTACAGGGAGAAAACCTTTAAAGGGCAGTATTCCCTCAGATAAGCCGACACAGAAACCTGGGAGAAGGCTGTCCAAAAAAATGAAGAAAAGATAGCGGAGGACGTTTCCACCGCAAAGGCTGCTGGGAAGCGGTAGTCGTCTCGTCCCCTCCGTCCCCATACTGCGGAACGCTGACGTCACGCCGCCGGCATGCCCCGCCCCTGGGATGGCTCACGTGACTGAGGGCGGAGTCACAACGCGATTTGTGGGAGTCGGAGTCATGGCGGGCTTGGTTGACTTCCAAGATGAGGAGCAGGTGAAGTCCTTCCTGGAGAACATGGAGGTGGAGTGCCACTACCAATGCTACCGTGAGAAGGACCCGGAGGGTGAGCACCAACCGCGCAGCCTGGGGCATAGGGGAGGCGCGCGAGCGTGGGTTGCGGACGTGGTCACGTGGCGGGCCAAGGGACAACCCCCCAAGGACAGGGTCGGGGACAGTACGGGCCTGTGGGCGGGGAGTTGTATCGTACCGGGGGCGGGGCCTGCTGCGGAGAGTGGAGCCCTCAGGTTAGGCTCTGTGTAGTCCGGTTTGGGGTGTTAGGTCTGGAGGTGTGAAGGTGAAATGGAATGTCAGTGTACATGTCTTTGAGGGAATCGGTTAACATGCAGGAAATAAGTGAAATACGTAGTAAATGCGAGCCAGACTTGGCATCATGCATCTGTAATTCTAGCGTTTGGGAGGCCGAGGCAGGAGGATCACTTAGAAGTTAAGGACCACCCTGGACTACACAGCAAAACCCGGCCCAAAAAAAGAATTGAAGAGGGAAACTGGAGTGATGGTCCAGCAGTTAGGAATCCATACTGCTTTTGCAGGAGGACCGGAGTTCAGATCGTAGCATCCTTGTGAGGCAGTTTACAAGCATCTGTAATTCCAGTTCTAGGAGATCCAGAGCCTCTGGCCTCCGATGCCTCCGATGCCTCCACTGCCTCCACATCACATGCTCACACACACACATATCCGTAGTTTAAAATAACAAAATTAAATCTTTTTTTTTTTTTTTTGAGACTGTCATTATGTAGCCTTGACTGGCCTAGAACTTGCAATGTAGACCACGCTGGCCTTGGACTCAGAAGTGCCTTCTTCTATCTTTTGAGTTTTTGGCGTGAGCCACAGATCTGTTAACTTATTTATTTATTTATTTATTTATTTATTTATTTATTTATTTGAGGCGTGATTCAGGACAGTCCTGGCTGCCCTGGAACTCCCCTCTGTCCACCAGGCTAGCCTGAAACTCAGATATCTACTAGCCTCTGTCTCTCAAATGCTGGAAGGTGTGGACCACCACCACCACCCAGCACAAAATTCAATTTTTGGTTTTTGGGTTTTTTTTGTTTTTCGAGACAGGGTTTCTCTGTGTAGCCCTGGCTGTCCTGGAACTCACTCTGTAGACCAGGCTGGCCTCGAACTCAGAAATCCACCTGCCTCTGCCTCCCGAGTGCTGGGATTAAAGGCGTGCACCACCACTGCCCGGCTTTAATTTTTGTTTTTTTAAGGTAAGTAAAATAGGATAAAAGAACTGAGTGAAGGGCACTGCTTTGAAGGAGGAAAGGAACCATTGTGAGTCTTTGCCAGGCAGAGGTAATGAAAAGGTCAGAGGCAGAAATGGCCTCCTGTGTGCAGTGAGGTGGCAGAGTGTATGGGTGATTGATGCTCAGAGAAGCATCTCGTGTTTGTGGGTTGTTTTCCTGTTGTTTTATTTACGGAAAAGAATAAAAATGGCTCTGGTCCTCCTTTCCAGTAGTTTACAGTCTAGTTCCCAAGAAATGATTTCCTGTTTCTTGAAGTTAGTCCACTCTAAAGCGACTCTGGATGAGGAACCCAGGATTAATCTTTGGGAGCTAGTCCATGTCCCAATTGAGAAATTTCAGAGGAATTGACCCTCTATGATCTCTGAGGACCAGGGTGGTTGGGCACAGCCCACGGAGGTGAGCTGTGTAGTGAGCTGTGTAGTCAGTTGGGGGTGGGGGTGGGGGGCAAGGGGAGAGAACAAAGAGCTCTTTTGGAAGGTTGAATTCAGGATTGCTCAGAATCAAGTCAAATTAATTTTTGTTGTTTTGCAGCCCTGAGGCTCAACCCCAGGGCTTCTGAGTGTAGTAGGCAGTTTTCTACCACTGAGCTCTAGCTCCGGTTCCAGAATTAAGTTTGTACAGGGAGTCTGGGCTGCAGTGAGGAACTTAGACCTGATTCTGTAGGCATGTTGATGTGAGTTACTGGAGGAGATGCAGAGCAGGGAGTGGAGGAAGCGGTGTGAGACCTGGCTCAAGGCTGGGGTTGTAGGTCGCGAGCACTCACCTAGTGTACATGGAGCCCTGAGTATTATCCTGGCTCAGACTGCATATGGCTACACATGCTTGGTGTGATGTCCTAGCACTCAAGGAGGTAGAGGCAGAAGGATCAGGGACATCCTTAGCTACATAGTGATCCAGCCTGTATCACTGGTTATTCTGGTCCAGCCTAGGTTATATAAGTCCCTGCTTCAAATTAAACAAACAAAATTAACGTGAATTATTGTTATTATTCTCAGTGTTAGAATGTCCCCTCACCAGTTAGCTTCCTCTATAGTCATCTAGGCAGGTGCAAACATATGCACTTCTGCTATGTTTTTTAAAATGTAAAGTGAATCTTATCACTTCCCTTCTTTTTAAGAGATTTCTCAGTCGGTAGCTTACTTCTGTTGTTTTTCATTGTGAGGATTGGGATTGAACCAAGGACTATGCCTCAGAGCTACACAAACCTTCAGTCCCACTTTCCTACTGCTAAAAACTCTTCTGTGCTTTAGTTTACAGTAGCATGCCCATCGTGGAGAGAGGCACAGCACTAATTTCTTTGCGTGTTTTATAGGTTTTTGCCTTCCTACCCCGTACCTCTTTAACTGGCCTCCTCCCACCATATTTGTGCTGTATTTATTTCCTCTTCCACCTGCTTGTCTGCATGCTCTTTCTCCAGGACTTTCTGGACCCTTTCCATTTCCCCGTCTTGATGCCATTGGGATGGAGTCACCCAGGGCCTTGTACTTTGCTTTGTCATGAGCAACACCCCAAGCCCTCAGTCCTTAAGTAGCTAGTGCTTTCTTCACATTGAGGTCTCAGCTCA
The DNA here is from genome assembly GCA_019843965.1 of Rhynchomys soricoides. Classification (NCBI taxonomy): domain Eukaryota; kingdom Metazoa; phylum Chordata; class Mammalia; order Rodentia; family Muridae; genus Rhynchomys; species Rhynchomys soricoides. The sequence goes on from JADRCH010000114.1 coordinate 1,564,750, forward strand.
GCTATCACAGCCCTCTCCGGGACCTCCCGTGGTGCCCGAACTATGTTAGCCATAAGACCTACAATAAACTTTCTCATCAGTCTGTCTTATTTTAGTTATAACTTAGTAGTTGAAAACATTGAGTTTTCTTATTGCATTTCCTCCTTTCCTAGCCTGCCTGAGCTGTACTCTTTCACAAGGTCGTGAAGGATGACTTTGAACTCCTTACCTTGTCTCCACCTTAGGAGTGCTGGGACTATAGGCGTGCACTTGCATGCCTGGCTTAAGCGTATAAATATTAGGAGGGCAAATGACAATATTCTCAGCAGCTGTGTATCTGTCATATACTTTCATACATGAGCTAGTGTGTATATATGTGTGCATATATGTTCAAATATTTGATGACTGAAAATGAATGAGAATAGTCTTTGATGTTGCTGGCAATGCTAAGAGGCTGGCTAGAACTGGGACAGCCCAGATATGGGAAACCTATTCTCCACTGTTTTGATAGCTTCCATTTCTATTTTCTGGGCTTCAGGTTTCCCCAGGCCAAGGAGTAAGGTTGTTACATCTCATTTCTGGTTTTCTGCTGCAAGAGGCACCCACAAACTCTTTTAGGTTTTGGTGTAGAACTTAAAACTTCTTTTAGGTTTTGGAACCTTAGAGAGGTTCCAAAGCTAGTAACAGGTCAGTCATTGGACGTCAGCTAGTGTTTAGTCCAGGCTGACAGGCATTAGATGGTCTGGCAGTGGTAGAGCCATTGCTGGGGTTAGTCTTCCTGGTCTGTACATTGCTGGCCAGAGTGAGACATGTCCCCTTTTAAGAAGGGCTGGACACTGTGTTTCTGTGCTAAATCTGATTGGGACCTTTGAGAGCTGGACTTGATCTGATTGTACCTGGGCCCCCTTGAACAGCAGCTGCAGGTGTGATTACCTCCTCCCTCTTCTCTAGGTTGCTATCGGCTGGTGGACTATCTGGAAGGGATCCAAAAGAATTTTGATGAAGCCGCCAAGGTGCTAAAGTTCAACTGTGAGAAATATGGGCATGGTGACAGCTGCTACAAGCTGGGAGCCTATTATGTGACTGGAAAAGGTGAGCTGCAGAGTTTCACAGACACGGGGAACTGTTGTGGACAGAGTACAGGCAGGGGGTCAGCAGAGAGGTAGTGGGAGAACGTGGTCTTTTAAGTGATAACAACCTTTAGGGTTACTGTTTGCACACTGTAGGACCTTAGCTAGTTAAGTTTTTTTTCTTAAAAAAAATTTTTTTTTAAATTATATTTACTTATTTTGGCCTGAGGCAGGTGTGTACTATGTCTTACATGTGGAGATCATATAGCCCAGGCTTTCCTCAAACTCACAGAGCTTCAGCTGCCTCTACCTCTCAAGTGCTGGATTTAAAGGTGTGCACCATAGATCCAACCTAATTTTTTTTTTTTTTTTTTTTTTTTTTAAAGAGCAGTTTTACTGTAGCTTTATTGGCTATGCTGGCTAGAGTCATCTGAAAGGAGAGTGCTCCAGTTGAAAAAATGCCTCCGTAGATCTGGCTGTAGGCAGCCCTGGAGGGCATTTTCTTAATTAATATAGATGTGGGAAGGTCCAGACCATTGTGGGTGGTACATCCCTGGGGAAGTGGTCCTAGGTTCTATAAGAAGCAGTCTGAGCAAACCATGGGGAGCATGCCTCTGAGTTTCTGTCCTGCTTGAGTTCCTGTCCTGACTTCCTTCAGTGATGGACTATGGAAGTGTAGCCAAATGAACCCTTCCCTCCCCAAGTTGCTTTTAGTAATGGTATTTCAGCACAGCAATAAAAACTGATAGGTTATTTCTTCACCGGTAAAATCAGCCAATTCAAACCAGATTAGATTATATTAAAGGCAGGTTTATTGGAAAGCTGCTCTTAGGAGAGTTCACTGGCCCCAAGGATTGAGTCCAGGGGAGTCACCATGGGTGGTGGGGGGAAGAAAAAGAGAGATAGGACATGCTCTCAGAGAGAGGAGAGAAGGATTGGGGGGGGGCTGTTTTCAAATATCTGGCTTATATAGGGAAGAGCCTCTGGGGAAAGGGCAGCCCAGCCTCTGGGCTGGAAATTTGGGGGCAGAATATGCCAGGTAGGGACTGAGGGATGCTGGGAAGCCAGGTGTGCTTTGATATGTGAAATATGCACCTCAGTCCCTTTTCCCAGTGTCTAAAACCAAACAGAAACCCTAACGAAGACACTGGCCTGGAATTGAATTTGCAGTTCAAGCTGGCCTTAAATGTGGAGGAACCTCCTGGCTCTGCTTGCTGAGTGAGAAACTACAGATTAGGTGTGACAACTGTCCTAGCCTTAACTCCATGTCCCAGTGTTATCGTCTGTAAACTGGGGGAGTAGGGCCTGACTTACGTAGCTGGATCACAGATTGAGCTCCTGTCTCAGAATTCAAAAGAAAGACTTAATGAAAGAAATAGTTCTTGCTCCATAGGATTGTTGTGAGGATGGAAGGATGGATGGATGGATGGATGGATGGTAGGTACAGGTATAAAATACCCACTTGAGTAGACTACAGACCACCAAGAATACAAAGCCAATGAAGAGTTCTTTATTTGCTAGTGTCTGAGAACAGGCTCCACCAGAAAGAACTCTCCACCTGAATTGAAGTAGGGTGGGTTATTAAAGTCCAGATCACAGTTACATCACACCAGAGGCATGGGATGGGGGTGGGATCAGTTTATTAAAACAATTTGTTTTATGTTGTAAAACAATGGACCTCAGGAAGCTGTTTGAGAACGTTCTGCTCAGCAGGATGTGGTGGTGGTGGTGGTGGTGATGGGGTTGCTGGAGAGCAGCCGGATGGAATTAGATAAACCAGAACAAAATGGAATTACTTTGGACAGTTCAGGTAAAGATATTAATAAGTGGGCTAAGAGATGGCTCAGTAGTTAAGAGCACTAGTTGTTCTGGCAGAGGACCCAGGCTCACAGCCATTTGTAACTCTAGTTCCAGGAGACTCAACTTCTGACCTCCTCAGGCACCAGGCACACACAGTGGTGCACGTACATACACACCGGCAAAATACTTGTATAAAATAAATAAAACTTAAAAATAAAATATTAGTAAAGCTGTCAGGGTATGCTGAGCACACAGTAAGTTGAGTAATTAGCCCTTATATTTTTCCTCTTGCCCTAGTTGGCATTATCTCTTAACTAATGCTAAGCTTTTGCTAGATAACAAGTTATCTTTCTCCTCTATGGGTTAGGAGTTTGGGGTTGGTTTAGCTGGGTGTCTTGGTCAGAACACTGGACAGGGAGGCATTACCATAGTTTTTGGAAGGTTTGATTGGAGTTGCCATTTAGATGTTGACTTACTGGCCTGATGGCAAGGAAGGCCCTGGCTCCTGTCAGCTATTGTCAGGAGATCTCAGCAACTGTGAGCTCTCCATCTCTCCCTGGGCTGCTTGATCATGTCCCCTCATGATCTGTTTTTAGCTTCCTTCAAAGTAAGTATCCCAGTAAAGAGAATCCAAAAATGTTTGGCTCAGTGGTTTGCACTGGCTGCTCTTCCAGGAGAGCTGGCTTCCATTCCCATATCCACACAGCAGTTACAAGTTTCTGTAGTTCCAATTCTGTGGTGTCTGATGTCCCACAGGCATGCATGTGATACAAAGACAAATATGCAGGCACTCATCTGTACTCATTAAAATAAGAGAGAGGGAAGGAGAGAACATTGGACAGTCCCAGCATTTGGAGCCAGAGATAGGTGTATATCTTCTGAGGCTAGCCTGAGCTACATAAGAAAGCTCCAAGACAGCCAAAACTATATAATAGAAAGATCCTTTCTTAAAAAGAGAGAGAGAAGAGAATCCAATGCCTTTTAAAATGAGCATTTATATATGTGTGTCTGTCTGTGGGCATGTGTGTACCATAGCAAATGTGTGAAGGTCAGAGAGCAACTTGCAGGAGTCAGTTCTCTCTACCATGTCAGTCCCAGGAACTGAACTGAGGTCAAGCTTGCTAGCAAGCCTTTACCTGACAACCCAGCAATGTCTTTTATGGTCTATGTTGGAGAGTCACATTTTTTCATTTCTATCACGTTCTGGTTATTAGAAGTAAGTCACTAGGGCTAGAGAGATGGCTCAGCAGTTAAGAGCACTGACTGCTCTTCCAGAGGGCCTGAGTTTAATTCCCAGCAACCACATGGTGGCTCACAACCATCTGTAATGGGATCTGATTCTCTCTTCAGATGTGTCTGGATAGCTACAGTGTACTCCTAGACATAAAATAAATAAATAAATAATTCTTTTTTAAAAAGGAAGTAAGTCACTAAATTTTGCTCACAGGAAGGAGAAAGGACTTGAGTTCCAGTCCTTGTCAGATGCCATGGTAAATCTCTAACCCTAGCACTCAGGAGTTCAAGGCCAGCATGGGCACATGTAATAAGACTCTATTTCAAAAAGAACACACAAAATCCCAGAACTGTGAATAAGTAAGAAAAAGTGACCACCACTTAGGTATCTGAAACTTCCTCTTCCCCTTCCTCTGCTTTCTTTGTGCTAGGATTATGGATGTTTACCGCCATTCCCAGCTCCTGGGTCATTTCTTTCTTTTTTAGTTTTTTCGGGGTTTTGTTGTATTGGTTTGTTAAGTCTGCCTTGGGAGGTTAGCTCCTGCAGCTTTGTAGGATCAGAATCCTTAGGTTATCCTCCATACACTTGACATCATTTCTAGTTTGTGTTACCTAAGACTGGATAAACACTAGTGTAAATAGTTGTCATACCATGTACTGTTCTGGGAATAGTGAAAGAAGAAAGTCCATATATTTTTAGCACAGCCATGTTTTTTTCCTTGAATATTTTCAGTCCATGGTTAGCTAAATTTGCAGCTGCTGTCTGGTTTGAATGCTGTAATAGTGTTTTTAACTAATGGAATCTGCATATGCAGAACTCATAAATATGTAGTGCCAACCTTAAGTTTAGATTAAGAAACATTCAGTTACTTATTTTAAAAGGCTCTGTTCTCACTGTATCCCCAGGAGGTAGTCTCTGGTGCTCTGAGTTGGCATGTCTCTTCCTGTCTTGGCTTCCCTATAAGATAGTGTGTGAACCAAAGATTTCATGGCTACCTAACTGGCTACCCTCCTCCAAATTGCTTCAGCTCACAGGACTTGACTCAGGGATTGTTCCCCAATCTTAGCTAGAAACAAAGGTTCAGCGGTGGTGACTGGGGATTGAACCCAGGCCCTCTGACATGTTAGGCAAAAGCTCTCTCACTGGGCTTTCTGGCCAGCCCTTGAATTTACTTTTTCTTTGTTTTTTGTCTTTGCAGGTGGCCTGACTCAGGACCTAAAGGCTGCCTCTTCCTGCTTTCTGATGGCCTGTGAGAAATCAGGAAAGAAGTCTGTGGAATCTTGCCACAATGTTGGACTATTGGCACATGACGGACAGGTCAATGATGATGGGCAGCCTGACCTCGGGAAGGCCAGGGACTACTACACCAAGGCCTGTGATGGCGGCTATGCAGCCAGCTGCTTCAACCTCAGTGCCATGTTTCTACAGGGTGCCCCTGACTTTCCTAAGGACATGAGTCTGGCATGTAAATATTCAATGAAGGCCTGTGACCTGGGCCATGTCTGGGCCTGCGCCAACGCTAGCCGCATGTACAAACTGGGGGATGGTGTTGATAAGGACGAGGCCAAGGCCGAAATGCTGAAAAATAGGGCCCGGCAGCTGCACAAAGAACAGCAGAAAAACGTCCAACCGATAACATTTGGGTAATGTGTGGCCCAGCCCCTTCCCAGCAACAGACAGCTTCACCCTGGCAGCTCCTCTCTGATCCCAGATGAGCCCTTAGAGGTCTCTCAGTGCCATCTGCTCCAGAGCGTCACCTGCTGGGAGTGGCCAAAAGTATTCTAGTAAATAATCCTTCGTGGGTACTCTGTGAAGACACCTACATTTATGGGGGGGAGGTGTCTTAATTTCTAAACTGGACCTATGAAAAATAGGAGTAAACTGCAGAGCCATAGACTTAGGGGTTGGGGAGACAAAGAGAAGTTGAGAAACTTAGCAGCCACGGGCCTGAAAGTATCATCCATCATTATCATTTCAGTCTGAAGCGCTTGAAAATTAGAAAGTTCTTAATTTGCATAACAGAGGTCTTAGAACTGTGAGGCAGTCACGACTGCCGCCCTCCTTACACCTTACATAACCCAACCATGGTGTGGGCTCCTTGCCGATCCAGTCAGACTTTTCAGCAGATTTAGAGGGATCGGGAGCCTCGTGTGGAAGAAAATTGAGGTGGTTATATTAGCCTTGCTGTTACCAAAGGAGACAAAACCTAAGTTTCCCCCCCTCTAGACAAATCCCTCGCAGTTAAAAATTAGCCTCTTGGTTGGCTCTGCTTCTTGAGGGAAGACATGACTCTGGAAGCAGCTCCAGCTAGGAATTTGGGACATGATGATAGGAAGTTGTCCACTGAACAGAGCCTTTTTCTTCCTGCCTTTTGGTTTTTTGTTTTGTTTTTTTTAAAAAAAAAAAAAAAAAAAAAACAGGCCCTTGTGCTGCCTTCTGCTGGCCTTAATCTCCTAACCCTGCCCCAGCCCACTGGTGCGGGGATCACAGGCATGCACCACTATGCCAGGCAGGACTGAGTCTTTTAAACTGTCGAGATGAATGAAGATTTTCAGTTGCTTTTCCAGCTGTTATGCTGTTGTTCTCCAGATCCTGGCAGGATGGAGTGTGTTCATCATGGTGGCTGTCTCTCTCTCTCTCTCTCTCTCTCTTTTTCTCTGTGTGTGCACGCACGCTCTTAAGAATTTTTTTTAAAAACATTTTTTCCCCTTTTGTTGTCTCTCTACTTGTCACCAGGGGGCGAACTTGTCCTTTTCCTCTGATAACTGGACCATTGTCTGGAACTACCCTGGTCCCCCTTTCCAGTCTGGCTGCTCTAGAAGAAAGGCTTGCCTTTGAAGGTTGTAAGCACAGCCACCTGCCTTCTGAGGTTAACACAGGAGAAGGTTTTTCCTGAGTGTAGAACAGTTTTTAAAAGACATCAAGTTTGTTTTTAGAATGTCTTAAAAATAGTGTGATTGGTATGATTGAACACCATAGGCCAACAGGCATTGGAAAGATACTAATCATGGGCAGCTATACATAAAAACACATGAACACTTCTGCAGCGCCGGATGACCTATGTTTAATTCCTGAGACTGCACAGTGGAAGTCAACAACTGATTCCTGCACGATGACCTCTAACCCATGAAGGAGCACACACACAATAAATGAGTACATGTAATGAAACATGTAAAGCAGGACAAACGACTTAGTTAAAAGTCAACTCAAAGCCATGATGGTGCACTTTGGAGGCAGAGGCAGCCTGGAAGTGCCAGGGGTACTTAGTAAGATCCTGTCTAAAGAAAGAAAAAAAGATACAGAAATGGCAAATGTATGTATGAGATGCCCTCCGTAGCATGGCAGGAGGGGTGCACACTGCACTGAGCACACTGCTGTGATTAGAGGGCCTCACACAATGCAGGTGGGATGCAGAGTGGTAGAGACATGCATCATGAATGGGGACAAACGGTGGCACAGCCACTTGGGGAGACAGTTGATGAGTATTGAAATGAAACAGCATCTTTTGGTAATCTTGTCCCTTTATAATTCCCCAGGGGAATTAGAAATATGCTCATACCAAAAGCAGCATGTGCGTTTTCTTAGGAGCCTATTTATAATTGCCAAAACTTGGAAGCAATGAAGGTGTCCTTCAGTAAATGCAAGGGTAAATGATACATCCAGACAATGGAATATCTACTACAAAAAAAACAAATGAATCACAGAAGATGTAGAGGGCATTACTGAACAAAAAGCCAATCTGAAAGGGTTATGTTCTTGATTACAACTGTAGTATACTGGTACCCTCAAAAAGTGGACTCACACATTTAGTCTTAGCACTCTGAAGGCAGAGGTGGGTGGATCCTGGAGTTGGAGGTTATCCAGGGTTATATATAGCAACTTCATCTTGAAAAACAGAAAGGAAAAAAAAAAAAAAAAAAAAACTACAGGTAAGTAAGAGCTTGACAGTGTGGCTCAATGGTAGAGCACTGTGTTCCTGGGCTTTATTGTTCCAGCACTGCAGTTAAATCTGAGGTGCCCAGGATTACAGAGCTAAGAGCACTCACTGCTTTTACTGAGGACCTGAGTTTGGTTCTGTCACCCACATGTTGGCTCAGAACCTTCAAAGTCCTGTCCCGGGGGATCTGATAACCTCTTTAGACATACATGGAACACCAATACACATGCAGGCAAAAGTCTAAACAAAATTCTAAAAGAAGTTCACGTGGCAGGATGGTTAGAGAGCAGTTTCTTAGGCTCAGGAGGCCACTCTGTATGGTGAATACGGGTCATGAGCCATGTTTTCAAATTGGTAAAATGTGAAAAGAATAAACTGTAAAGTAAGCAAGGGCTTTAGAGATGGTGTGTCTGCATACGCCTGCTGCTGAGGGATCCAGGCTGTTTTGTGCAAGGGCTGATTTTTCATACATAGGAAATTGCTGTATTTTCTCAATTTTGCCATTAACCAAAGCTCTAAGAAAATGTATTCAAAACAGAATCACCCAGATACTACCTCACACCCAGTAGGACCACTACTATTAAAATGAACATCACATATAAATTGGAGCCTTACATACTGTTGGTGGGAATTTGACAGAAATAAATTTTTATTTTATGAAATTGCTTGCAAAAGTTTGTGACTATCAGCTTAGTAGAGAAAATACCTGGACTTTTGCTCTTATGGATATTTACAGTTCAGGATTAGTCAGAGGCAGACAAAGCCTATGTGTTTAGGCACCTGATAGTGAGAAAGATAGTTAACCCCATGAGCCAGTAATTCCACTTCTGTATACACATCTGCAGGAACTGAGAGTTGCATCTCCTGGGGCGGCTTTGTAGCCTGTGTTCATAGTAACATCAGCCAGAGGTCCAAGCAGCCCGAATGTCAGTGAGTGAGAAAACAGGATGCTAGCACAATGTAAACAGCCATAAGAGGAGGATTTTGATGAGATACAACAGGAATAAACTGAAGACCCTGCTAAGTGAAATAAGCCAGTCACAAAAAGAAGTTCTGTATGTACTAGTATAGAAGTGTGGTAAAGGATTATTTAATGAACATGGAGGTTTCAGGTTTGTAAGACAAAGAATTGCTGGTGCTTGGTTGCAAGACGGCATGTGTAGTTTACTAGAGCTGGATGTGCATACATCTGTAATTTCAGCATTCCATGAGCAGAGACAGGCAATCCTGTCTCTAAAAAAGGAAACCCAACAAAGACCTATCCTGTACATGAAAATATGGTCAAGATAGTAAATTGTGTGTCTTAACACAATTTTAAACTTTATTTACTATTTTTAAAAGTCTAGGTCTCGCTGTGTAGCTCTGGTTGGCCTGGGGCCTTCTGTCCAGACTTCTGCCCTGAACTCAGAGATTTGCCTGCCTCTGCTTCCTAAGCACTGAGAATAAAGGCATATGCCACCACAGTAGCCTATATTTTTTTGTTTTGTTTTTTAATACAGGGTTTCTCTGAGTATCCTTGGCTGTTCTGGAACTCACTCTGTAGACCAGGCTGACCTCAAACTCACAGAGATCTGCATGCCTCTGCCTCACAAATTCTGAGATTATTGGCGTACGCCAATATTTTTTAAATGCAGACTTTGAATGTTTTATTTTAAAGATAGTATAGGAACTGGCAAGGTGACTGAGCAGGTAAAGCCACTTGCTGCCAAGCCTGACTCCAGGATCTACCTAGTAGGAAACAAACAAAAAAGTTGGGTGGAGTGGGGTTGGGAGCTGGTGACTTGGGTTAAGAGCACTGCTGTCCTTCCAGAGGGCCCAGGTTTTTCTCCCAGCACCCACATGGCTGCTTACAACTGTCTCATGGCCTCTTCTGGGCTCCGCGGCCACCTGTACACACATATATACACATACACACATAGAGTTTGTTTTAATCTTATTTTTTAGCATTTTAATTTTGTGTATATGAGTATTTTGCCTTGCATGTATGTCTGTCTGCTTACCCCTTGTATGCTGGTACCCTTGAACTGGTGTCTCAGGAAATTGTGAGCCATCATATGGGTCCTAGGAACTAAACTCAGGTCCCTTAGAAGAGCAACAAGTGTTTTTTGCTTTGTTTTGGGTGTTTTGGTTTTTTGGGAGGGTGGGGCAGGGGAGTATAAGATAGGGTTTCTTTGTGTAGCCCTGGCCGTCCTGGAACTCACTCTGCTTCCCAAGTGGTTAGAGGCATGTGCCACCACTCCCTGGCTATAGCAAGTGCACTCAATGACTGATAACGTCCCTCTAGGCCCCATCCAAAAACAGTATTATATTCTGGGACAGGAGATGGCTCAGTGATTAAGAACACACATACTGTCTTTACAGAGGACCTGAGTTTAATTCTCGACACCCATGTCAGGCAGCTCACAACTGCCTGTAATTACAGATCCAGTGGACCCAGTGCCTCTGGCTTGGAGACTACCTACACTCATGTGCACTTACCCATACATATAATGAAAATTAGCTTTCTTTTTTCCCTAAAGACTTATTTACCATGTATATAGTGTTCTGCCTACATGTATGCCTGCACACCAGAAGAGGGCATCATATCTCATCATAGATGGTTATGCACTGCCATATGGTTGCTGGAAGTTGAACTTAGAACCTTGGAAGAGCAGCCAGTACTCTCAAACTTCTGAGCCATCTCTCTAGCCCCCAAATTAGCCCTTTTTAAAATTAAGAATTGGTCCAGCGTTTGGGAGGCAGAGGCAGGCAGATTTCTGAGTTCGAGGCCAGCCTGGTCTACAGAGTGAGTTCCAGGACAGCCAGGGCTACAGAGAAACCCTGTCTCGAAAAACCAAAAAAAAAAAAAAAAAAAAAAAAAAAAAAAAAAAAAAAAGAAAAAAAGAAAGAAAAGAAAAAAGAAAAAAATCAAAACAACAAAACAAAACAGACGGGAGTGGGAGACAGCTCAGAGCAGTTGCTGCTTTTGCAGAAGACATGGGTTCCCAGTGCCTAGGTAGTGCCTTGCAGCTATCCCTATCCAGTTCAAAGAACCCAACGCCCTCTTCTGACCTCTTTAGGTACCAGGCACACATGAGTATGCATACATGTAGACAAAACATAAAAATAATAAAGTTTTTAAATGTTAAGAGTTTATTCAAGCCAAGCAGTGGTGCCTCACGCCTTTAATCCCAGCACTCAGGAGGCAGAGGCAGGCGGATTTCTGAGTTCGAGACCAGCCTGGTCTACAGAGTGAGATCCAGGAGAGCCAGGGCTATACAGAGAAACCCTGTCTCAAAAAAACAAACAAACAAAAGTTTATTCAAGGGCTGGAGAGATGATCCAATGGTTAAGAGCATCATCGACTGCTCTTCCAGAACTCAGAGGTCTTGAGTTGAATTCCCAGCAACCACAAAGTGGCTCACAACCATCTGTAATCAGATCCGATGCCGCCTTCTGGTGTGCAGGAGGCAGAACACTACATACATATTAAATAAATAAATCTTTTTTTTTTAAAGTTTATTTAAAAAATACTATGTTTTCATAAATACTGGCATTCTTTGTTGCAAATACTTTTGCCTTTTTCTTTGTAAGAATCATGTTTTCAAAGCCAGGTGTGATGGCTTTGAAGCACACAGCAGAGGCAGGCAGAGCTCTGAATTCAGGTCCAGTCTGGTCCACAGAGGAAGTTCCTGGACTACACAGAAAAACTAAACAAAGAAAAAATGAAAAGACTCCTGTCTTCACAGTTAAACGGTGGCTTCTGAGATCCTGAGGGGTCAGTTTACTTGGCCGTTGGGTACTTCCTCTCATTTATGGAGTGATTCCAGCCCGGGACCTGAGGTGCCTACGTCATGAGGTCACATCCTGAGATGGAGCTGGCAACAATAGAGCAGGTTAGCTGTCAGAATGTTACATTTCAAGCCAGATGTGGTGTATACTTGTAATCCTGGAGCTCTGGGGATTTAAAGGATTGAATTCTAAGCCACTCTGAGCTGCAAAATGAGGCTCTGTTTCAAAAAAAAAAAAAAAAAATTCCAACCTGGGACACATGGATGATGAGGGGCCTGAGCTAAGGAGTTCGAGGCGAGGGAGGGTGGGTAAGAGATTGAGGCAACTGGATAAGCAAAATTTAGAGTACAGACAAGCATGAATGTAAAGAGAAACATAAATTTTAGCTTGGGCAATTCCAAAGACAGTGGGAGTCATTCATTCTGATTTGACGCTTGTGTGAATGGGTTGAACAAGAAACAGCTGTTTGCTGGTTTTTAAGATAGATGTAAATACATCTAAAAATACGTTTTGGGTTTTTTGTTTTGGTTTGTTTGTTTTATGAAATTGCTTGAAAACTTGTGTGCAGAGCAGCACAGGGCAGAGCAAGTGGCCTGACTGTCGTGTGGGTATGCGCCATTCAGGATTAGTGAGACAGACTAACCTATTTAGGGAACCTGACAAGGGATGAGAAAAATTCGTTAAAAATTGTTTTAGGGGCTCTTAAGATGACTCAGTGGGTAAAAGTGCTTGCCCCCCAAACCTGATACTTGGAGTTCAGTCCCCAGAATCCTCATATAAACCAGGTAAAGGAAGCCAACCTCCAGGCTCCCTGTAACATGTCTGCAGCACACAGGTACCCACACATCACTAATGATGGTGAGGATACTAAAAGGCAAAATACAGTTTTAGGAAGCGCAGACGTTCACTCAGAAGCCTCCCATCTCATGGTTTGCGGTGGCGGTGTAGACCCAGGCCTCACTTTTTAGGTCCAGAGGGCATATACTGGTATCCACTCTTTGTTCTGCATTTAAATGACTCTCTGATCTTGGACAAGTTACCCAACCTTCTGTGTTCAGGTAGATAAGAAAGTTCTGACAGGTCCTTGGGAGGATTAAGTAACAGCTGTACAATGATGGACTGTAAAGGCAGATTCTTCAGTTAGGTCATTGTTTTTTGCCCCATGGTATTGTTAGCTTCTGTGGGAGTCTAGCTTTTAAAACCTGCTGCCTTCATTTAACTCTCTGGGGAGCAAAGGAGGGGGCTTTCTGGGGAGGGGAGTTGATAGCATAGAGCAGCTGCAAGAGGTGGACCTGGGGCAGAGGATGTGGGGCCTCTCTCTTTTCTCTGCTGCCTGAACACACTCCCTGAGAACAGCACCTGCTGAGGGTCCCAGTGGAAGCTGTTCCCAGCTGTCGCCCCCTCCTCTGGCTTGAGAAGTGCTGATTGTGTTACAGGTTATGTATCAGGCCTCTGTACTGTTTAAATTGAAAAGACAGTCCTTTGCCCAACATGTCTTCCACCCCCATGCCAGTTCCTGCCACTGTATTTGGCTCCTTCTTGTTCCTTGAGTTTCTGCATGAGGTATTCGCCTGTAGTTGGTGTGGGCTACCCCACAACAACAAAAGGTGCTCAGCACACACATACTAACTGTGGGGAGGGTGTGATAACTACTGACAATCGGTATATATTCAGCACATTGTATTCCTTGAATATGTACGCTTCCATTTGTCAGTTTGTTATGAATGAAATGAGAAAGAAACAACAGAAGTACCCAGGTCTCCTATACTGGATTTTCTCCGGGAACCCCTTCTGTCTCTGGTCTCCCAGATTGGAAGGCTGCACGTTCCTCCAGGCTGCAGTTATGCAGTAGTCCCTGCTCCTCCACGTAGCTTCCACCCATCAGAACATCAGTGATACCTGCCAGCCTCTGTACTTATGGTCTCTGCTCCTCACACCAATATGAGTTCTTGAGGAACAAGGGATTTGGTCAGTTCTGTCTCTACCCTCAGAGACGTGAGGGAGGCTGGGTATATCCCAGGCCTTCAGTGCCTGCTTGCTGAGATGACCTGACAGCCTCCCCCTGCCCGTTTTTTTTTTTTTTTTTTTATTTTTGAAATAATGAAGGAACAGGACCCTCCATTGCACCTACTATCTTTTTTTTTTTTTTTTTTTTTTTTTTAGTATAGAATAGAGTTTGTTCAGGGCATGGGGAGGAGAGCTAAGAGGCAGAAAAAGGCAGAGAGAGGGAGAGAGTAGAGAAGTAGAGGCTGGGGGCTGGAGAGATGTCTCAGCAGTTAAGAGCGGTGACTGTTCAAATCCCAGCAACCACATGATGGCTCATAACCATCCGTGATGAGATCTGATGCCCTCTTCTGGGGTGTCTGAGGACAGCTGCAGCGAGCGGGGCTGGAGCAAATGGGGCCGGATGGAGAAGAGAAAGGTGTCTGAAGACAGCTACAGTGTACTTACATACAATAAATAAATAAATAAATAAATAAATAAATAAATCTAAATAAGAAGAAGAAGAAGAAGAAGAAGAAGAAGTAGAGGCAGGCCATGATCACGTGGAGGGGGGAAGGGAATGGGGAGAGAGGGGGAACAGAGCAAGAGAGGGAAGAGAGGGAAGAGAGGGAAGAGGCAAGAGCCACCCTCGAATCTTAAAGCATGTGCTTGGTCATTTAATGCCAAAGACCAGTATTGATATCCTCATGGCTAAAGAATCCCAAGTAAGCCACGTATGCTTAGAATACTACAGATAGTTAAGAAAGGACTGATGCAGGAGATGGACACGAGTTAGGACTCTAGTTCTAATTCTGTCATGAAATCTAAAATGTGATGTGAAGCTCCACAGCTCCATTCCAAATGTCTCATTGTATAGAAGTTCACTGAGTTACATAGATTTTTGATCTGGTTAATTTTGATGTATGGGGTTTTTATTTATTTGCAAGTTTTTAAAAATAATAATTGTTAGAAAATTACTATTTGATTGTATTGGCTTTTTTTTTCTTCCTTCCTTTCTCACCCTTTTCCCCCTCCCCCCGCCAGGATTTTGGAGACAGGGTTTCTTTGCGTAGCCCTGGATGTCCTGGGAACTAGCTCTGTACACTAATGTGGCCTCAAACTCACAGAGTGAGAGATCAGTCTGCCTCTCCCTCCTGAGAGCTAAGATTAGAGGCATTCACCACCACTGCCCTTTGTTTCTTGAGACCCTTACACAGTCCTGCCTGTCCTAGTACACTCACTGTGTAGACAGGCTGAACTTGAACTCGCACAGTCTCCTGCTGCTGCTTTCTGAGAGCTGGGACTAAAGGCATGTACCACACACCTGGATGAAGCTTTTTTTTTTCCATACTTGATGGTCAAACCAGGCATAGTGGTAGACACCTTTAATCTCAGCATTTGGGAGGCAGAGGCAGGCTAAACTCTGTGAGTTTGAGGCAAGTCTAGGCTACAGATCTAGTTCCAGGACAGCCAGGGTGATGTAGAGAGACCCTGTCTCAAAAAAGAAAACAAAAACGAAAAAAAAAAGTTGATGGGCTTTGTTCATCATGGCTACTTGTTAACAGGGACCAAGAACTTGGTCTGCTTTCAGTTCCTGAGTTCTCCTGGCTCTAGCAGTAGACACCCTACTTCCCCTCTGGGGCATCTGTTTAAAGGAGAGGGATTCTTGACCTGGTGAATGAAATCCCAGACTTGAAACAAAGACAGCCCAGAAGAGCAGTCATACGCACTCAGGCAAGGCAGTCAGTGACTGAAGCAGACCCTCAGCTGGACACTGCCCTGTCTGTATCCTGGCTCCTGGTATTTGTTTTTGAGGCACAAAACCATGTATCCCAGGCTGGTCCTGAATTCACTTTGCAGCCAGAGATGGCCTTAAATTCCTGATCTTCCTACCTCCACCTCCCAAGTGCTGGGTTTATGCACCAGTACACCCAGTTTCTGTGATGGTGGGGATTGAACCCAGGGCCTTCAGCATGCTAAGCAAGTGTTCTACCAACAGAGTTACATCCCTGGCCCCTCAACCTTAGCTTTTTACACACAATTACATTGCAACATCTTGCTTTCTGGCTTCTTGACATGAGCCTGGACAACTACTAGTAGCTCCAAAATAGCCCAGATGTTGCCTCCTGGAAGCCCTCCTGGATACCTGAGATCTGCAGTGTTCAAACTCTTCATGCTTCTCCTCCAGCTCTTTTCCCAGGGTTTGGAATAGAATATAAAATCCTGGAGCATGGATTACATCTGATTCATTTCTACTCTCAGCAAAGATAAATGTCACACATGTATCCAAGGGAAGAGACAGGAAGGAAAACTCTGGAGACAAATTCTATCTGCCAGCAAGTTTGCTGCGCATTGAGATGGCAGCATTTTGGAGAAATGCTTGGTCATATGGATGGATTATGTTAGCTGGTTGTGGTAACACGTGCCTATAACCCTAGTGTTCAGGCAGGACTGCTGTAAGGTTGAGACCAATCTGAAGTACATAGTTTAGGACCAGCCTGTATACATAGAAAAACCAAAACCAAGAAAAAAAAAAAGGTGGAACCCCCACCCAAACCAAAAAACCAATCAAACAAAAAAGCAAAACCCTGTCAGATAAGAAAGCTTACATCTTCTCTGGGGCTGTTCCTCATCTCTGAAGTAGAAAAGGTCTCCACTTTGAAGGCTAATGTCAAGGTTAAAGGATGAAAGGAGGTGTCTAGTTCAGTGCTACCGCTTCCTAATTTCTCCTGGAAGTGGAACTAGGCTTGTTTTACACAGATCTAGAGAGCAGAAGCAGACCCAGTGGATACAAACCTCAGATTATAGAGACAGAGTTGAAGGAAGAAGATTCTACCTGGCAGAATGGGAACCCTTGGGAGGTGAACTTTATGTTTCAGGACCAGGGCAAATGCAGAGGTAATGATTTAATAGAAATTAGTAAGGAAAATTGGAAACACAGAAGCCAAATGAGGCATTCATGTCTGCATTTATCAACTTTTCGATGCTGCAACGAAATACCTGAGGCAGCAAACTTTATTAGAAAAGAGGTGACCGGGCACTGGTAGCACATACCTATAATCTCAGCACTCTAAAAGAAGAGGCAGGTGGATTTCTAAATTCAAGAGGGAGAAGGAGGAGGAGGAGGAAGAGGAGGAGGAGGAGGAAGAAGAGGAGGAGGAGGAGGAGTGAGATCCAATTGCCTCCCGAGTGCTGGGATTAATGGTGTGTACCACTACCACCTGGCTCCCCTCTTCTTATCTTAAATATGTGTCTATTCATTTATTTATTCCTGTATCTCTACGTGTATAATGTTCATGTGGGAGTGAGTGTCACAGTGCTCACTTGGAGATCAGAGGCCAACTTTGTGATGCTGGTTCTTTGAGCCTTTACGTGGGGTCCCAGAATAGAGCTCAGAGTCTCGGGCTTCTGCAGCAAATGCTGAGCTGGAGCTGGCTCATGGCCACATTTCTTTCTTCTTTTTTTTTTTTGTTTTTGTTTTTTTTTTTTTGTTTTGTTTTTTCGAGACAGGGTTTCTCTGTGTAGCCCTGGCTGTCCTGGAACTCACTCAGTAGACCAGGCTGGCCTCGAACTCAGAAATCCACCTGCCTCTACCTCCTGAGTGCTGGGATTAAAGGCGTGCGCCACCACTGCCCAGCCTTTCTTCATTATTTTATGTTTTGCTTTTGTTTTGAGGCAGGGTCTTGATAGATAGCCCAGGCTACTGTATTAGTTACATTTCTGTTGCTATGATAAAACACCTTTTTGAGACAGGGTTTCTGTGTCCTGGCTGTCCCAAAACTCACTCTGCAGACCAGGTTGGCCTCAAACTCTGATAAGAGATCTGCCTGCCTCTGCCTCCCAAGATGTAGGATTAAAGGTGTGTGCCACCATCACCTGGCTGATAAAACATCTTTTATACGGCAATATAAAAGAAAGCATTTGGCTGGGGCCCAGTTTCCAGTAACACTCCTCCTCTAACAGGGTCACACTTCTTATTCCTTCCCAAATAGCCAGCTGGGGGCCAAGGTTTAGCTATATGAGCCTATGGGGGCCTCTTCATTCAAACATCCACAGCTGGCGTCTCAGCTTGCTTCATTGCCAAGGCTAGCTCTGAATTAGTGAAATGCTTACAGCACTAGCTGTAACACCACCAGCTATGTAACAAGATTGTTAAGAACTACCAAGGGGACCAGGCAGCGGTTGCTCACAACTTTAATCCCAGCGGATCTCTGTGAGTTTGAAGCCAGCGTGGTCTACAGAGGAGTTTCAGGACAGACAGGGCTACACAGAGAAACCCTGTCTTGAAAAACCAAACCAGAAAGAAAGGAAGAACTGCCGAGAGGGAGTGAGGTTGAAAGGATGACTCCCAGGTAAAGCTTGCGGTACAGACAGGCGGAGCCAAGGTCAAATCCTCAGAACCACCAAAGCCGGTCACACAGGATGACATCCAGGTAAAGCTTGCGGTACAGACAGGCGGAGCCAAGGTCAAATCCTCAGAACCACCAAAGCCGGTCACACAGCTTGGGTGCCAGAGACAGGGGATCCCCAGAACAAGCAGAACTAGTCAGACTGGCCCACATCAGCGGTCTCTGGATACAGGTGAGAGACCCTGCCCCAGTGTATAAGGTGGAGATCGGTCAAGGGAGATACTTGCTGTTGTTAAGCTCTGGGCTCCATTTGCAAACACATGTAAACATGAAGGCACACGCCTATTACGAGTCTCACACATATCCACATGCAAAAGACTTCCTCATCCCTCCCCCCGCAGTGACGTAAAATTCTCCCTTAAGGCCCCTCCTCTCACAGGTTCTTCCACCTCCCAAGCAGGGCCTTGGGAACTAAGTTTGTTCACGAAGGGACACATGATTAGATCAGCACAGCTTTGCTCTGTTACCCCCTCAGACAGCATTGAGGCTGGATGCTGGGGACACAGAGACGCTGATAGCATTTCTCACTTAGGAGCTCATGGTCTCCATCATGACCACTGTTTGAGTACAAACTATTCTAGTCCTCTCAGCAACCCTTCAAGGAAACTTTATTCTCTCTATTTTTCAGACAGAGAAATCGAGTCTCAGCCAAAGTAGCTACTAGGAACACAACAGACCCTGTGCACAGCAGCAGGGATTAGGATTTTGTCTTGCCTGAATCCTTCCAATCAGATGCTAGTAACCAAGCAGCACATATATCATATCTTGAGGCTTGAGTAGATTCTGGGGAATAGAAGTTAGAAGCTAAGGCCAGTTGCAGAGGGACATGGTGTTCCCCACAGCTCACTCTGTGCTCCAGAGGCCTCTCAGCTTGACCACATGGAGGACCCAGGAGAACATGACTAAACTGGATACTCTGCTCACCTTTAGCAAACTGCCACCGGCCAGGGTTCCTTGAGGGAACCTGAAACCAGCTGGGTTCCATTACTCCAGGAATAGCAGCTGACACTGCTCCCCACCCATTGATGGCCTCTGACCATCTCTGACCAGGTTTCCTGAAGCCCCAGCAGTCACCAGAAGCCAGAGGCAGCAAGCTATGATCAGGAAGCTGCTGTGGGGTAGGTAGGAATAATGACCTTAATTTCTGTCTGTGTGCAGGGACCTCCTGGAAGAGAGTGCCCGGGAGGAAGGCTGGGCAACACGGAGCCCATTTTGCAGATGAGGAAACTAGGGCTCAGATATAGTTTGCCCAAGGTTATAGTGAGTACATAGGCGTGGAGTTGAGCCTAGGCTGCCCCTGCCAGTGACCCTGATTCTGTGAGAAAGAAAGAGTACTCTTAGGACCTCAGAAGGGTCCTGGTGTAACAGACAAATTCCCTGGCCTCAGAGTTGGTGCCTCAAGGGAATGTGGCCCAGGATCCTATAAACACCACCTTATAGCTGGATAAGGTGTCACATAATCCCAGCTCTCCAATCGCTGCAGATCCAAGGCCTATAGAATGAGTTCCAGGCCATCTGGGGCTACAAACTTAAGACCCTGTTTTAAAAAACAACAAAAGCAAAGAAAAAGATCAGACTGAATCTCAGGTTAAGGCCAGTAGCTACATGTAGCAGGCAAGAGCCCAGCTGGCCTTTAGCTTTCTTGGAGCCTAATGTTTCCTTTGTTTTGCACTGTCTAGACTCAGCTTCTTGTGGGCACTTGGTAGGAGAAGATGAACAAAAGATGCAGGGTCCATTCAGGGCCTGTACCTTTGCAAAAGGTGGAATTTGGATTAAAACTCCTGGTCAATGTTTGGTTTGGGCTAGACTTTAGCAGTGCTCAACCTGTGGGTCATGACCCTTTTGGAAATCAAACCACCTTTTCACTGGGGTTGCCTGAAACCACCAGAAAACACAGATATTTACATTACAATTTGTAACAGCAAAATTACAGTTATGACGTAGTTGACAAAATAATTTTAGGGTTGGGGGTCACCACAACATGAGGAACTGTACTAAATAAAGGGTTTCAGCATTGGGAAGGTTGAGAACCACTGGGCTAGAGGGTCTTTAGGCTTCTTTCTCTTTCTGCCCTCAGAGCTTCATAAAAGATATGGCTGGCAGTAACTGTAAAATTCCTACTTCCCCAAAGCAAGTTTACCAAGCACCCTAAGCTATCCGAGCTACAGGTGGTACATCTTCAGGGACTCACATGAACTAGCTAAAAAGCTGAACCTTTCTCCTCTGTCACTGGGGAATCAGTGACAACCTAACTGGAACCTCTCTGGGTTCTGCTTCAACTCCTGCCTCCAGGTTCATGCCTTGAGCTCCTGTCCTGGTTTCCCTCAACATGGAGGTGTAAGCCAAATAAACCCTTTCCTCTCCCAAATTGCTTTCAGTCATGGTGTTTATTACGGCAACAGACACTACACTAAGATATCCTGCGTTTTTAATTATATACTGGACCCTGCAAATTGTGTAGTTTGTTTATGTATCTGCTGGGCTCTGGAGTGGAAGGCATCTGCTCCGGACCTGCAGTGGTTCTGGGATCTGTCAGAGGCTTGTCAGTCCTGTGATCCCATCATTTAGGTTAATGACTGACTGAGTCACCAGCAGACAGGAAGGAAGCTAGCCGCAGCCACACCGGGCAGGTCTGGTTGCTACTGCAAATCTCTTCAAGAGCCGGGCAGTGGTGGCGCATCCCTTTAATCCCAGCACTCGGAGGCAGAGGTAGGTGGATTTCTAAGTTCGAGGCCAGCCTGGTCTACAAAGTGAGTTCCAGGACAGCCAGGGCTACACAGAGAAACCCTGTCTCGAAAAACCATAAAAAAAAAAATCTCTTCAAGATTGTAGAGATACAAGGAGGATGCCCAGCGCTAGACAAATTCTGGGGATCAAACTGGAAACCATAGAGGAGAGGTGATGTGGGGGGATTTAGGCTCAGAAAGATTCCCTAATAGCCAAAATGTAATCATAATATGCAAAATATACTCCAATGAAGCCCTCAAAACGCAATTGCGCAGCTGATGGAGACAGAGCAGTTCCTGTGTGA
Organism: Rhynchomys soricoides; assembly: GCA_019843965.1. NCBI lineage: Eukaryota > Metazoa > Chordata > Mammalia > Rodentia > Muridae > Rhynchomys > Rhynchomys soricoides. Next base: position 1,585,964 of record JADRCH010000114.1, read on the forward strand.
AAGTGGCTGAACTTCATGGAAAGGAATGCAATAGCCCTTGGTGAACAATGGTCTTCACAGGAGGCAAATCCTATCTCCACCACTTGTTAGCTGTGTGACTCGGGGCAAGTTATTTGGCCTCTCTGACCTTCCATTTTATCACCTCAAAGGTGAGGAAGAAAATATCCCCTCCCCTGGATTAGTGTGAGGACAAAGTTTACATACATAAAACATGCTAGTAAAGCCAACATAAATGAAGTACCATGTATTAGCTAATCCTCAGAATGGTTCCACAGTATAGGACAGAGTTCCCATTTAAGAGACATATAAACTGAGTCTTGGGAGAGGTAAGAGGCTTGCTGTTCACAGCACTGTTAAGTGGTGGAGAAAAAGGTTCTGAAAAGTTAAGTCAGACTTCGTGGCCATTATCCTAGAATTTCAGTCACATAGGTGTCTAACCATTGTTCTCTAAGCCTCTGGGAAATAAGGACCAGATATATTCCACTCTGAGCCTTTAGAACCAATCTCATTTGCTCCCTACCTCCCTGCAAGCACAGTCCAAGCTCCCGTCCCTGTGACCTCTGAACTCACCTCTGTCTGCTAGTCCCAGCCCCTCACATCTGCACAGCATTCCATGGTATCATGGTTTCACTTTCTGTGTCTCATTGGTTTGTGGCCGCCTTCCTGGCACACAGCCCAGTGTGCCAATCCTCCAGACAGATCTCAGCCAGCCAAGGCTGCCTACCCCCAGAGACCATCAAGCCACATGGGGAGGGGCTGCACAGTCTAAACACTAGGAACTCAGGAGAGGTTGCTGTCTGGGTGTGTTTGGAGTCCCTCACAGAGTGTGGTCACAGAGGCAAGGCCACAGGGCCCACCCTTCTACTTAATGCAGCCCATATGAGAGATTCCAGAGTTCCTCACTCTGAAAGATTCTGAAGAAGGTTGCCCATTATGCCTAGGAACCTCAGTGGCCCTTTATAACTACCAACAGCTAACCCCTACTACTAGCAGAGCAGCCTGTCTCTGCTACAGGGTCTTTTGCCAAATTCCCAACAGGGCTTCTATACAGAATTACCATAGAAAATACAGGAGATGGGCCGGGGCTGGGGCTGGGGCTGGGGCTGTAGCTCAGTTGGTAGAGTGCTTGATAAGTCTGCATGACAGCCTGCATTCTGTCCTCAGCACCTCATGTAGTGGTTTATGCCTAGAATCCAAGCACTCAGGGGGTAGACTGGAGAGGATTGGGAGTTCAAGGCCAGCCTGGGCTATATAAAACCTTGTTTCAAAAATGTAAACCATAAATCTAAAGAAACACAGAACAAACTACCTGTGTTTAATATGCTTGAAGATTACTCTTCATCCATTGCTGCTGGGGGACCAAACCCAGCTCAAGTAACTCACTGGCCACAACAGCTGCAGCCTTTTAAATTCTTCCAGCAATGTTGTGAGATAGGTACAATTTTTGTTCAGCTTACAGAATTCAATTATATTTGCTATCAAAAGACTAGAGAGAGACAGAAATAGAAAAATAGATACTAAATATAGAGTGTATCCCCAGCATCAACCGGTTAGGGTGTCAAAGGAGAGATAAGCTGACTGTCCCTTCCATGAGTCCCAGTGGCAAGGTGCCTCATAAGTTTCTTCATGTGTGTGCATCTTACACACTGAACATGATTGTAGTGGTGCTGCCCGTGGGCAAGTCAGTCTTCATCAGTCTCACACTGAAGGAACTGTAGCCTCTTCCATTGGCAGGGGAGGAAAAGGCTGTGTATGTTAGTGACATTGCTCTGTTTTCCTTCAGCGGTGACTAGTGAGAGACTTTACAGACAGAATTTTGAGCTGCCTGCTGTGCTGCAGATCTGTAATACCAGCATTTGGGAGGCAGAAGCAGAAGGACCAAGAGTTTAAGGTGTCTGAGGCTAGCCTGAACTATATGAAATTCTGCCTCAAAAAATAAAAATAAAAATAAAAATAAAAATAAAAATAAAAATAAAAATAAAAATTAGCTGGGTGTGGTGGAGCATGCCTTTAATCCCAGTACCCAGGAGACAGAGGCAGACAGATATTTGTGAATTTGAAGCCAGCCTGGTCTATGAAGTGAGTTCAAGGGTAGCTGGGGATGTTACACAGAGAAATCCTTTCTTAAAAAAACAAAACAAACAAACAAAAAGCCCAAGAATATATATATATATATATTTTAAGTTCGGAAACAATGATAACTCAATCTCTGGGCGCATCAACTAAAACCTAATCTTGTAAACCTTATCAAAGTCTGATTCCTCTGGTGTCGAATCCTTGCACATCCGCCATGATACCAGGAGACTCTACTAGCTACATCTTACCTATCTGCTGTCCCCATTCCAAAAAAAGCCCAGGAATACTTTTAATTATGTACAACTGTGCAGACTAATCTTAGATGACGTTGCCTTGTGGTGGTTGTGTCTTTTCCCCACAGGGGATGGAGTGGAGACCTTAAGTGTGTTATAAACTTGTTCTCCTCCAACTGGGTTATCCTTCCGGCTTACAAAAGCTTTTAAAACAAGTGTGTGGGGAGGTGGGGGTGGGGGTGTGGGACTGGAGAGATGGCTCAGCAGTTAAGAGCATTGGCTGTTCTTCCAGAGGACCCAGGTTCAATTCCTGGAACCCACATGGCCGTTTACAACTATCTACAACTCCAGTTCCAAGGGGATTCAACACACTCGCACAGACATACATGCAGGCAAAACACATAGAACAAAACAAACAAACAAAAAACCATTTAATGCTACATTTAGCATGTTCCTGGAGGTCAAGGGACAACTTGTGGGATTCAGTTCTCTCCTTCTACCATGTGGGTCCTGGAGATGAAACTCAGGTCATCAGGCTTGGTGGCAAGTACCTTTACCTGATAAGCTGTCTCATGGACCCATACACAAGCTGAACTGTAACCCAAAGTTAGACCAATCAGGGCTGGAGAGATGACTCAGCAGTTAAGAGCACTGACCGCTCTTCCAGATGGCAGCTCTAGTTCCAAGAAATCCAACACCCTCACAAAGACATACTTGCAGGTAAAATACCAATGCACATAAAGTAAATAAAGTTACATTTTAAACAGAAATGAGTCCAGTCTTCTCAGTTTGCCTCAGACTACACTAAAACCAAGAGAGTTCCAGGCAAGAGAGGAGGCAACAGTTGCTCTGCCACAGGGAAGCATCTGTGGGAGGCTCTGCTGAGAACTGTCCTTTGTCATTCTTTCAGGAAGGAATCTCCTGAGCTGGCTGTGCCTCTTCTGAGGAACAAGTGGTTTGTTTTTATCTCATGGACATTGTGACCTGCATAAGTGACGTGTTTCCCTTTTTACCTTGGTTGTTAGAGTCTTCAGAGCTAAATCTATGACACAGACTTAGTTGTAGGGCACAGCATCTGTGCCGGTCTCAGTCCAGGCTCCATTTGTCCCTCGTTTTTATCCTGTCTCCTCTTGACCTGTCTTAAACCTGTCCGTCTTGATTTATCTTAAATGTCCTCTGGATCAAGACAGGGTAAAATTAAATAGCTCTTAACTTAGAGTTTAAGGACTCTGCCAAGAATCCTCATTGAATACATGAAATGATATGTAAAATTTACATGTAAATTTTTCCCCAGGAAGAAGGAACCATGTATTTTATCACTTTTAACATTTTCTTCAAGGTTTATATTCCCCCAAATGCTAAAGTTATTGATCTAAAGAATGAAGAGAATAAACGCTTTATGTTGTAGTGCTGGCTAAAGGCATGGAATGGGGGTGGGGCAGGAGGTCCCTTAAGCGGACTGGAAAAGTCAGGGCATGGGCAGCCCTGGAACATTAGAGTGTCAGAATGTTAGCATGGTCTGGAATGTGACTAAGTCCCTAAAAAACCGTTCCAGATGTCCTGGCACTCTCCTTGCTTGGTTACATCTCAAGGATTTAGTGTGAGTCTCCAACATGCCCTCCCTCAGTGCCCTCTAAAGGTTCCTTAATGAACCAATGGTTGCAACCGAGGCTCTAGCTCAGTTAGTAAAGTGCTTGCCTAGCATGCACAGGGCCCTGGGTTCAATCCCCAGCATCCAATAAAAGGGACGTGGTAGAAAACGTGGTAGAAAATCTCCCAGCACTGGGAGATGGAGGAAGGAAGATCACAAATTCAAGGTCATGCCTGTCTGATGAGTTTAAGACTGGCCTGGGATATATGTGACTCAGAAGAGGAAGAGGACAGGGAGGAGGCAGCACCAACTTACTGTTGGGACCATTTACTAATTGCACCTGCCTGGCATCTATCACTTTCTGACTCTGTCCATTCTCCTTGGAAATGTTTCCAGTGTCTGGCTAATTCAAAGCCCTGGTGGACTTTGTGTATTTCTGTGACTTTAGTGCCTGCACAGAGTACATGCTACCCTTGTGACCCTCTTAGGGAACCTCCCTGAGTACTGTCAGAGGCATATGGAACACTTGCAGTTGGGGATAGGGTCTATGTAACTCGGGACTCTTGAGTTTGGTCAGAAGCAGGGCATTAGCTAGAGTTATTTGGAGCTGATGAATGATTTATTACCAGAGAAACCTGGTCTGAAGCCAAATCCTGGAGCTGGGTAGGATGGAGCCTGGATCTCAGGGAAGCAGGGAGAGGAAGAGGTGAGATGGGGGCTTGCTTCTTGTTCTCTTCTCCGTTTCTTTCTCTACTCTTCCAGGCAGCCTACTGTCCATGCCTGGGAGCTAAAAGATTGTAATGGAGAAGACAGATACACAAGTTGTAACAGCCAGTGTGGCCAGTGTCATGAGATAGAAGCTGTGGGGCTTCTAGGAGACCAGAGGAGAATCCCACCCCATGTGAGAATCACCAAAGTTCCTTCACCCCCCCCCCCCGAAATGTTGGGAACAGGGCAAAATCACATGAAAGTTTCCAGTGCTGAGGTGTGGGACTCAGGTCAAGGTGCTAACAGTCACAGACTGTCCAGTTCTTTGGGCTGTGCATGTTTGGTCTACTCAAGTCTAATTACCTCCGGGGTTCTTCCCCCAGCTATTTCAATAACCCACAAATTTAAGTCCGTGGCAATCAATTCCAACCAGGAGAGGATAACTGACACTTAATGTGTGGGGACATTTCCTGATTTTGAGAGAACAGAGTCTTCTGGAGGTGCAAAGCGTTCCTTTCTAGCCATCCAGCTGCCCTGTCCTCTCACGTCAGCCCACACCTCTGCCAGCTCCTGTACCAACATCTGTCTGGGTAGGCGATCTACGCTTCTGATGCCTATCTTAGTCACATGGTGACCAGGTGAGCAGTTCTGAACCTGAGCTCCTGTGTGTGGACCTCATCCGGGGTGCTGTTCGATGAAGCACAGGTCTCATTTCCCTCAGGAACCCTGCTTTCCTGCCAGTGACAGGTGTGATTAGGTGCAAACATAGCACAGGCTTCTTCCTGCCTTGATGCTCTGCAACTGGGCCATGCACCTTGTTCAGTCTGAGGCTCTGAAGGGTCTGGACACTAGAATGGACTCTGGAAACAAGAGCCCTGGGTAGGATTCTGGCTCGGACTCCAAAACAGACTCTATGAGGCTCCAGTAAGCAGAAAGCACCATGGTGATGAGAGGAAGACAGGTGCTGGCACTGGTGGGAACTGGGGCTCTGCATAGGAATTGATCAAACACATTTGTGGTTGTGGCTAGGGAGATAGAAGCCATCCCCAGAGTCCCAGAGAATGTGGATGAGTCCTTGAAAGCCTTCTCCAAGCAAATACTTCTAGCAAGAGCTATTGCTGAGGGGGAGGAAAATCAGCTCTTAGCTATTTCGTAGCTTATGGGGCTCCTCTACTTCTGTGAGCCTGGGTGACAGCGAATAAATCTTTCAGGGCCTAAGTCTTCTTATCTGTAAAATGGACTACCACCTGACACAAGGTCATTGTCTGCTAGGGTGGACAGTTGGTTTTGGGTCATCCCACATCCAAATTCTTTTCTGTTTGGAGGAATCAATGACTATCCCCTGACCCTATGTGAGCCTGGATTTGTCAAGTTTGAATCTGGTGGGAATGAAGCAGAAGGACAAGGCCAGTCAGAGATCATTGCAGGTGTCTGGAGTGGACAAAGCCCACAATGCAGCAGTGGCCAGCAGTGGCCAGCACAGGGCTGATGATAGACATCTTTGTGGTACATTGTATTTAGACGTCTTCCTTCACTCTTTCCCTTTTATCTTGTTTCTGTTTTTGAGACAAATCTTTCTGTAGCCCAGGCTGGCCTCAAACTCCATGTGTAGCCAAAGATGACCTGGAACTCCTGATCCTCCTGCCTCCACCTCCCAAGTGTGAGGCCATTTAAATATAAGTGACCACTTAGATATGCTTTCTATCATAATATATCATTGTTGGACATTGTATAGTTGAGCTGTCTGATCAAACCTCAGAACAACCCTGAGTCTAGGGGACAGGAAACTGAACCGATAGGATGAATATGAATCTTTATAAACAGAAATAACAGCTCTCTCAGACCTGAAAGGCTGGTCCTTGCTCAACCCAGGAGGCTGGGTTCCTCTGCAGTCTCACTCTGGCTCTGAAAACCTGGTAGATTCCTTGAGAGCCACTGGTCCTTCGAGCATAATGGAAACCTGGAAACACTGGTTCTAACCTTAGCGAACAACAGGGTAAATCAGCTGGGCGGCAAGAAGGAAGGCCAGTTGAGCAAACGGTGTACAGTCTTCCCTTTGCTGTGATCTTTTTGTCCAAAATGCCACATTCGGGGCAGATCTTCCCATGGTAATTAAAGCAATCAGCATAGTTTTTCAGGTGAGGTCTCTACTCAAGTGATTCTAATGTGTGGCAATCTGAGATGAAAATCAATCATCACACCCTTACCCCTAGATGAGGGGCTAGCTCAATGAAACCCTGAAACGCCATGGGCTGGGATCCTTGTGCCTGAGTAGTGCACTGCTGGAGCTGGTGGTGTCCACACATGCGTATGAACTCACAGGGACATGTGCTGCTGTATTTTCATTTTGTGAAGCGGTTCCACCAGAACACATGGGTGGCTGTTGTGGAACATGGTCCTCCAAGTGTCATGTGAAGCCATCCCCAACATAGGATGCTGTTGGTTGGTGCTTTCTCCTAGAGGGGGGAGGTGGGGAGGTCGTCGTTAGAGCATCACCTGAGATTCTAGCTGCTCTCCTCCAGGCACTCAGCTCCACCTGTTTGCAATTCTGCTCCAGCTGCGTGGCGGCCCCCACAGCGTAATAATATATAGAGTGTGGGAGATGGACTAAAGGACGGGACGCCATGCTGGGGTGAGGCCTTTGCCCGACACGATTGTGTTGGGGTCTCCCAGGCTTCGCAAAGCAAGCCCAGTAAACATCAGTTCACTAGCTGGACTCATTCCTTCGGTGCTTATCTGAATGGACATTGTTTACAGCTCCCCAGGAGGCATTCACAAGAGGCAGGTTTATTCAGCCCCTGGGGTGAGTCAGCAGTCACCTCCCACAAGGCTGTGAGGACAGAACTCCACGTACCAGACGGGACCTGCAGAGAGAGAGAAGCTCCTGCAGCCTGCAGTCTGGCCTGGGGTGGAGAGTAGAGGAAGAGGTGCTTGGGGCTTAGGAGTGACGTGGGGACAGGTAGGATCCTCTGCCCCCACGCTAAAGGAGGGAGGTTTTAGTTCCAGAAACATTGACAAAGTGGCTTAATTGAAATTAGTAGAAGGAAAATATGCCATGGATATGGATAGCGCAGAAAATGAGGCCTGAAGGGAGGCTGGCTGAGTACATGAATTAGGCTCTAGCTCCATGGCTGAGCCCAGGTGGTGGACAGTCACACACTGCTTTTCCATTGTGGCCTGAGACCATCCTTCTGACCTTAGTCCCCACCCTGTACTGGCCTCCAACCTTGGTCTTCTCAGACAGATAGAGTTAAGAAAGTCAGACCCCCTGGACTCTGAGATTAGATTCAGGCTCCCAAAGACCGACTAGAGCACTTTAAGTAATAGACTTTTGTTAACAATAGACTATTTAAAAATCGTGACAAGGGGTTGGGGGAGGGGGGCCAAGGGAAGAAAAAAATCTAAGACATCTTTCTCTGGTGTTTGTTTATTTTTATTTTATGTGCATGTCTCTGTGTGCCTGAGTGTTTGTATGTATACCAAGTGTGTACAGAAGCCCAAGGAGGTCAGAAGCTGCTTCAGATCCTCTAGAACTGAATGAAGTTTCTTACAGGTGTTTGTGAGCCACCATGTAGGTGCTGGAAACTGAATCCAGGTGATCATTCCACATCTGAGCTCTTTCTCCAGCCCCTAATAGTCATCTAATAAGAGTAAATGACATATGATAAGCACATCAAAACTTGTACAGTCAGCCGGGCAGTGGTGGTGCACACCTTTTATCCCAGCACTCCAGAGGCAGAGGTAGGTGGATTTCTGAGTTCGAGGCCAGCCTGGTCTACAGAGTGAGTTCCAGGACAGCCAGGGCTATACAGAGAAACCCTGTCTCAAAAAACAAAACAAAAAAACCAAAAAAAAAAAAAAAAAAAAAAAAACCCAAAAAAACCCTTGTACAGTCCTTTCACATCTGTATGGTTACTGTATGTGTGACAACTTCAGATTAATGTGCAGAAGACAGAAATGGGCTTGTGGGATTGGGAAAGAGCCTTGTAGGACAGGCTATTTTTCCATATGTCAAGGCTTTGATGTTCTTGTCTTCTATGGTTCTAACTACTTGGTACCTTGTATCTAAATTCTCTCTGTGTGCTGGGTAAAATTGGCCTGGTCATAAATGTTTTTTCTTCATGCACTCTGGCATGTTGCAAGGCTCAAAAATCATTGCTGCCTGAGCATACAAGGGGCTGGTGCATTCCGAGATGGCTTTTTGGCAGGTCTTTATCATCCAGCACTATTTCAGTTCACAAAGGACTTGAAACAACGAGTCCAAGAATAGATTTAAAGTCACTAATGTAAGGATTGAGCTTCATGTCATTTGTCGTTTTAGTCAGAACATATTCTGACTTTCTTATAAGAAAAAAATTGAACTACCAAAGATAGGAAAGGGAAAAAAGAGAAATAAGCCTCGGTGGCGAGGAGGCCTGGCATGCTGCACGCAGAAGGCTGAGTATGCATGGCAGAGGATGTCCGAGCTTCAGACTGGCGGCAGGCGGAGCCAGAGCAAATTGCTTAACGCCTTGGTCTCAGCTTTCACTGATACCGTATGCGAATAACAATTCCTGCCCGGGGAAAGTTCTGGATATTATCAACCCTAGAGGGAATCTGCAACTAAGAGCGATGGCGTGGGGGGAGGGGTGCGGAAACACAGGAAGCTTCGAGGGGCTTGTGGTCTCCATGGAAACGCACCGGGAGAGAGGTGGGGTGAAGAAACCAGGAGTGAGGCGGGGAAGATGGTTGCACAAAGGGAGCTCCTTTTCCGAAGAGAAAGACACTTGAAAATGGAGCCCTTACCTCACCACTCGCTGATCTTGCCCTGAACTTGAGAAGGAAAAAAGTCATATCGCTCTTCGATATGATATAATATAATGTCACTGTCTATTTAATTTATCAGTCCTTCCCAATAGGTTGAGAGGTCTATCAAGGACAGGAATTAAGATGATTTTATTTCTTTGTTCTCAGAAATCAGAGCAAAAGATCTGAAAGTGTGTTGGTTGTTGTGGTGTGGGAAGGGAAGGGCAGCTAGAAATGGTCCCATCTTTGTTTCTAGTCTTAAATTTTTTATTAATGTGCATGAGTATTTGCCTACATGTATGTACCCCTCATGTGTATCTAATTCCCGTGAAGGGGGTCAGATCCCCTGGAACTGTATTTACAGATGGTTGTAAACCCACCATGTCGGTGCTAGCAGCTGAACCTGCATCCTCTGGAAGAGCAGCCAGTACTCTTAACTGCTGAGCCACCTCCATTCTAGATGGTGCCATCTTTAAAATATGAAGTCAAAGCCAGATGTGGTGGTTCATATCTGTAATCCCAACACTTGGTATACAGAAACAGGAAGATGTTCATTTTGAGGCCCTCCTGATTTACTCAGACCTTGTCTCACAAAGAAAGAAACAAAGACACTTTGCTTTGTTTGAGACCATCAAATATGGTCATGTTCCACCAAGGTTAAACTCAACTAGGTTTCCACCACAAAGGATTCCAGATTATTTCTTTTTTCTGGTGTTAGAATCTGCTCTCTAGCTGGGCAGTGGTGGCCCCTGCCTTTTATCCCAGCACTTGGGAGGCAGAGGCAGGCGGATTTCTGAGTTCAAGGCCAGCCTGGTCTACAGAGTGAGTTCCAGGACAGCCAGGGCTATACAGAGAAACCCTGTCTTGAAAACAACAACAACAACAACAACAAAAATCTGCGCTCAAATTGTCCTTACCACACGCTACATTTACCTGACAACTTTGACTTCTTTTAAGGGTTTTCTCGGGTCAAGCTTACTATTCATTTTAGTGTGTTCCTATTGATAGGATCCATTCCCAGTAGGATCACAGCGTGAGGTCAAGCAACACCCTAAGTAGACCATCCACTGGGGTGGTCTGTGAAATGTGGCAAGGTGTGCAAGAGCCAATCACAGCCCTAAGAACACTCCACATGAGCTGTCCATGTGTCTGTCCTGGATACTTGCTTAAGGCTTGGCTTCAGCTGCCTTAGAGCAGAGAGCAGAGAGTATAGTGGCCTCCTCTGAGATAAGGCACTGTCTGGTGCCCGGGGCATCTTGTGTGCACATAACCCACCATGGTCCTACAGATGAGCTGTTCTGATCCCCAGGGCAGGAACTAAATAGGTTTCCCCAAAGCAGAGAACCTTGAAGGTTTATGTGTCACAAGATTCAGGAGAACAAGTTCTCCCGTATATGGCTGTCAAGTTAAGCTCCCAACCTCTTACTAGGGCAAAGGAAAGCTTCGGGACCTGCTTCTCAGCATGAGCTTCGTCTCGGTGTTAATCACCTTGTTACCCAGCGAGAGCCACTTGTAACCTCCTGTCCCCTCTCCTCTTCTGTGATTCTTCCTGTGTTCCTTGCCTTGAACACGGTTCAGCTTTCACCACAAGACTCTTGTCGCCAGTCAGTGCATTCAGGACTTGATTCACACACCATTTCCTTCCTGAAGTTCCTGTCCAGGTTAGCTATCTCCTACAGACACCTATGGTATATCTATAGCATGCCTATAGCACACCTATAGGCACGAGCTGCTGCTGCTGCTTTTTAAAAAGATTTATGTCTTGAAAAACAAAACCAAACAAATAAATAAAAATAAAATTAAAAAGATTGATGTTATGTGTGTGGTTGTTTTGCCTTCATGTATATCTGTATGTCACATGTGTGCATGTGATGCTGGCAGAGGCCATTGGATGCCTTGGAAGTGGGGTTGTGTATGGTTGTAGGCCACCATGTGGGTACTGGGAATAGAACCTGTGTCCTCTGGAAGAGCAGCCAATGTTCTTAATGCATGAGCCATCTCTCCAGCCTTGCGATCAGCTTCTTACAGACGGATGGACAGACAGATGGACAGATGGACAGACAAGTGGATGTTTGGAAAAGGATAGCTACCATTTGGCAGGATGCTATAGAGGTGCAAGATTCTAGTATTTCTAAGTTCCATGATTCAACAGTCTCTAAAATCTGGCTGGAGATGCAGGCTAAGGCCCCTCCGTCATAAGCAACCCACTCCCCACTAGCCACCCCCGCCTTGTGTCCTCTGAGTGTTTGTTCTCAGAGAGTCACACGAACATGTTCTGAACATAACCTGGAAAGCAATTTACAAGAAATAATTGCTGGTCGATGTGAGCCTGGCAGCCCCAGTGAGCTCAGACTATTTGTGTTTGTGTGTCAGCTCACAGGGCTTCCTCCCTGTCTGTGCCCTGGGGGAGGGGCGCCTGTCTCACAGGGTGGGCAGTTAGTTTCTAACACTGGACTTTGTCCAGCCAACACCAGTGCAAACCTACTCAGGGTGAACAAATTCAAACCAGTAAAGCTAAACTCGGGTTGGGGTGGAGTCTATGCTGCCTGTGATTTATAGGCAGCTCCTCATTCTGGTCCACCCGAGTCTACCCCATACACATGGGGTCCTGGGGAACAAATTCTACCAGGTTCTTGGGCTCTGCTCTGTGTGGGGTCTCTGACCTCTGTGACCAGAGTCCACAAAGCTTGTCTTTGTTCTTCAGGGCCACTTGCGCTGTGAGGGAGGTCCCTGGGTAGCTGCAGCAGCAGCAGCAGCTGGAACTTGTTAAAAATGCAAATCTGGGAGACTCACTTCAGCCCGACTGACTTGGGCTGGGGTGAGGAGTAAGAAACAGCAAACTGCTCTTTGTTTATAAGTCCTCACATGGGCTCCTGCTGGCCCAGGTCTGTAATTCTAGCTATTCAGGAAGTCGAGGCAGGAGGGTCACAAATTCAAGGCTTGCCTGGAAAATGGAGAGTCCCTGTCTCAAGAGTACAAAAAAAGGTGGGGTTGCAGCTTGTTGTAGGGTGCTTGCCTCTCCTGTGTGAGGCTCTGGGTTCCACCCTCGGCACCAAAACCAAACCAAAAGCCATAGCTGATTCTGATGCAACCAGAAACTTGAGAACTCTTGCCCAGACTAATGAGAAGACCCCTGCCCCGCCTCCTGCATTCTTAGGATTTGCAACTGTCTCTCCCTTTCTGTGAACAGCCAGACAGGCATTAGCAGATTATTCTGCTATAGTAAACAGTCAGAGAGAGAGAGAGAGAGAGAGAGAGAGAGAGAGAGAGAGAGGAACTTTACTGATGAGGTTATCAAGGACAGAGGAAATCTGTCTTATAATTAATATCATAACCTAGTGTCAGTGACTACACTGTCACACACACACACACACACACACACACACACACCACGCACTCCACTGTGGTGTTTTCTGTAATAACTTGCAGTTCCTGGGCTACACTGGGCTTTCTGCACTGCTTTTAAACCGGCTGTACTCTGTCCACATTGTCCTCAGAGTCTGTCTGACCTGGAGCTGACTCATCAAAGACATCTCTGCTCCCTTCTGAAGCATGGGGACCACCAGAAGGCCCTTTGCCTTTTCTGTGTGTCTACCTCAAACTCCATCTGATCCCCCTAACAGTAGGAGTGTCCTTTGTTTACAGCAATTGCACAGGTCTTGGTTTGATATAGACACCACAGAGTATATGTTTAGTAGACAGAGATGTCATATTCAGTGTGTTGAAAATACCACTCCTCCCCCTCCCCCCAGCCTCCCGACCTTCCCCACCCCCTACCCTCACACCCCTACCAAGGCGGGGGGGGGGGGGGGGGGACAAACAACACCTCCTGACTCCCAGTCTTGGACACTTTCCACTTCATCATGTGCCTTTTGCTGGCTGGCTAGGGACCTGGGCACAGATGTCTAAAAATGACATGATGTCTCACTGTTGCCAAAACCAGCACCAGGTCGTGCCATGGTGAAGTGTCAAGAGCAGTGTCTGCAGGGTTTCCCTGGTCTGCTTTGCACTCCCAGGCAAAGCAAAAGCCTCTGTGAAAGGCAGGAGAGAGGGACAGCAGTGAGCTTCCTGCCTGCAGCTTCCTGAGCTATAAGCTAATAATATAACCAAAATGTTAGAGGCAAATGAATGATGATGATAATAATAATAATAATAATAATAATAATAATAATAATAATGTTTATTTAAGGCACTTTCCCCATTTCTAACACAGTATTTTTTTGGAGTAAATATCTTCCCCTAAGCCTGAAAAACAAGTGACTTTTGTTTTCCTTGCTCATAAGAGAAACTGAGGCACAGGTTATCTGGCAAGTGGTAGAGTCAGGATTGTAACTAGACATTTGGCTCCATCATCACTGTTTATAAAGTGAACATGTTACATTAAAGCATAGCCATTTGGGCTTTTATAATTTTATATGTATGTATATATTTTGAAAGGTTTTTGTATTTATGTGTATGTATGTACAGGTACGAGAGGTGGCCAAAAGAGGGTGTCAGGTTCTCTGGCACTGGAGTTCCAGGCTGGTTTTAGATGTGAGTTCTGGGAGTGGAACTCAGGTCCTCTGAAAAAGCAGGAAGTACTCTCAACTGCTGAGCCATTTCTCCAGGTCTATTTGGTTATTGTTTTGAGGTAGTCTCTGCATAGCTCTAGCTGTCCTGGAACTTACTATGTAAACCAGGCTGACCTTAAACTCACAGAGATCCACCCGCCTCTGCCTCCCAATTTCTGGTGGGAGCCATTAGATTTATTCATTTTATTTTATGTGTGAGTGTTTTGCTTGCATGTATATGTGTGTACCACATGTATACTTGATGCCTGCAGAGGTCAAAAGAGGGCAAAGGATCCTGTGGGAGGGGAGTTACAGATGGTTGGGACTCACCATTTGGGTGCTAGGCTTTGAACCCAGGTCCTTTGAAGATTAACAAGTATTCTTAACCCCTGAGCCGGCTCTCTGGTCCCTATTTATTTATGTTTTTATTTATTTGAGACAGGATCTCACTGTGTAGCTCTGGCATACTGGATCTTGTTATGTAGACCAAGCTGGCCGTGAACTCCTATAGATATGCTTGTCTATCTCTTTTTAATTACACACACACACACACACACACACACACACACGTGTTATTTGTTGTTGCTGTTTGCTTTCGTTTGTTTTTAATACCATCTTCTGCCCCCATTGAGACTTTTTTCCCCTTATTTTTCTCTCGAAGTTGTCTTATCTGCCTTAGAACTTGGGGTCCTACTGCTTAAGCATCCCAGGTAGCTTGGATGACAGGTCTACACCACCCAGCTCAGTTTAAATTGATCACTTAAAAAAAAAAAAGATTTATTTACTTATTTCATGTATGTGAGTACACTGTAGCTGTCTTCAGACACACCAGAAGAGGGCATCAGATCCCATTACAGATGGTTGTGAGCCACCATGTGGTTGCTGGAAATTGAACTCAGGACCTCTGGAAGAGCAGTCAGTGCTCTTAACCACTGAGCCATCTCTCCAGCCCCAAATTGATCACTTTTAAAAACACTTACAATAACCTAGCAAGAAACAGAGAAACAGGGAGATTTAGTGACTCTCCAGGCCATTTGGGTTAAGTGGTTCAGTTCACCCTGTGGGACCTGTATTTTGGTATTATATATATATATATATATGTATATGTATATGTGTGTATGTATGTATATAGTGTGTGTGTGCACGCGCTCTGGCATGCATGAAAATGTGGAGGTCAGACAACACTTTAGAGGAGTCTGT
>JADRCH010000114.1:1606106-1635729 GCA_019843965.1 Rhynchomys soricoides
GGCAGAGCAACACGTGATGGCTGAGAGCTATAACAGGCAGAGAAGCGGAAGCAATCATCTAGTAAAAGGTCAGTGGACACACTTTCCATCTTCAAAAAAAAAATTTTTTTTTTTGGTTTTTCGAGACAGGGTTTCTCTGTGTAGCCCTGGCTATCCTGGAACTCACTCTGTAGACCAGGCTGGCCTCGAACTCAGAAATCCGCCTGTCTCTGCCTCCCAAGTGCTGGGATTAAAGGCGTGCGCCACCACTGCCTGGCCATCTTCAAAAATTAAGAAACAGAAAGCAAGAGCATACACTATTCCAAACCTTGGTGACTAAATAACTTGGATGGTGGCCGGGTATGGAGAAGCAGGAAGGTGATCAAGGATGAACTATGTGACTCTTAGACAGAAAGACTGGGATTGGGAAGGGAGGCCCAGGGAGACCTGGAGCAGCCACTGTCTAGGCCTGATGACATGAAAAAGCAGGACTTGAGAGGCAGAGAGACACTTCAGAATCTCAGGACCACAATTTACAAGCTGAGACCCCCTGGGCAGTTCATCCTGCATCTCTGAGAGCCAGCTGCCATAGCTGTACTTGAGTGATGCTAAGCTCACTGGGGCAGTTAGGAAGATTAGTGTCAGTGCATCTTCAAAGAGTATCCAGCACAGAAGAAGGGCTTCCCTTTCTCAGCAACAGGGGTTGAGATAGAGCTGATCAGTCACTCACCAGGTGACTTTGAACCTCAGTTTCCTCATCTGTAAAATGGAAGTATCATAACTGTCCCTGCTCAGTTACCATGAAAAAAAAAAAAAAGACTACCATGCTAGTCCATTCAGGGAAGGTTTGTCCCTGTAACTCCTGAACCGTGCTTTAGCATGGCGGCTGTCAGTTTAGCTCCTGTACAGATAAACTTTTAGTTGGTTTCCTCTGTGACAGGTTGTCTTGTTACTTCTCAAGGATGGATCATCAGACATAGAACTGCTGAGTTACGGGGCACACATGTTTTTAGTGTAAGGAGGAATTGCTAAATTGCTCTATAAAGCAGCTCAACCAATTTATATTCCTGCCAGCAGTATGTGATATTATCCATTTCCCCTCCAACTTTCACACTATTAATTTGACTCATTTCTGAACTTTTGTCAATATCCTTTCTATTTATTTGAAGATTTATTTCTTCTTTTTTTTTTTTTTAAAAAAAAATGTGTGTGTTAGTTTGCTCGTATATATGTCGGTGTGCGTAGCACCCTCATAGGGTGTCAGATGCCCTGGAACTAGAGGCAAAGGAGGTTGTGAGGTGCCATGTGGGTGCTGGGTATTGAACCTGGGTCCTCTGGAACTGCTTAGCCATCTTTTAACTGTGAACCCATCTTTCCAGCACCAGTGTCCTTTTAAAAAAAGGTATATCATTCCTTTCTTCAAATAATAATAATAATAATAATAATAATAATAATAATAATAACAATAATTTATTGTGTGTGAGTATATGGACCACCGTGTATGTGGAGATCAAATGACAGTTCTGTGGAGTCAGTCCTCTCCTGTCTTTATGTGGGTCCCAGGAATTGAAGTTAGTTGTCGTGCTTGCTCAGCAAGACCTTCTGAGCATCTCACCAGTCTGAAGGGTCTATCATTCTTAAGTTGCATTACCCTGATATTAAGTCTGGTAATCTTTCTGTTTGCATTGTGAATTTTGTTGTTGTGGCTATTTGTTTGTGTGACATAGTCTTATGGCCTCAAACTTGATATGTAACCAAGGGCAACAGTGAGCTATTGATCCTTCTCTTTCAAGGGAAGATATTGCAGGCATGCACCACCACACCGGGCCTGTGTTGGGCTTTTGTATTGCTATCATTACACTTTTATGACCTGTTTAAAGATGTGTTTCTATATTCTGGATATCAGTCCCATCCTTTTGAATATGCAATGAGGCCTGCCTATCCACAGCAGTTATGTAGTCGTGTACTATAACCTTACTATAAGCACTGAGTTAGCAAATACTAAACCTTTGCTGCTAAGCCAGGCTTGGGGGCAACCTGGGGTGGAAAGAAGGAAGATCAGAAACTCAAGGTCATATGACGTATGTTGTTGTTGTTGTTGTTGTGGCTGTTGGCTTGGCTGCATAGTGAGTTCTAGGCTAGCCTGGGCTATATGAGACCCTGTCTTCTAGGGAGAATATAAGATGAGGTTTCTGTGGGCCTTGGGCCATATTTTTGGTTAAACAATCAACGCCTAACTTTGGTTTTATATGCTGCTGATTAAAGACACTTGCTTTAATATGTTTCTTTTAAAAATGTTTATTTTTTGAAGTTATAGACAGTTGTGAACTGCCATGTAGATGCTGGGAAATCTAACTCAGGTCCTCTGGAAGAGCAGCCATCTCTCCAGTTCCATGATTTCATATGTATTTTTGGTTTATTCAAAATCATATCCAGTGCCCTGTAACACATGTGTAGACATTTAACACCCTATGTTCTTCACAAAGTATAGCAGGTCTTCTTATGCTTGGGGGCATTAGACAGCACTTCAGAACTGTACCGGAGGCATTTCAACACAGAGGCCATCCCTGAACCCCCACACATGGGACTAAGAGGAAACATGCCTACAGAGTACGTCTTTGGTTGGCAGTACCTGGGAGCACGTGCCCCTCAGATTTTTGTCACTGTACACACTCAATCTGTAATAACCTCATAATTACTTTAAGTATTGATTTTGAGGTTACAAATACATTTTAGCAAGTAGGCAAGTTAAGAATATACAACCTGTTGGGCAGTGGTGGTACACGCCTTTAATCCCAGCACTTGGGAGGCAGAGGCAGGTGGATTTCTGAGTTTGAGGCCAGCCTGGTCTACAGAGTGAGTTCCAGGACAGCCAGGGCTACACAGAGAAACCCTGTCTTGAAAAAACAAAAAACAAACAAACAAACAAAAAGAATATACAACCTGAGAACAAGGTAGACTGTGAGAATAGATGCTTCCACATGTGCACACGTGTGCACACAAACACACACAAACAGCCTCTCCTTGTTTTTTAACTTCATATATGGTGTCTTATATAATTTGTATTAGATTTAGACAAAGTTGTCAACTTGTTCATCTGCTCAATTTTGCTTCCTATTCCTGACTCCACAGGCAGCCAGATGAACCTTGCCACTCTCAAGCGTCCTCAGAATCCTAGACCAGCTGTTGCTTGTTGCCTTTGTAAGTTAGGAAATTAATCTCTTACAAAGGACAGCACTCAGCCCTCTCCACCCCCCTCTGAGACTGAGGTATTACCCACCCACCCTTCCACCTGCCTGATCCTCACTGCCTTAGTCTCTGTCGCTTGAGTACCCCTCCTACCTTCCTGGCCCTGTTCCCTATGGCACCCCAAGAGTGATCTTGCTACTCATTCAGTCCTGGCAGCACCTTTCCCTATTGTGTACCCCATCCTGCCTTCCCTCCTCTGTTTGCCTCATCAACACTGAACATATGGTATGTCAGGCATTGTCGCACTGGTACACTTGCTCAGCCCGTTTAGTGGACAGGAGAGAGTGGCTCTGGGAGGAGAAGCCTGAGCTGGCTCTCATTTCCCATGTCAGTTGTGACTCCGAGAGTGAGCCTCCAGCCCTCTCTCCACCTTCGTTCTCTCTCCTGTGAGGTGCAGACTACACCCACCCTGGCTGCTCTTCACTCAACTGCACTGAGAACTCTCTGGCCAACCCCAGCTTGGATCTTCAACAGCTCCTTGTCAGAGGTTAGAAAACGTTTCTTTGGTCCGCTCTGAGGTTCTCAATGGCCCATGCGAATGAAGGGATGAGTACAACAGATTATGGAAAATAAAATATTGTTTTCAGCTTCTGATCAAATGTTGACTTTTGAGAAACAGCAAGAATGTCTTATTAGCTCTGTTTTATTTGGGGATAATATGAAAATCAGTTTACACTCCCTAAGGCTAGGATGAAAACAAGTCTTAGAAAATCCATCCAGTATAATCTTTGTGCAAGATCCATGAAGACATTAGAGACTCTGATAAGGGCTGAGCACGTGAACACCACGTGGAGGCCACCTGAAGGGCATGTGAAAGGCCAGAACTGTTCAGCTCACAGACTTCCCGAGAAGTGTGACTGTTCCAGATCTCATTCTTCCTTCCTTCCTTCCTTCCTTCCTTCCTTCCTTCTTTCTTCCTTTTTTCTTTCTTCCTTTGTTTTTGTTTCTTTGTTTTTTCCTTTCTCTTTTGTTTTTCTCCTTTGAGACAGGATCTCACTATGTAGACCAGGCTGGCTCAATCTCACAGAGGTCTGCCTATTTCCTCCCCCCCACACTCCCCCAAGAGCTGGGATTGAAAGTGTGCTCTCCTAGGTGAATCTCTGTGAGTTTCAGGACAGCCAGGGCTATACAGAGAAACCCTGTTTTGAAAAACAAACAAACAAACAAACAAACCAGGTACTCTTCTACACCTGGCCATCCAGACCTCAATTTTAATTATCTCTCTCCCACAAACAAAGGTTTGAGCTTGCCCATCACAAGGACTTCATGTAGCTTCTCTCTTACCTGTTGTCTGTAAACTTAAGCCTGGGTCCAGCTTTGTGTGAGGCTTTGAGCTGATGAACAGGTAGCAGAGCACACAGGCAGTGACGAGGAAGGCCAGAAGGACCACTGCTGCCGTGGACAGGCCCACAAGTGCTCCGATGCTGGAGACAGAAGAACACAGTGGGGTGAATGCTGGGCCTGGGGAGGCAGCGTGCTACCCAAGTGTGAGTGGTAGGACTCAGCTTCAACTTTCCCACTCCTGTAGCTCACTGAGGAATATCAATGGGGGTCATTTTCTGGTCTCTATGTGTGTGTGTGTGTCCCATACCAACAATTACATGCACACACACAAACACATACACATATATAAATACATTCTCACAAGATAATGTAAAGTGAAAACAGCAATACAATACTAGACACAAAGCTCAGCCCAAACTTAATTAAATATATATAAACATAAGGTTGGAAGAGGCAAATATATCAAACTATTATCAAGCTGCCTCTAGGTGTAATGCAGGCTGTAGATGTCCTGGCCACATCCCCTTGGGTCCTACTATTGTGGAATATTCAGTGAAGGGTTTCAGTTGCCAGCATCTCTTTGCCTGAGGACTTTCTTAGACCCAGAACAAATCTCAGTCTGAAGTATAGGATGATTAATGCTTCTCTCCCTTGCCCAGCCCATGACCACAATGGTATATATGTATCCAGCTCTGGTAGAACAACTCTGAGGTATACACTGTATGCCGACCGGCAGAGGCTGAGCGCTGGTTATCTCAGTGTGACTTGCTTGTAACATAACCTATTCTTGCTGTTTTCTCTGTCTCATTTTCCCACGCTCTACCAGTGTTTTCAGGGATCACTTTCCATAAAAACTACTCAGCTGGGTGTAATGGCATATGCCTTTAATCCCAGCACTCTGGAGGCTGAGACAGGTGGATCTCTGTGATTTCAAGGTCAGCCTGGTCTACATATTGAGTTCTACAATAGCCAGGGCTGCATACAGAGACCCTGCCTAAGACACCAAACAAACACTGAAAGGCTATTTGCCATGAGATTTTCATCTTGGAACACAAACTAACCCTCCCCAGTTCCCCTTTTCTTAACCCCTTGTTTCTTCCACCCTTTCCCACATTTTCCACATTGAGTATGTGGTGTTATTTTAGCTCTTGTCAATACTTTGAACAGTTATCTTGGGCCAGGGAGATAGCTCACTTGGTGAAATGCTTGCTTGACTTGCAAGCATGAGGAGGACTCATGTTCAACACCCACAAGAAGTGTTCACATGATGGTGCACACTTGTAACCCAAGCATTGCAGACATGGAGACAGGAGGGTCCCTGGGGCCCACTGGCCAGCCAGTGTAGCTGAATTGCTGACTTGCTGACTTGAAGGCTAATGAGAGAGAGAGAGAGGAGAGAGAGAGAGAGAGAGAGAGAGAGAGAGAGAGAGACAGACCTTGCTTCAGAGGAGGTGGTTGGTGTTCTGGAGAATCATATGTGAGGTTGACTGCTGTCCTCTACACAAGCATGTGCCCCTGTGTACATATGTCTATACACATACACAGAGAGAGAGAGAGAGAGAGAGAGAGAGAGAAGCAATAGTTTTCTCATTTGAGATTACTTATTGTTTGTGGGCCTACAGTTGGTAGACCCATGTACAGATGAGAATGTCACTCTTTGTGAGAGACATTATTATGCACCAGGATGGGAAAGTGGCCTCTAAAGGAGAACTTTTGTGGAATGAGCGAGAAGAGGATGTGTCTCACCCTGGAGGTGAGTTAGGGAGCAAATGCTGTCTCAGAAATGCAGCCTCCCTGGACCATGTCTGTCTGAGAACTGAGGATACAGCATAGGAAGGACAGAGAGCATTCTGAGAGGAAAAGCCTCACTTCAGCACCAGACAGACTTAAAATGATCAGAGCTGTCTGCTGGGGAGGCACTGCTTGCAGAGGGGGTAGTTTCCTCCGGAGGAGACAGACAGCTGCCTTTCCATGACATCAAGAGTCCTGCTCTGCACAGAAACCAAACTAGAGGCCTTTGCACTTAGGAGAGTTTGCTGTGCTGGCTCTGAGAGACAAAGACCCACTGTGACCCTGAGACTCAGGCAGCACTGGCGGGCTTTCAAAGTTTGAAACCTGATTCTGCTATACAGAAGGGGAAGCATCTCTTTCTGATCTTCATTTGTGAAGGTTCCCATCTTACCAGGTGACTGAATAGGTGCAGAAAGAGGGTGTTTGCAGTACCTGATTACCAGCTCTGCCCTTCAGTCTCACCAGGGATGCAGAGAGATGGCGTTCCTGGTATCTAACCACCAGCTCTGCCCTTCGCTGAGGCTATTGCCTTTTGGTTCACATCCTGGCAGTAAGAAGATGGCAGTAAGAAGATGGAAGGAGGTTTTTGGTGACTGGGCCAAATGGTGCAGTTACACTAGCCGCTTCTCCATGGGGTGTCTTCTTATTCTGAGATGGTTGGGTTTTTTTTTTTTGGTTTTTCGAGACAAGGTTTCTCTGTATAGCCCTGGCTGTCCTGGAACTCACTCTGTAGACCAGGCTGGTCTTGAACTCAGAAATCCACCTGTCTCTGCCTCCCAAGTGCTGGGATTAAAGAGGTGCACCACTACTGCCCGGCGATGGTTGGCTTTTAAAGATGGCTTTTCCTCTCAAACACTCTCTCTTTAAGGATAATTGTGCTTACCTGGAGACTTTTACACTTGCAAGAATGAGATTTCATGAAATAGGACCAAATAAAATTTGGAGAAAACAAGGTCTCCATACTAAAGTGATGGGAGCTTTGTCAGATGTATGGACTTGTTTCAGAGCCCAGAGGACACTAATCAGCCAGGTGCCCTGAGGGCCCTCAGCTCTAGGCTTGGCAATTATAAACCCCGTTGTGTTAGAACCCAGGAAGTGGGCTGAGCAATTAAAAGCACTGGCTTCGAAGAGGGCAGTGGTGTCGCATGCCTTTAATCCCAGCACTTGGGAGGCAGAGGTAGGCGGATTTCTGAGTTCGAGGCCAGCCTGGTCTACAGAGTGAGTTCCAGGACAGCCAGGGCTATACAGCGAAACCCTGTCTCGAAAAACCAAAACCAAACAAAAAAAGCACTGGCTGCTTGGCCAGAGGCCCAGCTTTCTGTCCCCAGCACTCACATGACAGTTCACAGAGTTCTGTAACTCCAGAATCAGGGGATCAGTCACCCTCCTCTTCTTTCTGCAGGAACATGCATGCACAACCCCACCCCCACCCCCCACCCCCACACACAAAAGAACCCAGGAAGTCACTTCACACACTGTAGCCTTTCAGCTACTTTTGGGGTCTTGCTAATGTACGATCTGAACTTGGAAATCTCCCTATTCAGCCCTCCATTAAAACCCGGTTTAAGCCACTAAAGCATTCCACAGGGAGGTTTCCAAGGCAACGGGAGGAGTCATAAGAAGTGAGTAGATAAGGGAGTGATGGAAGAGGAAGGGCCAACTAGCTGGGGGTGGGAGGCACAGGGTTACTCATCTTTGCATCATAAGGGCCGGCCCAGTATCAGACGACAACAGAGCCATGTTCTGAGGGAGAGCTGAGTACATCAGCTGTAAGGAGGCAGAAAGGGTTCAGACAGATGTGGAACTGGACAAGCCTGGGCTTGGGATCAGACATGCCTGGGTTTCCATCTCAGCTCTGCCACTTCTCCCTGGGGTGCTCCCAGTGATAACAAAATCCTCTTAAGTCTTTCCATCTATAAAATGGAGACATGCCTTAGGCTGTGTATGTGTGGAAGCATGTAGCCTGCCCTAAGCCTCTCAATCTGGTCTGTGATAATGCTAGAAGTCCGAGCCCACTTCCAAGCCCTGAGCTTTGTGTCTCACACTTACAGATGGAAAAGGGACCCTTGTCCACTGAGCACCTACTCGATGCATCGAGCACCTTCACCCACACGGCACACCATGTCACTCCCTACTTACACTCTGTTCTACGAGTTGAGCATTAATACCGCTTTTCATGTTTTTAATTTATTCTTTGAGACAGGATCTCAAAGGTTGACCTAGAACTCACTACAGATCCCAGACTCCCTCAACATCACCCATAATCTTTCTGTTTCAAGCCTCACAAGAGCTGGGGTTACAAGTGTGAACCATCATGGGTGCCTATATCTGCCATTTTAAAGTTAAGAAAAAAAGAGTCCATGAAGTTTAACAACTTTTCCAATTCATAAGATAAGATAAGATAAGGTAAGATAGAGCCAAAGTTCACACCAGGTCCTGAACAGACAGTATCATCTTCCTTCAGCTCTTACCTCCGTTCTAAACACACAGTGAGATGTCAACAGATACTGTACTGTTCACTCAGGTACAATGTCTGTCGTTAAACCAGTGGTTCTCAACCTGTGGGTCATGACCCCTTTGTGGGTCAAATGCCCCTTTCATAGGGATCACCTAAAACCATCAGAAAACACAGATTTTACATTACGTTTCACAACAGTAGCAAGAATTACATTTATGAAGAAGCAATGAAGTAATTTTATGGTTGGGGGTCACTACAACACGAGGAACTGTACTAAAGGGTCACAGCATCAGGAAGGCTGAGGACCACTGCTCCAAACAGACTAGGAGGGTCGGGGATACATTCAGTGTTAGCGAACTTGTCTATGATATGCCCAAGGCCACAACAAGAAGGGAAGGTCCTCTTGCAGGGAATGATTGATTTCTGTGTCCCCAGGGCCTTGCACAAAGACCCCATAGCAAAGATTATAGTGAATGGGCAAATATATGGGAACAGAAAAAAAAATCAGTATGATTCCTTGGGCTTTTAGACACCAGCCAAATGAGCACGATAGGATATTCTCTTCATCTGAAAATGTTTTAGAATTACAGATTGGACATCTTAGAAAAAGCAATCTTTGTGGTTGTAATTTGTGTCTATCTAGTTGTTTTTGTCTCTCGTTTGGTCCTTGCCTTTGCCTTAATCAGAAATGGAGACAACGATGGTCATTTCCCCATCTGGTAGATAAAGATCCAGGAAGACTCAGAGACATGCCAGCAGCTTATGATGTACCTTTTCCACCTGGAAAGCACATAGTCTGCTCACACACTGTTAGGGACAGAAAACTCTCCATGGACCATCCCATTTTTGCTGACACCTCTTTCCCAGAGCAGGTGGATGATCAGACTCTACTTCCTGGGTCCCTTTGAGGGATTAATACCTACTGCCCTCCAGCTCCATACTTAGGTTTCCAGATTGTCAGAGTTGGCCCAAGCAACCCTGTCCCTGAACGACCAGGGAAAATGAAGTATTGGCACCCAGACCCCACTATTAAAATTGCTGGAGCTGGTTTCTGCTGTGGCATTATGCCATTGTGTCACACTGAACTTGCAGGAAGCCCTGACCTCCAGGTTTTTGCTTTAGTACGAGCATAGGGTACACTCCCAGGACTCATGTATAAGAGTCCAGTAAAGAGAGTGAGAGGGAAGAGAAGGGCTGAGGTTGGGCTGAGTCGGGGTTGGGTTGGAGCATCAGGTGAGGGTGAAGGTTTGAGGTTGTGGTTTGGATGTAGGTCTAGAGCCCGTTAAAGTAGAGATGTAGGTAAACAGCTGAGGCGGTTTACAGGCAGGCTTGAGGAGGAGGCTGAGGCAGGTTAGGATTGCGGTAGTAATAGGGACCGTGTGGGTACCCGGAACAGCGTCCAGATGTGAGCGTCTGTGTGAGGAATAAGGATAGAGTTTGGGATTCCTCTGTATGTCTGAAGATAGTATTGGCTTGTGGTTTGGGATTGCCTTGAGGGTGACGGCAGAATGAAGTTCAGAACAGGGACAGAATGAGTGCTATAGGGGTAGTACTGGTCAGATTCAAGCGTGGTTCTAAATAATGGTTGGGGTCCGGATGAAGGAGTTGAGATGGGGCTTCAAGGGCCTGATGTGGTACAAAGTCAGAGTAGGGTCAGTGTTGGCGATGAGGAGTAAGGATGATTTGGGGGATGGGCACTTAGATGAAGGTGGAGGCTCACAAGAAGCTGCCCTGCGGGTGGGCTAGGGGACTGAGATGGGAAAGGGGGTTCAAGGTGAGGTTAGGGCCAGGGCCTGTACCTGAGCCACCACATGTAGTTGTGCTCGTAGGGGAAGAAGCTGTGCGGGTCGTCGCAGCAGTACTTGTGGTCGCGAAAGCCACAGCAGAAGACAGCAGCCGCTTCGCCCCCCGGCAGCGGGCAGCTGAAGCCGCGCACCACCTCCTGCTCCGCGCTCACGTAGCTTGAGCAGGCGCCGCTCATCTCGCCTCCTTGGTCCCCCGGGCGGTCGGCGGGCGGGCGGGCGAGGGACGGCGGCCGGAGACCCAGCGGAGCCCGAGAAAGAGTCCGAGGGCCAGGCAGGCAGGGAAGTGCGCAGGTAGAGGCGCTGCAGAGAAAGGCACGGTGAAAGGCGCGGAGGCGCGCGGTGAGGACGGGGCGCCCGGGGACCCGGTGGCCAGGTGCGCGGGCGTGGAGGCAGGGGTGCGCGCGGGGACCCAGTCCGGGGTGGGGGCTGCCTCGTCGCCCCCGCTGCCGAGACACCACGCGACAGCCAGAGAGGCAAGGTGGATATTTGAGGCTCTCGCATGCGCGAGGAGGTACCCCTGTGCGGGCCGCCAGGACCCCTCTCTGGGAGGTTGTGTGCTACGCAGGAGACAGGCAGAATGGGATCCTCTGGGGTTGATGAACGATTACTCCATTTAACTGGCAAAGCAACCTGAATATCGGGGTTTTCATTGTATAGACGGCAGCTGAGAATCAGAGACAAGACATTTCCCCAGGCTCCTGAGCTCATGGGATTTCAACCCTGTTGTCTGGCTAGCTCTCAGCAAACCTCTTTATCAGCGGGCCTCATGGATTCCACACTGGCCTGGATGTCTTGATGACCTGCTTCAAACTCCCAAATGCTGGGATTCTGGGTGTGTGCCCACACCCTGCTCTCCAGTAGTATTGTCAAAGTCTTCACTGCTAGCTTCTTTACCTTTTCTTTTCCTTTCCTCTCCTTCTCCCTCTTTGACACACAGTGTTCACACACACCCTGTTAGCACTCCCTGTCTTGGTCAAAGACAATAAGGCAATTGTCTCAGGAATAAGCCTTTACTCCCACCTCAATTAGGGGCTGCCAACCTTCACAACTTGTTCCTAGACTACAAGGGCAATGTTCTCATTCCTCTTCTGAAGGAATTCCAGAGCCTCAGCTTCCCCAGTGTATCCTGAGAGGGTGAACAAAGATCTCTGAGGACTTACCCTAGCTCTCTGTTTTCACAGAGGAAATAATGTGGTGCTTCCCTTTGCTGTGGCATGTGCGGGTGGGATCATGGATCTGAAGGGGTCTGCGTGTAAGCTTAACTGACCCTTCACTGCTTCTTTGCCCTTTTGTCCTGTAAGGCAGATCCACAGATGTCATTGTACACCACGGCTCTGATCTGAAGGTCAGATCTGGGCTGGCCCTTGAGAAACAGTTTGGTGGAGGAATCAAAGGGGCATCATCAGGGAGGGATCCAGGACTGGGTGGTAAAGGAGAATACAGGGATCATAGGCACAGAGGGGCTCCGAGTGTGGGGACAGGGAAGATATTGGGAAGGTAGTGCATTTAAGGCTCAGTGTGAAGTAAACAAAAACAATAAGCAAAAAAGAGCCAGATCTGACGGCATATACCACTAGTTCCAGCTATTCAGCAGGCTAAGGCAGGAGGATTGCTTGAGCCCAGGAGTTTAAAGCAAGCTTGGCAATACAGATCTCATCTCAAAAATGAACAAAAACTTACCTTTGGCATGGAGTGTATCTTAATGGTAGATCATTTGCCTTGTATGCACGAGGGCTCAGGTTTTGTTATCAATACCTCAAAACCAAGAGGAACTGTTATTGTTCCCAGAAAACCCTTCTCTTGAATGGTTATCACTGACGACTGGAGCTGCCCTATTGAAGGTGCATTTTGACCTCTATTTACCAGAAGAAGGGATGGAGGGAAGGAATCCTTTGGGAAAGATAGAGACATGATCAGCCGGCAAAACTGGGAAGACAATTCCCCAAATCCTTTTCCAGTCAAGAATTAATTTCTTTCTCCTAGAAACCCAGAGGAAGGATCATGCCCTCAAGAGAAACCAGCACAGTATCACACAGCCATCAGTGCAGGAGTGTGGCCATGCCTGCCCACCCAAGAGTTCCTTTAAACTTTTGATGAAGCTTATGGGCTGATAATAATAATGCTGTTTTTAACTGCAAAGAAGGAGTTATTTAGGATCATAAAGGCTGTCAGTTGCGTTGAATCACAATGTAATCCTGCAGTTTAGAATGTCAAAAGTTGGATAGATGAGCCCACTGAGCACTATACTTTGAGGTCATTTCTATAGTGACAAAGTTGTAGATACTATTGCTGTGCTTTTGTTTGTTTTGTTTTGTCCCTAGTTTGGATTCTAGAAGGGAGTGTTGGAGGCAGCATTAACAAGGATGTAGTTTTCCCCATACCTGTCCTCAGACCCTTTCACTACATCTGAAGATTCCGTGTGATCCTGTGTTAAAATCTCCAAGTTCTCTGGTCTAGCTCTTTCCTTAATATGTTCCTTTGTTGCATCCATTATGTTCCCTCATGATATTTTCCTGAAGACATTTATTGCTCATCTAGCCAGGCAATCTCTCATCCTGTATGTCATGTCTGCTCAAAAATGTGTATGCGAGTATGTGTTTGTATGTGTATATGTATATGTCTGTGTGTCTATGTGAGTGTGTATGCGCATGCATATGTGTGCATGTGTATGTCTCTGTGTGTGTCTGTGTGTATGTATGTGTGTGTCTCTGTGTGTATATGTATGTGTGTGTATATGAGTGCGTATGTGAGTGTATATATGAATGTGTGTGTGTATGTCTGTGTGCATGTGTGTGTATGTGAGTGTGTGTGTACTCATGTTCATGTGCCATGGTTTTTTTCTATCCTTCCATCATGTAGTTCCCCATGTCATCCTTCTGTTGAGTTTGGTGGCAAAGTGTCAACACTCTCTGAACCCTCTTGTCAACCTGAAAACAGATTCCCATTTTGCAGCAAAGTGACTGAGATTCCTGAAGGTTAAGTGAGTTTTCCAAAGCCACGTAGCCAGTGGTCATCAGAGTTCTTTCCCATTTCCCCTCTCAGGCTGCCTTCTGTGGGTCAAAGTCTCTCATCACCAGAAGGGAAAAGAGTATAGGACAGTTCAGAGAGAAGGGTGGGCATGGCCTTACAGCTGTGGGGAACCAGCTGTGAACCAGCTGTGAACCAGCAGCTGTGCTCTTGCTTTTCTTTGTTTCTTCACTTCTCACAATAACCTGGACAGTGGATTTCTCTCCAGCCAAAAAGAAAAATTAGTTACTGTAGTGTCTGCGCACACACACACACACACACACACACACACACACACACAGCACTTGGGAGGCAGAGGCATGAGGATTGCAACAGATCCCAAGCCAACCAGGGTTATATTGCAAGATCTTATCTTTACAAAAACATGAAAAGGAGCTAGGGGTGGTGTGATAGGCAGATCTCTGAGTTTCAGACCAGCATGATCTACAGAGAGAGTTCCAGACAACCAGGGTTCCACAGGGAAACTCTGTTGGAAAAACATAAAACAAAAACAACCCCCAACAAAGAACAAAGAAACAAAATTAACAAAAATACATACATTTGTTATACAACAAAACATTTGAAAATGTCACTAATTAAAAGAAAAAATTCACCCATAGTCTTACCACACACCCCCCATCCACCCCCCACTCCCTAACCCCACACATACACTTTGACAGATACCCCCCCACACACAGACCCACACACACACACACACACACACACATGCATACACAGACACAGACACAGACACACACGTACAGATGAACTTTGGGACACTCCCCAACCCCACCACCAATTATGCAGCAACTTTATGGATAGGGAAACCAAATCCTAGACAGGACTAGTAAGTTGCTGAAGGATGTACAGAAGTAAGTTCCAGTCACTTCTGGGTGACACTAGCTGGGTCACTTTCCTTCCCTTCTTTGGAGCAGTAGCTGAATCCAAATAAAACATGTCTGGCTCAAGGCAAGCAGC
Organism: Rhynchomys soricoides; assembly: GCA_019843965.1. Classification (NCBI taxonomy): domain Eukaryota; kingdom Metazoa; phylum Chordata; class Mammalia; order Rodentia; family Muridae; genus Rhynchomys; species Rhynchomys soricoides. The sequence continues at coordinate 1,620,657 of JADRCH010000114.1, forward strand.
TACACTGAGCCTTTCTGTGAGATACTCAGAATTGCTCTGTTGACCTTGGAATGTCAGGACAAAGAAACATCCCCTCACCCTTGCTCCTCCTCCCTTGGTGGGGATGGCCTCAGTCACAACCAAAGGAACAAACCAGTTCTTCCACTGCAGCTACCAGGACTGGTGTGTGTGTGTGTGTGTGTGTGTGTGTGTGTGTCTGTGTGTCTGTGTGTGTGTGTGTCTGTCTGTCTGTGTGTGTGTGTGTCTGTCTGTCTGTGTGTGTCTGTCTGTCTGTCTGTGTGTCTGTATGTGTGTGTGTGTCGTGGGGGATCCCAAGGTTACCAGGTTGGCTCCCAGGCTCCATGGCAAGAGAGACAGAGACAGAGACAGAGACAGAATGGGGGAAGGGACAGGAAGAGGAAAGAGGGAGGAGAGAAGGGGAGAGGAAGAGACAGAAGAAAGAGAAAGCAGAGAGAGGGAGAAGGGAGAGAGAAAAAGAGAGGGAGAGAGAGAAGAGAGAGGGGAAGGAGAGAGGGAGAGAGAGGGAGGGAGAGAGGAGGGGAGGGGAGAGGAGGAGAGGAGAGAGAGAGCCTGTACAGCTTTTGGCACGCAGCCACCGACCCTGTCCCTGTCTGCTCCACGTGGGGGCAACCAGCATGATGTTCCTGTCGCTGGAGAAACAAAGGAAGGGTGGGGCAGCGAGCCTGTCCTCAGGGAGTCAGCTTTCCCTTCACTGCCAGAACGACTCTGTCTCCCGAGACAAGTGACCTGGTGGACATGGTCCGATCTAATACTAGACAGCTCTTGCAACCATTTCCTCGGTTTTTGTCAGGTTTGTTGGTGGCTCTACTCCGAAATCTTTGAGACACATGAAATGACAAAAGACTAAAACAAAGATGGACCCTTTAGTTAGTTTAAGGGAAAAAAATATTTTTTTAAATCAGTTGGGCTTGAAGTTCCCCTTCCTCCACCATACCCCACAAATAGCCACAGGCAGAGGCTCTGGCGAGCCCTTTCTGATGCTCGTGTGTGCCTGTTTTGGATCTTTGAGTAATGTGTGGAGCTGCGCTTGCCTTGTTAAAAATTTAAACATAAAAATCACATGATTCTTCCAGAGCTCGTTTTCCACCTAGCCTTATGTCTGTGGACTTTGTTCATGCTGGGGCTCCGGATCTAGCTACCTGATTCATTTTTGCTGTGGCATAAGTTTTCTGCTCCCTGCTCACATCATGATGTTTAGTTCTTGGACATTCTAATTCTCTCTCTCTCTCCCCTTCTCCCCTCTCTCTCCCTCCCCTTCCTTTTTCATTCTTCCTTCCCTCCTTCCTTCTTTCCTTCCTTGCGTGCTTGCTTGCTTGCCCAGGGCAGAGGCAAGCAGATCTCTGTGAGTTCCAGGACAGCTAGAGCCATATAGTGAGACCCTATCTCAAAACAACAACAACAAACAAACGAACTCACCCAAAACAAACAAAAACCACCTACTTTTAAAATCCTGCCAGACTGTTTTCCCAGGATGGCCGTACAGTTTGTCTTCACCAATAGTTCCTAAGAACAGCAGTTCATTTCCCTCACAAGCACTTGGTATTTGAAGTATTTTTTTATTTTAGCTATTAATATTTTTAAAAGATTCATTTACTTTTCCTTATGTGTGTCTGTGCATGTGTGCATGCAGTGTAGTCAGAGACAGAGAGGGCGGCGGACGGAACCCCTTGAACTGGAGCTGTAGAGCTGTGAACTGAACTCAGATCCTCTGGAAGAGCAGCCAGTGTTCTTAACCACTGAGCCATCTCTTCAGTTCCTGACATTTGTCTCTTTGAGTCTTAATTATTGCATTTAGTATGATGATCTCCCATTCCATCCATTTTCCTGCAAATGACATAATCTCGTTCTTTACATCTGACTAAAACCCTAGTGTGGCCAGGCATGGAGACCAGCCATTCATGGTTCCATTTCCAGGGAATCTGATGTCTTCAAGTAAAACACGCATGCATATAAAACAAAACAAAAAAATATACAACTCAGCAAAACCCAGGAAGAAACCACATATGTGTGTAACAATTCCAGTCTTTCTGAGGCCCTGACATGTGAAAGGTGGAGAGGAGAATCAGTTCAAGGTCATCTTTGGCTACATAAAGAGCTGGAAGCCGGCCAGAAATACATAAAAACCTGTATGAAAATAAGCCAGGCCTGGTGGCTCATGGCTTTAATCCCAACACCTCGGAGGCAGGCAGATCTCTGTGAGTTCAAGGCAAGCCTGGTCTACATAGCAAGGTCCAGGTCAACCTGATATATTTTGAGACCTTGTCAATAAATAAATTAACCAAGAACACTTTCTTTATTCATTTTTTTTTTTCCCCAAGACAGGGTTTCTCTGTGTAGTCCTGGCTGTCCTGGAACTCACTCTGTAGACCAGGCTGGCCTCGAACTCAGAAATCCGCCTGCCTCTGCCTCCCAAGTGCTGGGATTAAAGGCGTGCGCCACCACTGCTCGGCTTCTTTATTCATTTTTTAAAATTACATTTCTTTTTTTAAATTTTATGGGAGATGGGGCATATACACTATGGCTTGCATATGGAGGTCAGGATTCCTGACTGGCAGGAATCAGGTCTCCCCTTCAACCATGGTGGGTCCTGATCATTTAACTCAGGTCATTGTGTGGCATGGTGGCAAGTGCTTTTACCTGCTAAGCTGTCTCCCCAGCCTTTTGATGGACATTTAAACTAGTTCCATATCTTGGCAATTAGGAATAGTGTACCAAGCCTTTGATCCCAGCAGTCAGGAGGCAGGTGGATTTCTGTGAGTTTAAGTCCAGCCTAGTCTTCAAAGTGAGTTCTGGGACAGCCTAAGCTACACAAAGAAACCCTGCCTCAAACAAACAAACAAACAAACAAACAAACAAAAATATAGTGTGCCAATATATATGGTTGTCTGATATGTATGTGGTATGCTGACTTAATAATTCTTTGTACATGTATCTGGGAGTAGTCTAGCTGGGTCATACACTAGTTCTGTTTTTTAGCTTTTTGAAAAAACTCCATAGCAATCTCTCCATAGCGGCCACACTTGTTCACACTCCTACCAGCAGAGAGCAAAAGCACCTTGTCCCTTCACATCCTCAACATTTGATTTTCCCAGGTTTGGGTCTTTGTTTTCTGAGACAAGATCCTTGCTAGATAATCCTGACTGGTCCAGAATTTGCTATGTATACCAAAGTAGCTTGGACACTGGGAGTTTCTCCTGCCTCTGCCCCTTGAGTTCTGGAGTCAGCTGCGTGGACTTCCTCACTTGGCTGAGAAGCATTTAATTTCTAGTCATCCCATTTGTCAACTTCTGGTTTTCGTCTTTGGAGACTGAGTCTCACTATGTATCTGGCAGGGTCATCTTGATCAAACAGTCATCTTTATAACAAGATTTGCTGATGAGTCCTGGGTTTCCTTCCTTCCTTCTTTTTAAAACTTTTTTTTTTTTTTTAAAATACACACACACACACACACACACACACACACACACACACATGGATGTTCTGTGTGCATGTATGTCTGTGTACCACTTGCATACCTGGTACCTACAGAGGCCAGAAGAGGGAATGGAATCCACTGGAAATGGAAATAAAAGTGGTTTGCGAGATGTCATGTGGGTGCTGCATTCAAACCTGGATCCTCTGGAAGAGCAGAGCAGTTAAGAGCCCTGCACTTAATGGCTGGGGCCCGTCTCTCATGCCTCCAGTCTTGGGTTTTCTGCAAATGTTTCTTTTCTCCTATGGGACAAGTCTGAGTCAGCCAGTCTGACCTTGGGAAGTAACTATCAGAGGTCAGGAGAGGTTGCTGGGTCCTCTGGAGCTAGAGTTATGTTGAATGTGAGAAGGATACATGCATGCATGGTGCATGTTTACAGTCGGTTCTGTGTTTCCACCATGTGGGTACTAGACAGACTTCAAGTCATCATGTTTGTTGGTAAGTCCTTTTACCTGCTGAGCTGCCTCACCAATCTTGTTGCACCCCCAACTTCCGTCCCTCCCAATGCATTTTGAACACCTGCTTTGAGTCAGATGTTTGCTATGCTCAGAATATCATAGAGATAAGGCCCAGAGCTAAGGCAAGAAGGAGAATTTCCTCCTGGGCATTGGGAAGAGGTTGGGAACGAGCCCAGCAGGCGTTCTTGGTCGAAGTGCAGTGGAACGATGGGTTGCTAGGGAGAGCTTTCTAGAACCTCTTTCATCTTGCAGTAGGAAAGATGGGTTGGCGGAGTAGTTGAGACCAAGGAGGTGAACTCCAGGGATGTCGAATTCCCATATCTCCCGTAGTCCCTCCATCTTTATCTTCTTCTGTGGCTTCTTCCTATTAGTACACAGATGTGGAGGCCGATACACCACCAGTGAACAGACTTATGTAAAACCAGGAAGCAGCAGGAAGAAAAGGGAGGAAGATTGGAATATAGGTGACTCTCTGCCTCCTCAACCTCTTTTCCCCTTCCCTCTCCCTCCCCTTCCCCCTCCCTCCCTCCCTCCCTCCCAGCCTCCTCTCTATCCCTCTCTTTCTCCTTCCTTCTACCCTTCCTTCATTCTCATGTATCCCAGGTAGAGGAAGACCTTGAATTCCTGATCCTCTTTCCTGTGTCCTAAGAGCTGGGAACTCCAGGCATCACCATCATGCCCTCTTTAAATTCCCAGTTTTCATCTGGAGGACCATGCAGGATAAACATTTTATATTCTAGTGAGCTGGGTGTGGTGTGGCTAGGTGACTGAATTTTTGTTCTTGTTGGTTTTTGTTGTTTTGTTTGTTTGTTTTGGTCTTTTGAGACAGGGTTTCTCTGTGTAGCCCTGGCTGTCCTGGAACTTGCTCTGTAGATCAGCCTGGCCTTGAACTCAGAGAGCCACCTGCCTCTGCCTTTTGAGTGCTGGGATTAAAGGAGCGCATCACCACTGCCTGGCCATAGGTGACTGCATTTTAAATGATAAGACATGGCATAGGAGTGATGTGGTTGGGCCATGCAGAGGGCGGCAACACCCTAAGGATGGCAGAGTGATTGTCCTGGACCCTTGATGAAGTCATTGACGAGCAAAGTTCTGGCTTTTACATAGGATGAAGTCAAGATCTCTTTCCCCTTGGTTCCTCTTAGAGCAGGGAAATCTGTGTTGTCACAAAGCAGCAGAAACCATAGATAAAGCTAAAACACAGGAGCTGGTGGAGGTGTGGGGAGGAGAGTTTGTCTACCAGTTTTGTTTGTTTTGTTAAACCCTAGGCAGGATTTCTTAAAATATGGCCTTTGGAGCCGGCAGTGGTGGCGTACGCCTTTAATCCCAGCACTCGGGAGGCAGAGACAGGCGGATTTCTGAGTTCAAGGCCAGCCTGGTCTACAGAGTGAGTTCCAGGACAGCCAGGGCTACACGGAGAAACCCTGTCTCGAAAAACAAAACAAACAAACAAACAAAAAATATGGCCTTTGGACCATGTCCAATATAATAATCACTACAGTGGGACCCAGGGATATGAAAGGAGGTGCAGTCCTGTCTAGCAACCCCTAAGTAGGCCCTGATGGAGGTTTCTCCTTCCATGGTGTCTCCAGGATTACCTGTCCTCCAAGAAGATCCCAGAGTAGCCTGCTTCCACCAGTGACAACTTCCTCTGCCTCACAGTTTCTTCCAAGAGTTTAGACTTAGGACTCCCGTGTACACCAGGCTGTGCCATGCTGACTCAGCTCACTATCAGTCCTCACATAGACCACAAAGCCCTTCCTGAAGTGGCCAGTCTCTTTCCAGACTCATCACTTGGCTGCTGGCAGTCCTGGCTCCATCAAAGCTAACATCTTTCTTCCTAAGGGCTTTTGCTCAAGCTACTCCATCTGTTTAGGACTTTCATACCTTAGTCTCTAATTCTTTTTTTAAAATTAGAGCTCTTGGCTTTAAAGTCAGTTTTCAGGGAGGTCTTCTCTGAACTCCAGAGTAGGGCAATTGCCACTTGTGTATGTCCACATGACTCCCTGCTCTTGGAGCTTATCTCAGTTGTAATTATTAAATAATTGGTACATATTTGTCTCTCTCACTATGCTAAGTTCCCCACAGTTGGGGATGTGCCTGGTTTTGATCACTGATGTACCCTAAGGACACAGCAAGGGCCTGACATTTAAGCAGAGCTCAAGAACTGTTTGTGGATGAGTGAATATCTCCTTGAATTCTGACATTCCAGAGAGTCCCCTGGCTGTTCACTTTTCCCCCCTCCATCATCTGTCTGTCCAGCTTGAAGACAACATTACAGCTTGTAATGAGCATTGGACACAGGATGTATTGACATGGTAGAAAGCCATCTGGAACTGAAAGGAGAGCTCAACAAAAGACAAAGGCCGTTGTCATGACCACAGCCATCAACAATGCCTAGCTCACAAACCTACTGACCAGAGTCTATGACTGGCAATCTACACTAGTGCCTCTCATCTACAGCTGTATGTCCCACAACTGCACTTACCTATGGTGAGCTCTGATCTGAAAATATTAATGAAAATATTCAGAAATAAACAACTCATCACCCCCCCCCCATGGGACAGAGTCTCACTATGTAGCTCTGTCTATCCTGGAACTTGCTCTGTAGACCAGGCTAACCTCAAATTCACATAGATACACCTGCCTTTGCCCTCAGAGTGCTGGGATTAATATTGTATGCCACCATGCCAGGCTCGGATTCATAATTTTTAAATTGCTGTTATGATTATATGATGTTTCAAGCCATCCTGGCCATCCTCTCCTGAGTGTAAATCAAACTTTTGTTTAGTGCATTTATACTTTATGTTCTATTCACCCAGTGATGGAAGGAGAGGAGAGGAGAAAATGAAAGAACACTTCTATTATAGTATATTGTGACAGTTGATTTGTGGTTATCCATGTTAGTCTCTTACTGTGCTTATTTTATAATGAATCTTTATCTCGGGTATTTATATATAGGGAAAACATATTATATGTAGGGGTTGGTACTACCTGAATTTCAGGTAGACACAGTGGTCATTAGTGTCAGTGGTGACAGAAGCCTGGGGACATTGCTCCACACTGCTACTGGGAGCAGCGTGAGAAACTCTCCTAACCTTTTCAGGACCTTGGCTTAGGTAAAAAGGGATCCTTGGCTTTAACCCAGAAAAGAATTCCAGGCCTAGTCTGTATGAAGCCAAGTTCATTAAAGATAGTTAAGTACAGATTTTAAGTATAAAGGTTAAGAGAAAGAGGTGCTTGGGAAAAGAACAAGTCCTCCCCACAGGGGAATGGCGTTCTCAAGAGAGAGTTGAAATGAGGTGTCCTGGTGTTAGCTGCATATACCATCTTCATAGCTCTCAAGTTATGTCTCAGAGGTTGCTTAGACACCTATGACTGGGCATGGTGGTGCACAACTCTTTAGTCCCAGCACTCAGGAGGTATGAAGCCAGTATGGTCTAAACACTGAGTTCCAGGCTAGCTAAGACTATATAGTGAGACCTTGTTTCATTAAAATAAAACAGAAAGAAAGACAGAAGGAAGGAAAAAAGAGAAAAGGAGCTGGAGATGTGGCTCAGTGTTTAAAAGCTCTTGCTGTTTTTCCAGAGGACCTGAGTTCAGTTCCCAGCACCCATGTTGGACAGCTCTTAACTGACTGTAGCTACAGCTCACGGAGACCCAACACCCTCTTCTGGCCTCTGTAGGCACTGTACTCATGTGGCATACACTCACAGAGAAAACTAAAAGAACAAAATCCAAGTTATCCCTGTCTACACAGAGAGTTTGGTACATGAAACACAAAGTGTATGTGCATTATTTAAAAAGAAAGAAATAGAAAAAAGAATGAAAGAGTTATCTCTTTTTGTCTGTATGTGTATGTAGATCTGTGCATGCACACACATGAACATGTGTCACATCACATAAATAGAGGTCAAAGGACTCCTTATGGGAGTCCTTTCTCTCTATTTACCTTCTGGGATTGAATTCAGGTTGCGGGGCTTGGTAGCAGGTGCCTTTATCCACTTTGCTATCTCTCAGCCCTTTTCTCTTTGATAAGTGGAATTACAGGGTGACTCTGATGACCGCTTGGATGGATTACAATCTGATAAAACGAAAGCAGGAGCCGCTGGGGTTGCACAAGGAGCTAGACACCCTTTCACTAGAAAGAGAGCTTATGGTGAGATTCCCAGAACATTGCAGGTTTCCAGCTGGGAAGAAGTAAAGCCTTAAGCAAGTGTAATTGTGTTGGAATTCCTGATTTTCAGCTGCCTAGAGCTTTCAAACAAGGCTAGAATGAGGGGACTCTTCCTTCCTTCCTTCCTCCATTGCTTCCTTTCCATGTTTCCACAACTAACCCTGTGTTTCTGTTCTGCCTCATTAGGAGATATGAGAACATGGAGGACTACCCTACCCTAAATAATGGCAGATAGCTATAGAATCAGTAATATGCTTAAAGAAAGTTATTAAAATATTGATTATTAATAAAGGCTTAGCGTGTAGCCAAACTGTCATGTAATACAGCCCAATGAGTAAGTATCGGGATGATAAGCAGGTATTGGGAGATAAACTGTCATGGATAATCATATATCAACTACTCAAGTGCTAACTGATAACCAAGGGATTAATTTAACACCAGGATCTTGGCAAATCAACTAATGGTTAAGGGGAAAGGATTGATAGGAGTTTTGTGTGTGTTGGAAGAGCCAGCCGAAAGCTCGGAAAGTCTGTAGAAATACATGTTTGATGAGAAGTGTGAAATCCTCGGTAGGACTTGTTGTTGTTGTTTTTTGTTTGTTTGTTTGGTTGGTTGGTTGTTTTTTCTGAGGCAAGGTCTCTGTGTAGCTTTGTCTCTCTTGAAACTAGCTCTGTAAACCAGGCTGTCCTTAAATTCACAGAGATCTGCCTGCCTCTGCCTCCTGAGTGCTGGGATTACAAGCACGCACCCCCATCACTGGCCAAACTCAAACCTTTTGAGGAAATGTTTAATCTTTGGTGTCCAGGTCTAGACATGGAGCTAGTGCTCATCTTAGTAGGAGTAAAGATGTTCTAAAGAAAGACACCATGTCCTCCTCCCTCTGCCTATCAGACAGCTGGGACAATGGACTCCAAGAGACTGGAATTCCCCTTAGTCTCATGCCAGTGGAAAGGTAAGATGGGGACCTTCAACTAGAGGAGAGCTAGAGGGGAGCTTGCCCCTCAGAAAGAGATTTCACAGTTATGATGACTTGTTGACCACCTTGCAGTACAGACTAGTGCCCAGGCAATGATGGATCAGTGCTGGGTGGGATCACACCTTGACTGGAACTATTTAGTTATATATATACATCTTGCTCTCTATTTAAACCCAAATCTTGCATCAGGACCTTGAATATGAACTTGGGGAGGGGTCACTAAGCTTTGCTTCTTTTCCCTATGTGGCCATATTGAATAAATCTCCTTTCTCTACACACACACACACACACACACACACACACACATACACACACACACACACACACACATATTTACATATATATAAATATAAAATCTCCCCAGTCCCTTTTCTATACATTTGTCTCAGGTCTATACTCCTAGGATCATGTTTCAAATATATGCATAAATACATAAAGAAGATGACTGTATATTATTTTTATATATTCATATATGTGACTATATATTCACATATATTATGTGAAACAATGGACCCCAAGAAATTGGAATTTTCCATTGTCTCATAAAAATAAGATGGAGACCCTCAGATAGAGAGGAGCTTGTCCCTCAGAAATATATGTGTGTATGTGTGTATATGTATATATATATGCACATATATATTAGACAAGGTTTTGCGCTGTCTCCTTGGAACTCACATGGGCCATCCTCATGGGTCTGAGGCACTGAGGTCCTTGACATGGCCTTGCTCACATCATCACTCAGAACTCATTCATTCCCCACCTATGTGTGTGTCTGTTTGTAGGTTCGTGCACATACATCGTGGTACCTATGGAGGCCAGAAGTATCAGATTTCCTGGAAATGGTGTGATAGGTGATTGTGAGCTGTCTGGCGAGGGGGTTGGGGACTGAATGAGCAGAGGTCATTCCTTCCTGCTAAGCCATCTCTTCAGCTCTGTTATCTGTTTTTGTTTAAGACAGGATCTCTAGTCTGGCTGGCCTCAAACTCACTGTGTAGCAGAAGTAAAAACTCCTGATCCTTCTACCTTCTGTACCTCCAAAGAGCTGGATTTATAGGCAGGTATCACCAGGCCAGGCCTAACACAACTTTTTTTTTCTTCATGGAAGAGGTCTTTTATTGACAGAGGCTCCCCTAAAGGAGGGGTGAGGGAAAGACATGAAGGAGCCTAATACAACTTTTAAAAGCTTTGTTTCACTTATATAATTTAAATTTTAAAAAGTTTCAATTATCATTTAAATTTTTAAAAATTATCGTTGGAGTCTGCTATGGATGTCAGTGCCCAACCTTGTAGTGTTGACTTGCTCCTTCTCCCTTTTCTGTGGGTTCTGAGGACTGAACTCAGGTCACCAGGCTTCTATGGTAAGTGCTTTTAGCCACTGACCTACCTCCTCAGGCCTTCTCCTATACATTTGCCTCAGGTGTGCACTCCTAGGATCATGTTCCAAATATACACATACATACGCAAAGAAAAATGACTAGGAAATATACAAAAGGTATCTATGGCTGTATACATTCCAGGGAACAATGCCTATTTCTAATTGGCATATAATTCCTGAGAGGAAAGGGAACAGACATATATCATCGAGTCACAAGGAAGAACTAAAAGAGAGTAGTAGAAAAAACCCATCACGGATAGACAACACGGTTCAGTGGGTAGAGGCAACTGTTGCCAAGCCTGATGACTTGAGTTCTATCCCAGGAACCCACAGGGGGCAAGAAGAGAACTGATTCCCACAGGCTGTTCTCGCATCTCCACACATGCGCTGTGGGATGTGTGCCCCCTCCATCCAATTAGAAAGAAATCCTGCACCCTGAGGTGCCCCAGAAAAGGCATTTGGAGGCTTTGTGGACCAGGTGGTATCCAGGCCTATAAGGAATTTGGGGGGGGGGCGGATGTCAAAATCAAGGGGGGCTTCCAGCCTGGGGAGACCAAGATGAGCCAAGATGCTGAGCAACAGGCATACCAACTTCAGGAGACAGTTTGTTTTAGGTAAAAGAATGTAAGCTAGCAAATAATTTACAAAACAGAAAGAAAGACTTGTCCAACAAGAGGCCAGTATCTCCCCTGTGCAGAGGCTCCAGGTGCTGTCCATGAAGGCTCAGTAGCTGAGGACCACTCTCCAAGATGCCCCAACCCTGGATTCAAATCCATAAACACAAACCTTCCTTAATGCAAACTGTTTCTGCTTTGAAAAGGCAAAACAGCACAAGCAACAGAACCCAGCAGTAGGAGTAACGGCCACCCCTCAGGGTTCTCTTGTGTTTGTCCGAGAGGCTACCGAGACAAGGTCTACTTCATCCTTTCTCTGACTTGTCACCACAGGATACGGCCTTCAGCATACCACACCCCAACACAGGCCTCCTCAAGAGACCGAAAGACAAAGGGAGAAGCTGTACCGCCACTCTCACAGTCCAAATGTGGCAACAACAACAAAATTTCAAAACACTTAGTTTATCAAAGCTACAGGCATTTTATATGGTGTTCAGGAGGTTATCACTAGGAACAATGAGGTAGAGGGTTGTAAGTTCAAGGCCAGCTGGGGCTATATGAGGAGACCATATTTCTAAATGGAACTAAATGGGGCTAGGGAGATGGCTCGGTTGATAAAGTACACAATGCCTGTGTTTTTGGTCTCCAGCATATAGATAGAAAGTTTGGTGTGAATCCTGGAAGACAGAGACAGGAGGATCCCAGGGTCTCTCACCAGCCAGTCTGGCTTAACCAATAGGCCCCAGACTTCCATGAGAGATCTTATGTTCTGTATGTATTGCAGTGTTCTCAAACTTGTGGACTAATTAAATGGCTCAAATTTCTCCCCCATCAGGAATAAGAGAAGAAAAGCAAACCCCACTGCACAGCTCTCCACGGTTGGTGACTTCTGGCCTGGATGCTGATAAAGAAAGATTCATCCTTCCTTCGGGGACTGGCTACTAGGAATCCGACTGTGCTCCAGTGAGTATGTGGACAACACAAAATGGATTTGGTTTTCTTTTTCCCTTCTTTGTGTGTGTGTTGGGGGATGGGGGTTAAAAGGATGGTTGGGCACGGGGAGGCTAGGGTGTGAGATCGATCGGGGTGCGTGGTATGAGATTCTCCAATGAGCAATAAAAAACTAAAAACGTTCTTAGAGGCAAGTGTGTAACATACACTTGGGAGGAAATAGGGTGAGTTTGAGGCTAGATTGGTTTACACAGCAAATTCTAGGCCAGCCAGGGCTATTTAGAGAGACACTGTCATTAAAAAAAAAAAAAAAAATCCTGAGAACTCTAGGTGCAACTTGACAAGCAAGTAAGGTCTGGTCCTTCCTTAGGAGACCCAGCTGGGATGGCAAAGGGCCCCAGATGCCTTCCCTGAGAACATACCACCCAAAGGAGCTGCCATTTCTGGAATCCTTACTGGGCACCTGTAGTCTGCAAATGCATCTTGGCATTGTTTACTTTTCTCCTGGCTGTGATAAAATATCTGGCCAGCTAAACTTAAGGGAGAAAAGATTTCTCATGGCTCACAGTTTCAGGGACTATCGGTCCATCACAACCAAGAAGGCATAGGGGTGGGACTGGCTCCTGGCCATGGTGTATGTGGTGGCTGGGTCACACTGTCGAAGCAGTCTGTGTGTGGCAGTGGAGGTCATATTTTCAGAGCAATCTGAAAGAAGAGCCTGAGGTCCAGCCAGAATCCTGAAATCCTGCTCCGACAGCCATATATCTGCCCTGTATATAAAAGGTTCTATAACCCACCCACCCTCAACCAAAACAATGCCACCAGTTGGAAACCAAGGGTTCAGGTACACACCTGTAGGGGGTAGCTCACATTTAAATCATCACAATATCCTTCACCTATTTCTATTGTAGTGTATGATTGACCAGAATATTTTTTATTGAGCATTAATGCTTAGCTTGATTGAAAAAGTTAAAAGGACTGGAAGCCTTCAATGCCCACACCAAATTACTGACAGCGTTTACTTCTATTTTATTATTTGTGTTTTTATTAGTGTGCTCTCTGTTTCTGTGCCTTTCTTTTCACCTCTCTGGGAATAGAGTCTTGCAAGTGTTTGAACTCTGAGGTCCCCCCCCCCCCACACACTCCCTAAGAACATGTGTCTTTTGTAATTAAGAAAAAAATAACAAAAATGGCAAACATTTGGCCCAGGTTTCCATGGGATAGACAGTTATGTCCAGCTCAAGTTTTATTATCACAGACAATGTTTTGTTTACATGCAGAAAACTGCGGAGTGCTTCCCCTTTGGCTAGCACTGCCCCAGGCATGATCACAGGTATTAGATGCTAATCCTCACAGCCTCCCTGTGAGGTAAGACTTGGCCTGGCTAGGTAGATGATTGCCTCATAGCTACATGTTTTCTTCATAGCCTTACCATGTTTCCTTTGGCTAGAGGCCCACTGGCTGGTGATGTGCTGTTAAGAACTCTCATTGGCCAGCAGTTCCTGTTCATTGTTCTTGGATTGAAATCATCCAAGTCTTAGGCTTTGTCTTCTGAGGGAGTGAAGGGAAGAGAAGCATTGGCTCTCTGCCAGTGAAGCACCACTTGAGTTTGCTGAGGGATGGGGGTTTAGGGGGACCTGGTCACAAGTCTTCTCGTTTCCGAAGGATGAGCTTCATCACCTGCTCTGTAATATGGGGCTTGATCTCCTCCACTGGCACAGTGGGATCCCACGCCCCCACCACTTTTCCATCTGGGGCCACTAGGTATTTCCAAAAGTTCCAGGTGGGCTCCTTCCCAGAAGTCTCTAGAGAAAAGGGGAGCAGAAGATCAATGTGCCTCCCTGTATCATCTCCTGGAATTCTACCATGAGTATAATCCTGGCACACAAGCTTCACCTAGATTACTTAAATTAGAACCACAGACTGGACCCAGCTATCAGCACCTTTTAAAAGCTCTCTAGTACTTCCCAATGTGGATCCAGATTGAGAGAGACTACTTTAGGGCCTGGGAAGTACCTGATACAGCGCTATCAATCATGCTTAACACGATCCCCAAATAGCCACAGCCTGTTCTCCAAGTCTGATTTGTTTTGAGACAGGATTCCACGTAACCCAGGCTAACTTAGTCTTGCTATACAACTCGGATGTGTAGCCTTGGAATGCCTTCTCCTCCTTGCTGTACCTGCACCTCAGTATCCTGCTTCCGATTAAATCTTAATGTCAACTAAAGGTTAGCCATGTACTGATACAATCCAATTACTGTTAGGGAGTGAGGCCTTCACTTAAATTCTTGGGTCTTGCTTGAGTAGGGCTCAGGTTTGTACAATTATAAGATCATTCCAAGTGCTTCCGAAGCAAGGGCCAGATTGATCAACAATCACAGGAACTGGGAGAGAATGAACAGAACATGTAGGAGGGGGAAATGATGGCTTAACAAGAACACAGAGCTAACGGATCCCAAAGTTCACAAGGTCTGCAGCAACTGAAGAATTAAGGCATTTTTTATTAGTTTTCTTTCTTCTAAAAAAATGTGTATAGGTGTTTGGCTTGCATGAATGTCTGTATACTATATGTGTATAGTGCCCAAGAAGGCTAGGGAAGGGCATTGGCTCCCCTGGGACTGGAGTAGCAGGTGGTTGTGAGCGGTCATGTGAGGACCAGGAATCAAACCTGGGTTTGATTCTGGACAAGCAGCCAGTGCTCTTAACCTCTGAGCCATTTCTTTAATCTCAGACTTCTTTTTTTTTTTAAATAGATGTATTTATTTTATATATATATATTGGTGTTCTCCCCCCTCCCCGTGTGTGTGTGTGTGTGTGTGTGTGTGTGTGTGTGTGTGTGTGATTCCCTGGAACTGGAGTAGCAACTGTGGATACTGGGAATCAAACCCAGGTCCTTTGGCAGAACAGACAGTGCTCTTAACCACTAAGCCCACTCTCTAGCCTCCTAGAATCCTCCTCCTTCTTCTTCTTCTTCTTCTTCTTCTTCTTCTTCTTCTTCTTCTTCTTCTTCTTCTTCTTCTTCTTCTT
>JADRCH010000114.1:1635739-1653941 GCA_019843965.1 Rhynchomys soricoides
TTCTTCTTCTTCTTCTTCTTCTTCTTCTTCTTCTTCTTCTTCTTCTTTTGTTTGTTTGTTTTTGGTTTTTGTTTTTTGAGACAGGGTTTCTCTGTATAGCCCAGGCTGTCCTGGAACTCACTCTGTAGACCAGGCTGGCCTCGAACTCAGCAATCCACCTGCCTCTGCCTCCCAAGTGCTGGGATTAAAGGCATGTGCCACCACTGCCAGGTAGAATCCCACTTCTTAAAGAGCAGTCTCAGACCACTAATTGTTTGACCCTTAGTGAACCAAGCCTGTTTCTTACATAGCCAGTCCGAAGAAGTAGAGATAACCTCTGGGGTCATGGTGGCACATGCCTTTAATTCCCTTACTTGAGAGGCAGAGGCAGTCGAATCTCTGTGAGTTCCAGGACAGCCTGGTCTACAGAGTGAGTTCCAGGATAGCCAGGGCTGTTAAAGAGAAAAACCTTGTCTTGAAAAGAGAGAGAGGGAGGGAGGGAGAGAGAGAGAGAGAGAGAGAGAGAGAGAGAAAGAATGAGTGAACCTATATTGTAGAACGTATTCCTTAACAAAATGAGCTACCTGCCTAACCTTCCAGATAGGGCTGTACAGATGTCCCACCTGATAAGACCAAATAGTCAGAGTACAGAGACATTGAAACACTGCCTGCCTGGCCACAGAGCCTCACTCCCCATACACATAAAAGCAGCTCCTTAGACTGTCTCTGAGCAGTTTCTCTACTGTCTTACCTGTTGCACACAAACCACAGGATACCTAACAAACTCTATTGCCTCCTTCTGCCCTGACGAATTCATTCACAGCCCACACATCTTGCCTGTCACTAGGATTCCAGGCATGGCAATTAAACTGATCTTTTCAGATTAAGAGAAAGTTTCCCTTTAGCGTAGAGACTTTACTCAGAACGAGAGACTTCCAGTCATTTTGGTCAGCTTTCTCCAGATATGTGGCATCCCGTGGTTGTGCCTTGGTTTATCTAAATCTATAAGCTTAACTAGTGATAAAGGCCTGATGACCTGTCTTATTCCAGGAGCCCCTGTGAGTGAAGACAAGATCTCAGGAAAGTGCTAGCGTGAGGCAGAATGGCTGCCTTCACTTCCCTCCAAGGATCAGGAAGAGAAAAGTGACCCAGCCAGCCACCAGCTTCTGCTGCCTAGGGAGTCATTGCCCCAGCCAGGGAGGGAAGGGAGGGGGAGAAGGGACAAGACTCACGGGTTAGGTATTTGAAGGCAGGGTGGGCACCAGTGCCAGTGACTGCAACCTTGCTAAACATGGGAAAAGAGACACTGTAGGTACGTCGGGCAAAGTTCTCAATCTCTCTGTTGGTGTCTGGTTCTTGTTGGCCAAACTGGTTGCAAGGGAAGGCAAGCACATTAAAATGGTGGGGGCCCAGGTCCCGCTGCAGCTGCTGCAAGGCTCGGTAGTTCTGGTCTGTGAAGCCACATTCACTAGCTACGTTCACCACCAGGGAAACCTGCATGGCAAAATCAAACAAAAAAGAAGAAAACTCAGAGCCACATATAATCCAGCAAAAAGGCATGCACTTGAATCTGCGCTGGTATGTTCACATAGATGACTCCTTCACACATGCAAGAATGCCATGTACATATGTATGTAAATATGTGTTCATATATGTGTTCATATAAACACACCCACACATAAAAGCAAGCACATAGAGGTTGAGATGCACGTATACACATACATGAATATCTGTGACTGTATGCACACAATTCACCTAAATTAATATGCACATGCTCTATGATTCAAACCTCCATTAGCTAGTAGTGCACGTATCCACAAGTACACATAGTACATTCACCGAGAGGCATGCACACAGGGAGCACACGTCAGTAGGTGATCTTGGGGAGGAGATAGGTACACTTGGGTTCAGTTTGGTTCGGTCAGCTGAGTGCTTCCAGAAATTCCAGATGGGCTCCTTCCCAGAAGTTTCTAAAGAAAAGGGAAGCAGAGCTGTATGTCTCTCTGTACCCTTCCCTGGAAGGGGCTGCCAGCACATGGATACACAGACAGAATGACTGCCCCCAGGACAATCCCTTTTGGTCTCCTCCCGTCCAGCAAACAAATACTTAGTTTGATCACTGAGCCCTAATTTTTGTAAAGGCTTTAGGCAATAAATACAAAGCTAGCTGATGGAACTGAGTTATAATGTGCTTAGAATTCTGGCATGAATGCCACATTCCCAGCTTCTAGCTCTGTATTATTAAAAGATTAAAATCATTTGCCTGGGTGCCATAGCCCTATCTCCATGACTGCTTTTGATACAAGTTGGGATAATATCACCTAGCTGCCCAAAGAAGATCATTTCCCGGGGTCAGTCTGGAACACTGGACACAAATTGCTCAAGCTAGTCTCAGATTCAGCACTACTAAAATTATGGGTCTCCATTGTGGGGAGCTGTCCTGTTTATTGTAGAGCATTTGGCATCATCCTAACCTGTACCCAGTAGATGCCTAACCTTGACAACCAAAAATATTCCCTCATGGGTTCTGTGGCACACACCTGTAATCCCAGCTCTAAGGAGCTGAGGCAGCAGAATTTCAAATTGGACGCCAGGCTAGACTACACACTAAGATTGTCTATTAAAAAGAAAAGAAAAAAGAAGCAAAGCAAAGAAAAAATGTTGCATGCCTTTGATCCCTGCGTGTAGCAGGCAGAGACAGAGGAAAGTGGATCTCTGTGAGTTCAAGACCAGTCTGGTCTACATAGCAAGTTCCAGGCTAGGCACTACATAATGAGACTCTGTGACTCAGCAAAACAAAACACTGGGGAGATGATGATTTGCTGCCAAGCCTGACAATCTGAGTTCAACCCCAGAGCCCCACAGAATAGAAGGAAAGAAATGACTCCCTCAAGTAGTTCTCTGGCCTGCACCTGAGCACCATGGTGTGTGTGCACGCATGCGAACACATGTGCGCGCACACACACACACACACACACACACACACTGTAATAACAAAGAAATCTTTTCTTCCTCCCTGAGACAGGGTTTCTTTGTGTAGCCCTGGCTGTCCTGCAACTTACTCTGTGGACCAGGCTGGCCTCAAACTCACAGAGATTCACCTGCTTCTGTCTCCCAAGTGCTAGATTAAAGGGGTGCACTACCATCACCTAGCTAACAAAGTATCTTTTTCAAAGTTTCCCCCAGCTGAGATCATTGAACTAGTTCCACCTGTTGTACACTCTGCCTGGGGTGATAACAAACCAGAGCTCTAAATACCCTTCCCCAGTTAAGGGTTTCCTATCTTCTTTCCTGCAGGACCGTTATTGAAAGCATTAAAAGATGCTTCTTTTTAACCTGTATCATCTGTGTCTCCCTAGTCTTTGTGAAGGGGGAAATCTTGCTTCTCAGTTCCTTCATGAAACTGGATAGCTTAGTCACATTTTGCATACATATGTAGAAACAGACTCAGATGTATATATAGAATCGAGCAAATAAAACATCTCTCCGCCCCCATACATTCCACCCCATAGGTAGATACGTACGCCCACCCAAGAAGTAAGCATTTTCCAAGTGATTCCCTCAGCATTCATGCTCAGCCAGGGACTATATGACTGCCATCCCAGTTATCCTTACATCCAGCATCAGGCATGTAGTAGAGAGACAGCAATGGTCAGTGATGAACGGATGAAGGTGTGGCCCAAGCAGCAGGCCCAGCTCAGGTTAACCAGCTTCCCTGGATTGACTACTGCCTGGTTTCTCTCTGAACTTAGAGCACTTAAGGGCAAAGACCCTAGAGTTGTCCTGCTGGGCTTTAAATTCTAACACTACTTCTTATAAACAAAACAGAACAAAATGGGAAGGGTGGTCCTACCAGCCATGGAGTGTATGTACGGAGATGGGGGGGGGGGGGAGCTGGCGGGAAGTGCTTCTCTCCTTCCACCATAAAAGTCCTGGGAATTGAACTCAGGTCCTCAGGCTTGGCATACCCACTGAGCAATTTTACTGGCTCACTAACTCTTCCTTTATTTATTATTTATTTATTTATTTATTTAAGTTTTTTGAGACAAAAGCTCATTACCTAACATAGCTGTAGCTGGCCTGCAACTTGCTATGTTGACCAGACTGGCTTTGAACTCACAAATATCTGCTTGCTTCTGCCACTCAAGTGCTGGGATTAATTGTGTGCAGGTTAATTCTATATCCTATACCTTTTAGTATTTTTAAAGCCCTTTTTTTGTTGTTTTTGTTTTTGTTTTTTTGGGTTTTGTTTTGTTTTGTTTTGAGACAGGTTTTCTTTGTGTAAGAGCCCTGGCTGTTCTGGAACTCCCACTGTTGACCAGACTGACCTGGAACTCACAGAGATCCCCCTGCCTCTGCCTCCCGAGTGCTGGGATTAAAGGCATGTAACACACACTCGGCCTTTTTTAAAAGCTCTTATTGCTATTGGGATTGCCTGGTTCAGTTTTCAGTGCCTTGTTTATCTGGGGTCTCTGTCTACCTATTAGAGTGAAGGGGAGGTCAGACTAGTTAAGAATGGCCTTTCTCTTTGCTGCCCTTTGTCTGGAGTCTTGGATGATGTCATTGATGAGACCTACCATCCATACAGAGCACCTGAAGCCTCCCTAATGCTTCCCCACTGTCTTCTCACTTGAAACTTATAGCACACTGGTCAGGGCAAGGACTCCCAGTGTAATTGAGAATGTCAAGGCTATTGAGAATAGTTTTGTCCCTAAAGATAGCCTTGCTTGCAAGAAAAGTATACTGAAGCACTCTTTTGCGATCCATCCAAATCTGGATGATGGGTTCACATGTCCGTTAGTGTCCAACACCACGTCTTCACACTGGGATCTCTGACTCCATCTCAAGAGGCAGAAGGTTCTTTGAAGGATTTTTAATTTTTGATTAATTTCTCTCTCTCTCTCTCTCTCTCTCTCTCTCTCTCTCTCTCTCGATAGGGTTTCACCATGTAGCCCTGGCTTTCTGGAACTTCCTATGTAGATAGACACTAAACTGGTTTTGAACTCACAAAGGTCACCTTCTCTCTTCCTCCAGCATGCTGGGATTAAAGGCGTGTGCCGCCATGCTCCTCTCTTGAGAAGATTCTTCACGGCAGTGTAGCACCAGAGTCTCTGAACCTTATATGTCAAAGTCTCTCTGGCTGAGTCAGCGCCATCTAACACAGTTCAGTCTAGCAGTTTGTATCCTTCAAGTGCCCGCTGCTGAAATCCCTGCTACCCCCTGACCTTTCTTGTTGTTTTGCTTCTGTGTCTGGACTTGGCCAGCTCTCTTTGTCTGATTGATCTGTCTTGCTCAAGTCTTATTTAAAAGACCCAATCCTGACACACTTCCTCCTTACTGTGATTCAGTCTAGTAAGTAGGGGCCGGCTCACTAGCAACTCCATCATAACTGCCCTCTAAAGGGTGGGCCTTGGAAGGATCAAGGATGGTAAGGGTGTATGTGGGGTTCTCTTACAAATTGGATTGCTTTCTACTGTTATATCTTCGCTCTCAAGGCCTGAGGGTAGATTCTAAGAATCATGAAAAGGTCCATTTTAGATGGTAACTCCCTCCACTGCACATTTGTCTCTCTGTGTTCTCACTGGACCCACTGTTATAGGCGCAGAAGCTGGGCTGGACTGGACCGGCAAAAGGCCATAAAGGCTAGGGTTTCTTTTCCACTTGGGAAAGGCAAAGCAGAGAGTGGAGGGCATTCACCTTCCGGGTGAAATCCTGAGCCTCGCAGAGCGCAGTCAGAGCGGGTGACTCCTGAGCTGTGCCACGTAGCCGCAGGCCTGGGTGGGCAAGGGCCTGGGAGAGCCGGATGCATAGATCGCGCGGCTGGGATGCCCGGGGTGGCGTTCGAGCTGTAGCACACCGCAGAGTAGCATCCCCGCGGAGCCCCTGCTTGGGAGGTCGGGAGAGGCTGCAAGCCCCTCCCCCTCCTGCGCCAGGCCCGCTAGGGACCGTCACTCACCGAGCCACGGTACTTCTCCAGCGACACTAGCTTGCCCCGGATGTTGACCGCCTTGAAGTCGTAGAAGTCCTGCTCCGATTGCGCGCAGGCCGCGGCCCACAGGAGCAGCCACACTGTCGCCATAGCCGCAACCATGGCTCACTCCCGAGGTGGCGACTTGGCGAGGGCAAAGACTAGGCGGAGGGGACCCCGGCGTTGGGGGCGGGAGGAGGCGGCCCGCTGGGCAGGACGCGCCCCCTTCGCAGTCGCCTCTGCAGGCGCAGAGTCCTGGCTCTGGACCTCAGTTTCCCCAGCTGTTCTGCGCCGGTTAGTTTCAGATCGCAGGATCTTGTTTTCTTGAGACTGAGACCAAAATTCGCTCTAGCTTAGGCTCAGAATGCAGAGACTTAATAGGGAGATAGAGGAGAAAATCTGTGAGTGGGGATTAGTTTCTAGTGCCTGGCCTTAGGCGGATCACTCCACCACGCTGAACCCCAGTTTCTTCACGGGAATACGCCTAGTTAATGTAGAATTGGGAGTACTGACTGTAACAGGAAAGTGATGGAAAACAATTTGATAGCTGAATGATGTACAAATTTTAGGCTAATGGGTGTAGTGTTTTCCCCAAAGGGAGAAGTCAGACAAGTCTGAGAGACCAGAGTCTGCTTCAGCTTGGATTCCAGCAGTGCAGGGGGTTTAGGAGAGCTTGCCTATCTAGTCAATCACTGGATTAGTGTCTCCTGACAGGAGGTGCAGAAGGAGCCAAGAAGGCCCCATTTCTCAAGCAGCTGACAGTTAAAGGCTTTTTGTGGAGAATAACATGGCTAGCAGCTGGAATCTCAAATTAGTGAATAGAGATCTGGACAGCGCTTTACAGCGTTTCCCAGGCTCAGAAAATGTCTGTGATACCCATAAAGGGTCAAGAATCATGTGGTGATTTAGTATGAGTTAACACACATTTGGACTACCTGTTCTATGCCAAGTTCAACTCTAGGGGTCCCCTGTGCAGTGATGAACAAGAGGTGTGGTTCCTATTCAGGGGGAGGAGATAGGACACTAAATAATTCAGTTAACTCTAAAACTACTGTTGCGGCAAGCACAGTAACACCTAACAAAGTTGAGGGTATGTGTGGGCAAAGGAAGGGAGGTTTGAACTGAACTCTGACAAGTGAATAGAAATTATTCAGGTAAAAGCAGGAAGCTTGTGCAAGGTCTCCAGGGAGAGTGAAACATGATACAATGGGCAACAAAGGCTAGTCTGGCTGACAGGAAAGAAAGCTTGGGGTGGGGGAGGGGAGGTAGGTGTGAGGTCACACAGCCTAGTGGGCCACAATAGAGTTTACAGGCTTGCTGGGCATGATAGCCAATGCCTTTAAGAACAGCATTTGGGGGACAGAGGCAGGCAGATCTCTGAGTTAGTGGTCAAACTGGGCCAGCTGTGTGTGACTTTATAGAGAGACATAGTATAAAAAAAATTACATGCTTTAAACCAAGAAATGACGCTTTTTTGTTTGTTTGTTTCTGCTAGCTTAAGCATCATAGTGAGGCCCACATAGAGCAGATAGATCCCTCTGGAACAACTACTGATATTCTCCTAGTTAACACTACATTGCATGATAAATTGAGGAAACAAAATAAATATCTATACAAGCATAGTCTTAACACATATGAATAGAAACTTATGTCAATTACAATCCTTACTTCTGCAATTGGACACTTGGCCTTAGCTGGTATTTATAATGTGTTTCCTCCACCCTCAGCTAGCTCCTCATCAGGTCTTGGGTCTTTTCCTGGATAAGTGATCCTTACTTTCATTCCCGAAAGGTCTGTGCCCTTTGTCATCCTGCCTGGATTAAGTAGTTGTAGTTGCCCATTGACTTTAATCACAGGACATGGTAGTACCAAGAGATGCTCTGAAAGATTTTCTGCACTCCAGACGTAATCGTTCTTATGTCTATTGTGGAAAAGCAATTCGATTTCCCCTTGGATCTGGATCACTCACCTCTCCTAACACTGTTATTCAGTTTCTTAGACTGTTGATTTAAGGGCACCAGAAGCCCAAAGTGGTCAGGGTGATGTCTAAGTTTCCAGTTCAATGGAATGTGGTAGCTCCTAACAGGAGTACTTCCTAGTCTGAACCAAATCATCTAGGCCAGCAGAACTTAAGGTCACTGGGACAGAAAGCAAAAAATATTCCTAGTGGGTTACTAGGGATGGAATCATTTCCTTTTCTACCCCTTGATCCCTGGACCTGTGGGTCCTAGCTATGGGTGAAACCATACCATATTAGAGGATGATTCAAAGCACATACTGCGTTCTGGAGATCCTTGCTCTAGGCTGCTGCCATTTTTTTTCCCCCGAGGCAGGGTTTCTCTGTGTAGCCCTGGCTGTCCTGGAACTCACTCTGTAGACTAGGCTGGTCTCGAACTCGGAAATCCACCTGCCTCTGCCTACCAAGTGCTGGGACTAAAGGCATGCACCACCACTGCCTGGCTGGCTGCTGCCATTTAATTGATGATGATGGTTAATTCATTCTGTAAGAACATGGATGATAGTTTTGGTGGAAACATTATGTGCAGGAAAGGCAAATTCATAACAGAATATCTACTCCCATAAGGACAAATCACTGTCCTTTCAATGAAGTCAACCTATTACCAGGTGTCATATCTTGGACTCAGTGTTGGTTTATTTTGTTTGTAGATCTGGCACTCAACAGCAGCTCTACCAGGTCAGCCTTGGTGAGTGGAGGTTCATGTTGAGTCCACACATAACCCCCATCTCTGTCACCATGGCCACTTTGTGTATGGGCCCACTGGGCAATGACAGGGATGGCTGAGGAAAGAGATTGTCCACAGAGTGGGCCAGCCTGTCTACTTGATTACTGAACTCCTCCTCAGCTGAAGTCACCTTTTGATGCTCATTTACGTGGGACACAAGCACCTTCACATCCTTTGACTATTTGAAGAGATCTATTCTCATACTTCTTCTCCAGATGTCTTTCTCACTAACTTTTCAATTGTGTTCTTTCCAAGTCCCTGACCATCAAGCTGATCCATTGACTACAGCCCGTAATTCAGTGAACAATCACACATCTGTCCATTTTTCCTTCCAAACAAAATGTATGACCATGTGTACTGTCCGAAGTTTGCCCACTGTGAAGATTTTCCTTCTCTAATGTCTTTCAGTGTTCTTCCAGAAAGAGCTGTAATGCTGCAGCAGTCTACTTTTGGGTGGTGTCTTTACAATGTGCAGAACCATCAGTAAACCAGGCCATGGCCTTCTCCTCCTCAGTCAACTCAATCATAGGGAACACTCCATGAGGGTATAAGTGTGTGCTTGCTAGCAGATGGCACTGTAACAGGAGTAGAAACCATAGGCATTTAGGCAACTTTTTTATGTAATTTGCTTGTACCTATAGCACCTGCTCTGACCTAATCACATAAATGATATAGCATTTATATTTGCTAATAGATTGCTGCTGTGCACATTTATAGATTGGTGGGCCAGATAACACCCAGATCATGATCAGTTCAGGTTGAATGGTAGCTTGATGGCCCATTGTCAAACGTTCAGTTTGTTTCCACTAACGCTCAATAACAGCCCCCAAACTGTTATTGTCTCTCAAAGGGAAAACAGTTTTCTGTAAATGATGGTAGAGCCTGGCTCCAAATACCCAAAGATCTCCTCTGTGACTCACCTATTGGGGCCTGATGAAGACTCCAAACAGCATCCCTATCTGCCACTGACACCTCAAATACTATCACATCTGCTTGAATCATATGGTCCAAGTAGTAGAGCAGCCTACACAACAGCCTAGACCTGTTGAAGAGCCCTCTCCTGTTCAGGCTCCACTCAAGCTAGCAGCTTTCCAAATCATTTGGAAGTAATACACCCAAGTGAGGAATGTGCTGTCTCTAGAATCCAAGTAGACCCACTTCTTTCTTGGTGGTGGGAGGGACTAGTTACAATAACTTACCTTTCACCTTAGAAGGAATATCTCTGCATGCCCCACAACACTGGACTTGTAAGAATATTAATAATGTAGAGGGCCTTAGAAGGCTCTAGAAATTTGGTTGAGTTTATTTTCCATGCTGTGATGTGCAAAGGCATTACCAGTAAGTCCAAAGTGGTTACTGCCTCCTGCTTACCTGATCTAGTTAACATAATGTCATCAATATAGGAATCAACATGATATTTTTGTGGAAGAGACAATCAAGATCTCTTTGAATTAAGTTATAAGAGAGCAGGAAAGTTAATATATCCTTAAGGTAAAACTGTAAAGGTATACAGGCCTTGCCAACTGAAAGCATATTGCTAAACAGGTATTGAGAAAAAGACATTTGATAGATAAATAGCTGTATGCTATCTACCAGGAGATGTGTTCATCTGCTCAAGTAAGGACACCACATCTGCTACAGCAGCTGCAGAGTCGCTACTTGATTGAGTTCCTAATACTCAAACTGACATTCTCCACAATCCATCTGTCTTCTGCACTGGCCAGACAGGAGCGTTAAAGGGAGATGTGGTGGGAACTGCCACCCCTGCATCTTTCAAGTCCTTGATGTTGGCACTAATTTCTGCAATTCCTGCAGAGATATGATACCATTTTTGATTCACTATTTTCTTTGGCAGAGGCAACTCTAACGGCTTCCATTTGGCCTTTCCCACCATACTAGCCCTCCCTCCACAGGTCAGGGAACCAATGTGAGAATTCTGCCAGCTTCCAAGTGTATCTATCTCATTTATACACTCTAGAACTTGTGAAATAACCACAAGATAAGTTAGGGGATTTACCAAAACCTCCATTAATCACCTGATCTCCATTAGCTCCTACTTTGGAGGACCACAGTGTTTCTTCCAGTCTCTTGGAATGTGCATCAGTTCAGAACCAGCATTCGATAGACTCCAGGACATTTGATTTTTCCCCCTTTCCTTCAGTGTACAGTTACCCTTGTAAATAGTCATCGGTCCCTCTGGGGAAGGACTGGAGAAAGGCTATCAGTAAAACTCTTAGGTGTACTATCAAGGTCCTTTCTCAGGGGAACCTGGCCACCCCTTTGTTGAAGGGGTTCTGGGTCTGCAAACTGGCTTAAGTCTGGAAATTGGTTCATGTGTGGAGATTCCCTTTTGCAATAATCTGATAGAGTGTTTCTTTCATCTGTTTGAGAATTTTCTGCTTATACAAATCAAACAGTAGACTTCCTATCTATTTCAGACCTGGAAACACCATAATTAATTAGCCAGTACCAAAGAGTCAAGCAAGTCATATCACCATAAAATTCGCTTTTCTCGAGCTAACCATTATGGGTCTGGCCGTTTTGGACATTGCTTTATCTTTGCTGCCCATTACAATAACTATGGTCACCTTGCCTTTGGTGATTCAGTGCTGACACCTGGCCCCTGCTACTTTGGGGCTCAATTAAACTCACTGCATTTAATTCATCCAACTGAGCAGCAGCATCTCCAACCCTAAGCTCTGGCACAAGGAAAAGGGCGACAACAAAGTTCTTCAAATGTGCTGGTGCTCTCTCACCATTTTGCTTTATGGGATTAGTGAAGGGTGTGTCTTCTGGGCCTTCCCATAGCACAGGTTTATGTTTTACACAGGCTATCTACTCTGGTGCTGCAATTTCCCTGAGCTTAGGCAACACTAAGGCAAGGAATATCAGGCAAGTGCTTCAGCAAATCATTCAAACAAACTTTTGAAAACTTTATGAAATGTGTGAGCTTCTATATTAAACCCAGACTCTCCACACAGTAGACCCATAGTCACGAACACAGCCTGATCTAGCTTTAAATTCCATCCACCATTATCCTATACCCTTAAAATTCATTCCTACACCTATCCCCCCAGACTTCTGCTTGAATGAATTAGCAAACTTACTAAACTCTTTAGTACTGCAGTATGCCTTTTCTTGACTTTCTATATTCACTCTAAGAGCCTGGTTAGGCTTTAGGTTTGGTTATAGGTCTAGAGGCAACTATTGATGAGCCCTGAGAGATATCAGTGCTGTCTTGCCTGGCATCTCCTTTAGGGAAAGTCCTGATGGGTTAGCAGACCATGAAGGATTAATTTCCTCATCCAAAGGTAGAAAAGACAATATTTCAGGGGGTGGGAGTACATCTTCCCATGAGGGTGGAAAGACTACCTCCTCAGGTAAGATAAACCCTTGAGAATCTGTGGGCTCAAATTCTCAGCCTCATTAGGGTCCTTCCACACATCTCCATCCCAAATTGCAGGATTGTGCTCTTTACCAATTAATGCCCTTACTTGGTGGTTTAGTTGATAGCCAAGAATATCCATCACAACATGTTTGTACAAAGGAATGGGTTTTATTGTGACGTTTGCATAGTATGGACAGTGTACGTTGATCCTCAGTCCCCTTCACCCTGTCTTGTTTTCCTCTCTCCTCACACTGGCCATTTCATCTGAGAAGCTGTCTCTCAGGCTAAAGATATGACTAGTTTAGTAAAAGGCTTGACGTGCAATCAGGAGGACCTGAGCTCTGTTTCCAACACCCAGGCAAAGGCATAAAGGGAACACACACTGGGAATAGCAACACATGCTTGTAACTCTACTGCTGGGAATCAGAGGTGGATCTCTAGAGCCTGCCAGCCAGACAGCCTAGCCTAATCAGTGAGCTCCAGGTTCAGTGAGGGACAGCAGAGGCAGATGAATCTCTGAGTTTGAGGCCAGTCCTGGTCCACACAGTGAGTCCTAGGCCAGTCATGGGTATATAAGTGCAACTTTCTCTCTCTCTCTCTCTCTTAAAAGGTGAAGAATGATTGAGGAATATGCATGTCCACACACACTAATTAATTAATTAAAAAATTAAGGGGTCTCCCTTCTAATTTTATATCTTTTGGGGATTGTAGTTTTATGTCAGTTCATTAGGAAGCCCATTGAGAAAATGGTACTTGAGCACAGACCTGAAGAACGTATGAGAGCAAGTAGAAAATGGAGAAGAATGTTCCAGAGAGTAAGTACAAAGCCTACTTGTCTGAGAGACAGCAGGTACAAAGGCCCTGAGGGGAGAACATGCTTGATGTGTTTGGAAACCAGCTAAGAGGCCAGCCAGCAGGAGTGAAGTGAGGGACATTGACAAAATAATGGAATGGACAGGCAGGTACTGAAGCCACGTATCAGCTACTGTGGAGACTTTGCCTTTGACTCTATGTGAGATGGGAATCCATTAAAGGGCTTGTAAACAGGGAATCGACATTTCTTCTTTCTGTGTATGCTAGTCACCACCCGACTTGGGAAGTTATTTTTATAGGCTGGTTATAAAGGCTGAAAGAAAAGAGTCAGAAATGACACTAAAGTTTTTGCGTGAAGCAACAGGAAGTATAAAGTCCCTTTAACTGAGATGAAGAACGGCTACAGAGGCAACTGATTGGGAGTGGACAGTCAAAAGGTCAGTTTTGGACAAACTAAGTTCAAGTTATGTATTAGCAATGGCATGCTAGTAAATGTTTAACAACTGGCTGTCGAGGAAGAGGAATGGAGCGTATGTATGTGGACCTGGGTGTGAATGTTCATGTGTAAGTTTACTGATAGTAAGATATGTCATACAAATAACAAAGTATACAGTAAACTCCTTACTGAAAATCCATGTGTGCGTTGTTGACTACTGAACCAACACAGGCTCTGAATATTATCTTTGTTCCATTTATATAATTTGATTTTTAGTAATGGCTATGGTTAATAGGAGACTCTCAAAAATCCTTAAAAAAATATGTTATCTGATGTTTGCAGCTGGCTCAAGAAACCATTCTTATGTGTCATGAGGCTGGATACAGGAGGGAGGAGTTGGAAGAGACCTGAGTGAGAGCCATAAATTTGGGTGTGGATAAAATGCAGAACATTTAAAGCCAGGAGACTGGAAGAAGATCAAGAGTTGGTATAGGCAGACAAAAGAACCAAGGGACAGGCAGCCTCTGGGATTCCAGCACTGAGTATCAGGAAGATGAAGACCGAGGGAAATGAAGGACCAGAAGAGACTGAGATTAGCCAGGGGGAGAGCAGAGCAATTTAGTAGTTAGCTTGGAGTCCAAGGAACTGACTAATCTGCTCCAGGGTGGAGAGCAATGAACTAGTCAAATGCTGTTGATAAATCTAGGAAGATTAAGGAGAAAACTGAACCTTGGGTTTGGTAACTGGTCCTCAGTGAAGGGAATCAAGCAAAACAAGCAAACAAACAACTCGCTTGCTGAGATTTCTGTCCTTCCCTTATCTTTTTCTTTTCTTTTTTGTTTGCTTGTTTTGTTTTTTTGATTCTAGACAGGGTCTCATAGTGTAGCCCTGGCTGTCTTAGAACTCACTCTGTAGACCAGGTTGGTTCTGAACTCACAGAGATCAATTGTCTCTGCCTCCCAAGTGCTGGGATGGAAGGTGTGTGCCACCACTCCTGGTTTCTCCCCCTTAGCCTCACATCAAGCTCCTCCCCTGCTTACAAGCTTTTTTTTTTTTTTTTTTTGTCAGAGCCTAGATAGGAAGCTCACACGATAGAGGTTTATTTACAAAGGACCTGATTTCAAACATGTAGGTAGACAGCAGGGATAGTTCAGGAACCTTTCTGAGCTGCAGCTAGTCACCGTGAAGGGGATTCACAGCCAGCCATGGGCCTCTTTGCAGGGACATAACCAGAGACTTAATTCCTGAGCGTACCTTCTCTCCTCTCTAACCACCTTCAAGGCTGCTCTGGCTTGAACCTGAGTGAAAGGCAGAAAGAAGAGAAATCAATTATGTTATCAATCAGTACACTAGATAGTGTCAGGTCCTAAAGAAACCCAGGACAAACAGCTAACTGTGCTACTGGAATACCAAAGTGCCTGCTTGGCCTTAGTGCCTGTGGCTCCCCTGGGCACTTCTCACCCTGCCCCCTACCTTAAACCTCCCCAGCCCAGGGGCTTCCCTTTCCCTTCCCCCAGCTTCTGATTCCTGTAAACTTGCCTTTCAACCACACATTCTCTGTCCCCTTGGTTACCTTGGCTCTCTATTGGTCCTCTCTCCTCCCTCTTCCTCTCTTCCTTCTTTCTATCTCTCTCCTCATGGTTCTCATGCTTTGGAGCAGCCATGTCCTCATTTTCATTCAGACATGTAGTGAGGTAGACAAATAGAAGGTACCCAGCACAAGAACCCACTTGAAAAACAACCTTTGGCCATAGTGAGATCAGTAGACCAGAGTAGACCAGTGCTTAAACCCTTGCCCAGGGCACATGAAACTTTGGTTCCATCCCAGCACTGCAGGTAAACACAGGTGTGGCCTCATATGCCTGTAATCCCAGCACCTGGGAGGTAGATGTGGGAGGATCAGTAGTCTTAGCTAAATATTGAGTTCAAGGACAGGCTAAATTACAGGATCCTTTCTCCACCACCACTGCCCCCAAAAGAACCCATATAATGAAACCAAGTCTTCTTATGCTATATATTGAGTTCGAAGCCAACTTGGGGGGGGGGGTGCAATGAGACCCTGAATTTAAAAACCAAAATACGTACATGTGTACATAAATAGCAATAACAACAAACCAAACTCAATATACCAGCTTCTCTCTGAGCTTTTTTATGTAGCCCTCTGTCCCATGCTTCCCTAGAATGAAACACTTAGCATGTAACCCTCAGTCCTGCCTGCATCACAGACTCACCTTGGAGTTTTAAAAAGTGCTCATATTTGGGCTTCACCCTAGACCAGCTAAATCAGGAAGTCTGATATAGTTTCAGTGTTATGCTTTTAAAATCTTCCAGGCGATTCTAAGATGCATCCATGAGTGAACTACCTATGTATCTGTTAGTGAGACCCCATTACTGTCTGTGTGCCTGTGAGCGAGACTCCATTACTGCCTATATGCCTGTGAGTAAGACTCTATCACTGCCTGTGTGCCTGTGAGTGAGACCCTGGCACTGCCTATGTGCTTGTGAGTGAGACTCCATCACTGCCTACTTGTCTGTGAGTGAGACTCCATCACTGCCTGTGTGCCTGTGAGTGAGACCCCGGCACTGCCTATGTGCCTTTGCACTGCTGAGTAGGACCCAATACAGAGGATCTCAGGATGTGAAAGTTTACATTAGAGAGTGTCATGCTTTAGGAGTAAGGGATGTAGTTAGTGGTGGAGTATTTGTCAAACATTCACATTGGGCTCAATTCTCAGCTCCACATAAACAACAAAGTATTAAGATTTAGAATTCCATTATACCTTTGGTATACTGGTGTATATAGCCTCTAGGACATTCTTCCATTTATTTATGAAAATTATTATTATTATTATTATTATTATTATTATTATTATTATTATTATTTGGTTTTTGAGACAGGGTTTCTGTGTGTAGCCTTTGATGTCCTGGACTCACTCTGCAGACCAGGCTGGCCTCGAACTCAAAGAGATCTGCCTGCCTCTGCCTGCCAAGTGTTGTGATCAAAGGCATGTGCCACCACTGCCCAGCTTGGGCATTGTTTTTCAAATGGTAAGTAGCAACCTGTTAGTAGGTCATGGAATTAATTTAGTGGTTCACACTGTCCTAGGGAAAAATAAGTAGAAAGTTTTGGGCTGGCAAAATGGTGCAGTGAGTAAAAGGGCATGTTGTCAAGCCTGGCCACCGGAATGTGAGTCCAAGATAGAAAGGAAGAACTGATTCCCATATTTTGTCCTCTTACCTCCATCTATGCTTGTATATTCACACACGCACACACATATGCACACATACACACATACACACACACACACAAAGAAAAAGGGAAAATTTAGGGTCTTTTATATAGTTGGGGTTAGCACTATAAAGTATCATGAAAGTCCTTTGGTTTTGTTTTGTGGTTTCATTTAAAAATGCTTGAAACCCATGGATCTAGGATGAAAACTCTAACTGTGCTTCAGTCTACTTATTTTTAAAATGTGGATAAAAACACCAGCTCCTGCCTCCTGGGATTGAAATAAAGAATAAACGAGTTGGCACATATGGAATGCTTGGTGTCTAGCACAGAGTAAATAATCAGTAGGGGCTGTGAATATTGGATAATAACAAAAACCTCTTCACAGAAGAGAATATAAAATTTGATTTATGCTGTGGTAACTACTGCATGACATCATGCACAGACACAGATAAGGGTGGTTATTCTGTCAGATCTACCAGATGGGAAAGATATTATAGCCAGAGACAGTCTTTGGCAAACAAAAAAGGAGTGGGGCCAGTCTGGCCTTTCTTATCTTGCGGCCAAACTTGAGTGGCAGAGGCCTTACCTTCTAACTGAAATCACTCCCATTTCCATCTTTACTGCATATGATCAGTGCCCGCCATCTCTCCATGCACCTGATCTTGGAAAATTAACACAGCTCTGTCCAGTGCTCTGTGGGGAAGGACTCAGCAGTCTCAGTTATTTAAATACCTAAAGCACTTAGCACCATACCTGGCACTCAATAAATGTGGGCCAACTTGAACTGAACTGCTGAGAACTGTCGTGTAACCTTGATCAAGATACTCCTACTCTTAGGACCAGAATTTCCTGTGAGGAAATAAGAGAAGTTGCAGAAAAGGCTAAAGCAAGACGCACTTCTGGTTTTTGAAACAGGGAATCCAAGCCCCAAATAGAGGAAGGTATCTGCCCAAGTTCAAACCACAAACTAATAGACAAACTGAGGTTGTTGGCTGGTCTCCGAGGCACCACAGAACATTTTTGTGCAAATGGTGTGTTGCCAATCCAGTGCCAACAAACCAAAAGCTATACCTAGCAGCAGGGATCTAGATCTTGGAAATAGACTATGGAGCTAAAAGTAGAAATTTACAACCCACTATAATTTATATGAAATACAAAATACCTATGTGCATGTATCATGGTTTAAAACTGAATTGTTCCCAGCAGGCGAATGTTTTGAAATCTTGGTCCCTGGCTTGTGATACTATTTGGAGGGCCATGGAGCCTGTACAAGATGGTCACTAGAGGCAAGCCTTTGTACCAGATTCTGGTTCTGGCTTGTGTCATCTACCATGTCTTTTCTGCCATTGTGGATCGAAATCCTTCTAAAATGGTGAGCCAAACACTTTTCTTCCCCTAAGTTGCTTCTTCGATCAGATTTTGTCACAGCAATGAGAAGAGCAAGTAACACAGTGCACAAAAGGAATATGCAGTAGAAAAGAGCACATAACTAGACACATTAGATGCCACCCCTAGAGGGGAGGGAGGAGAGTGTATGGGAGGGGAAGAGTAGGTAGATGAGACAAGAGACCTCTCAGAGCAAAGCTCATGAACCGTGTAGGTAGATGTCCACACACACACACACACACACACACACACACAC
>JADRCH010000114.1:1660834-1885832 GCA_019843965.1 Rhynchomys soricoides
AGAGAGAGAGAGAGAGAGAGAGAGAGAGAGAGAGAGAGAGAGAGAGAAGCCAGTGAGTTTGGACTCTGTGCGTTCTGTCTGTTCTCAGCCTGATTGCCCAATAGAGTCACCTGGGAGGATGTTCAGCGTACTTATTCCTGCGGCTCATTCTCTGACATTCCACATAATCGGGCTTATAGATTGTAAAGCTCCAAAAAGGAATCTCATTCTCAGAGCCACTGAGGCAGTTCTAGTGTGTAGCAATGGGTTGCTGGACCTTTGCCAAATAAGATGTCTGCATTCACTAAGGTGTCTCCCTCTGGGACACTGACTGGAAAGGTGCCTCAGTGGCTTTCCTTTTCAGGGCTGGATGGTTAGAAGCCCCCTCCCTTCTATTTCCATAAGTGATCCACAGTGAGGAATGCTCACTTGTGATGTTGCAGTTAGACTCTATGACTAGTTTTGAGATCAGTCCCAGACCACCTTGACTAGAGTGTGAGTGTCCCAGACTTCTTGGACATCATTTCACAGATGGACTTTCACTTTCCTATAGATGATTAATTTCATTTATGGAAAGATTTTTATTTCAGGGACATTTTCAGTTCTTTGGAGGTTTCCTCCTTTCCCCCGTTTTCTATACAATTATCCAGAGAATAATCCAAAGTTGCTGGCCTTCAGATAGTGTTTAGTGGTTCAGTGGGAAGAAACAGAGAGGTCTAAGCTCAGACATTTTTTTAAAAAAGACAAGGTCTCATGTAGCCCAGTCCAGTGACAAGTTTACCATGTAGCCCAGGCTGGCCTTGATATCCTGATCCTCCTGCCTCAGCCTCCCGAATGCCCAGATTATAAGCCTGTGCCACCATGCCTGGAATGAATTCACTTCTGGATGCTGACATTCTTAGGTATTGACCTTGGGTAAAGGACTCTTTCTAATCCTTCCGTCTTTCAGAGCTGTGGTGAGCCCAGGAGATGGTGGATTAAAAACCCTTGGTGCTTGGAGCATGTGAGTGCTCACCTGTTAGGGGATCTGTCTGTCAAAGTCAGGGGACCCTTCCTCAGAACAAAACTCCCCCTCTCTTCCTTTTTAGAGTAAATAACTTCCTTGCACTCAAAAATTATGACTCATGTTCATAAAAATTAAAGTAGTGCATAAACACACATGAATAGAAGACACTAACATACCACCCTTAAATCAAACATGGAAAATAACGTTTTGACATATAGTGAAAACTGTTCTGGATATGTCTCCAGCTATGTCTGTATGTACTGGTGCAACATCACTGCACAACATAAATAAGATATTTTCAATAAAATAAATGATTGAATTTGGCAAAGTAAAAACCAAAAATACAGCTGGGTGTGGTTAGAATATGCCTTTAATCTCTGCACTTGGGAGGCAGAGGCAGGCTCTGTGAGTTCAAGGCCAGCCTGGTCTACAGAGTGAGTTCCAGGACAACAGCCAAAGCTGCACAAAGAAACCCCATCTCAAACCAAAATACACACACACACACACACACACACAGAGAGAGAGAGAGAGAGAGAGAGAGAGAAGAGAGAGAGAGAGAGAGAGAGAGAGAGAGAGAGAGAGAGAGAGAAGTTTGGAGGCATGTCTCTATATAACTGTATAGCTCCAGTATTAGGAGGGTCAAAAAAATCAACTGAATAAAACACAAGGCAAGCGGCGGGAAACATCGGAGCCATTGCTTTTGAAACTACACAGCTCCATGTTAGACAATAGTGACTGGCTGCTGTCTGTCGTGTTGCGGTGACTCACCCATCCTAATGTCCTTCTCCTATCTCCTAACTCCTGTTACTCACTTTTTAAAAACTGCCAAAGATTCACAGTATTTATGTTTTGTTTTGCAATTAAAGTCCTGTTAGTCATTAAGGCTTAGCTTTACACTTAAGTAGATTCAGCACTGTCATACTATGATGAGGGAGAGGGTGGGGACGGAGTGGGGAGAGGGGGATCCCTTAGAGCTTTGAGGTATGAACAGTCCCTTATGATAGCTTCTTTTCTGTCCTTTTCTTTCTTTCTTTCTTTCTTTCTTTCTTTCTTTCTTTCTTTCTTTTTC
Source organism: Rhynchomys soricoides (assembly GCA_019843965.1). NCBI lineage: Eukaryota > Metazoa > Chordata > Mammalia > Rodentia > Muridae > Rhynchomys > Rhynchomys soricoides. Next base: position 1,662,889 of record JADRCH010000114.1, read on the forward strand.
TTTTCTTTTTTTTTCGAGACAGGGTTTCTCTGTGTAGCTCTGGCTGTCCTGGAACTCATTCTGTAGACCAGGCTGGCCTTGAACTCAGAAATCCGCCTGCCTCTGCCTCCCGAGAGCTGGGAATAAGGGCGTGCGCCACCACTGCCCGGCCTGTCCTTTTCTATCTTTCATTCTTTTAAGTCTCTCTATTCCCCTCTCACCCCCTGCCCTGTGGGTGTAGAAGCATATGTGTGTAGATCAGAGGGTAACTTGCAATTGATTCTCTCTTCCATCATGTGGGTTCCAGGGATTAAATTCAGAGTATCCAGTTTGACAGCAAACCATTTTTACCCATTGAGCCAGATCAATAGACCCAGTAGTTTGCTTGGCATGAATGTCTTTCTGCATATATATATGGGTGCAGGTGTGGTGGTGGTGCATGCCTGTAGAGGTCAGGAGTTGCCATTTTCTACCTTATTGTTATTTTTTGAGGTAGGGTCTCAGAAACTGGAACTCACTGATTGGTTAGACTGACTGGCAAGCAAGCTCCCAAGTTCCTTCTGTCCCCGTCTCTCCAGTGGTGCAGGTATTACAGGAATGCAATGCCACAACCAGGTTAGTGCTGCAAACTGAACTTACATATAAAGGTGAAAGGAGAGAACCAACTCCACGAAGTTGTCCTCTGACCCCACACACATACCATAGCATATGCATGTGCTCACCAATTAAAAAAGTTTAAAGCTTAGAGAGACCAAAGTATAGCTCAGGGATAGAACCCTTGCCTAATATATGAGAGACTCTGTCCCCAGCAGCATTACCATCATCAACAATAACAAAAGTAAAATTTACAAATTGGTGTATGGAGTCTGTAGCTATGCTTCAAGTTATTGAGAGAGAGAGAGTAGACTGAAATAATCACCTTAAATTCTAGGGCTTTCTTCCCCCTTCTCTATTAGAAAACTGACTCTAGGAAAATGATGCTTTAGTATGTTTGTGTGGTTGAGGACTGTGTCGGTTAGTTTTTGGTCAGCTTGATACACCTAGAGTCATCTGAGAAAATGGAATCTCAAATGAGAAATTGTTCTCATCAGATTAGTTGGTAGGCAAGCCTTTGGGGCATTTTAGAATTATTGATTGACATGAAAGGCCCCAGTTCACTACAGTCAGTGTCATCCCTGGGTAAGTGGTCCTGGGAATGTTTAAGAAAGCAAACTGGAAGAGTCAGGAGGAGCAAGCCAGTAAGCAGCACTCCTCTATAGCTTCAGTTCCTGCCCTGACTTCTCTCCGCGATGGACTATCCCCTGAGAAGTAAACCCGTTCATCCCCAGGTCACCTTGGGATATGGTTTATCACAGCAACAGGAAGCAAACCAACACAAAGACACTGCTGTTATTCCATAGACATTTACAGAACAAAACCTTCCAAGTTAGAGCTGCTGCACGGTTAATGATGGATGCTCAGACATGAGATGTGACATGTTCAAGGTCACATAGGGAGTTAGAGGCACAGCAAAAAGGGAATGCAGATGTTGTAATTTCCATTCTACAGTCAGGCTAAGGAGATGGAAAACACAGCTGTAAGATCTGCCTGCCGCAGTGCCGTCTGCTCTTTCAGTGAGAGCCTCTAAGCATTTCAAGTAGGAGTGGAGGGAAAGGCTAAAGTGAATGGATGCCCTCCCCTCCCATCCAGTCCTGCCCATCCCTAAACCGGCAATTCAATTTCTGGGTTCTCTATGAAAACTTTTTTGTTCCAAAAATATATTTCATTTCATTCATTATTACTGTGTCTGTGTGTAGCTGTATGTGTTTGGGTGTGGACATGCATGCATATTCTTAGGGGACAGCTTTGTGGAATCACTTCTCTCCTTCCATCTTAATGTGACTTCTGGGGAGTCTGTTTAGGCCATCAGGTTTCACAACTGTCTTTACCTGCTGAGCCATCCCACCAGCTCTTATGAAGCCTTGATATCAGAATTTTAGGTGATGTTATAGTCCTCTCCATCCATCTATCCATCCACCCATCCACCCACTCACTCATTTAACATCTAATGAGCATCTTCTTATTGAAAGATTGTTACTATATATCATGTGTCCATTTTCATGGAGCTCCAGTATGGGAATAAAGGCAATTATTGTGTAGTGTGACAAACAATAAGATCTTCAAAAATAAATCTGGCTTTCTCTTTCCACCTTTCTCCTCTCCCCTCCACTCTCAAGACAGAGTCTCACTGTGTAGCCCTGGCAGGTCTGGAACTCACAGTAGTTGGCCTGCTTCTGCTTCCAGAGTGTCATGTTTAAAGGTGTGCCAGCACACCCAGCACACCCAGATGATCTTTCTGATGATTAATTTCTAGTTAGAAAGAGGTGTTAAATTCTTGCATATATGACAAAATGGCAGAGCATAAGATAGTTACAGTAGAGCAATACAATTCACTGCATGTAAAATTCTATATTATATCCTACAGTTGTTGTTTTAACCAAATTATTTCTTGAATCATACCTAAATTCAGCCAAATCAGGGCTGGCAAGTTGATTCAACAGGTAAGGGCACTTGCCACCAAGCCTGATGACCTGAGTTCAGTCCCAGGGACCTAAATGGATGGAAGAAAAAATTGACTCCAGCAAACTGCCCCTGATCTCCATACAAACACTATAGCATGCATTCACTCACACACACACACACACACACACACACACACACACACACATGCACACACTCACACACACATGCACACACTCACACACATATGCACACACTCACACACATGCACACTCACACACACACACTCACACACACACTCACACACACTCACACACTCACACACACACTCACACACACTCACACACTCACACACACACTCACACACACACACGCACACACACACACACACTCTAAATGAATACATGTAATAATCATTATAGTCAGACAATTCAGATTCAGTCTTAAAGTAGCTCTCTTTTTTTTTAAATGGTGAATGAAACTGGAGATTACAAAATACAATAAGAGAGAGAGAGAGACAGAGAGAGACAGAGAGACAGAGAGAGACAGAGACAGAGATACAGAAAGAGATACACACAGAGAGACAGAGATTACAAAATAGTCCCAAAGGCAATTCCAAAGGATGATTATCATCATACAGATTAGAGATGACATATAAAACTGGTGTAGGGAAATGAGACCATAGCTCACCATGTTCATTCAATGACACAACATGAAATTTCATCCTCAAAGAATTGCATAGGGTGGTTGGCCAGGCAACAAAACCCTCTTACTGTGTTCTTCAAAAGACAGAGCACTCATGTGACTGTGACAGTTACAATGTCCCTAGGGTGAGAAGCAGGCCATCAACTGTCCCCTTTCTTTAGGATACTACCTACTTCATATAATCACTACAAATGACTAACAGGAATACTTGGCAGTGTTTAGAAATAATACAGAGGATGAGTCACCTCAATAAGGCTACTAGTAAGACGAATTTCAAAATGAACAGACCAGAATTCTATATCAACATGGTTAAATCTCAAAAGCAAACACCAGGCGCTGGTGAGATGGCTCAGTCGGTAAAAGCACTTGCCACACAAGCCTGAAGACTCAAATGACATCCCTGAAACCCACATAAAAGAGCTGGATGTGATGACACGAATTGTATCCTAGCATTCCTACTGTGAAACAGAAGGCAGAGACAGGAGAGTCACCCAAAAGCTTGTAGGTCAGCAGGGTTGGAGTATGCAGCATGGCATAAACAATAGAAAGATGGCCTCAGCAAGGCAGAGGAAGAGAGCTGACTCCCCAAAAGTTGTCCTGTGCTTATACACTCACTGTGGTGCAAGTGCAACCACTTGCATGCATATATCATGCACACATGCACACACTGTGCATTCACACACATTCACCATCCACACAGACAGTGCACACATACACACAGAGAGACAATGCGCACACACACACACACACACACACACACCCCATGCACACACACAAATATACTATGCACAGACATATACCATTCATGCATACATTGTGCATGCACACACATAGTGAATATACCCACATATACCATGTACACACACATCATGCACACACACTGTGCATGAACATACTATGCATATATACACATATACCATGCACACAAACACACACACCATGGATACACACACATATACACCACACACATAAACACACTACTCACACACTCACACAGGTGGATGTCAGAGGACAACTTTCAGGAATCGGTTCTCTCCCTCTACCATGTGGGAGCCAGGATTGTGCTCAAGTTTTCTGACTTGCAGCAAGTGCCTTTAACAGCCGAGCCATCTTGTTGACCCCAACTTCTGTTCATAATGGTTCATGAGAAATGCCTCTAATACTAAGTCACTAAATGGTGATTCTCAAATTCAAAGTAAGTAGTGTTAATAGGGAGTCTGCCAAAAGCTGGGCCACTAAAGCATACTTGAAACAAAGCCGTGATTCATTTGTTCAGAACTTACTAATATAATGTTAATCGAGTGTCTGTAATACACTATAGTTCAAATGCTGGATTATGGAACCATATGATTTAATGAAGAAAGGAAAATAAAATATTTACAGGTCTGATGAATGACGCAGTGAAGAAATGTGGGCAAGCCTGGGGTACAGCTGGTAAAAACACTAGCTGCTCTTCCAGAGGACCCAAGTCAGCCTTAGAGCACCCACATCACAAGATTTCATTCTCTGAGTATGGCTACAGTCCCATGGTCTCCATAACTGATCTCTGGCCTCCAGTGGCATCTGCATACATGTGGTGTTCACTCACACAGACAAAGACAGGCACATAGACACACAGATGTAAATAAAAATAAATATTAAAGAATACTTTGGGGGCTGGAGAGATGGCTCAGTGGTTAAGAGCACTGACTGTTCTTCCAAAGGTCCTGAGTTCAATTCCCAGCAACCACATGGTGGCTCACAACCATCTGTAATGGGATCCGATGCCCTCTTCTGGTGTCTGAAGACAGCGACAGTGTACTCACATACATGAAATAAATAAATCTTAAAAAAAAAAAAAAAAAAAGACCGAGCTGAACTATTAAAAAAAAAAAAAGAATACATTATCTTAAAAAGAAAGAAGTGTGGAGTAGTATAGAACCTTGTACTTAAAGATATAAATTGGCTTCAGGTCAAATAAAGTTTCCTTCTGAAGTAATATTTGAGCTGAACTGTGGAGATGTGGAGACTAAGCAGGAGTTATGGAATGGGGGTGGGGGGGCATTGGTGCATGCGGTGAGCCAAGTTCTGTGTAGGGAACTGAACCGTGCTTACTATTGGTTGGAGCACAGAGTGTGGGTTATGAGAGAGCTGAAGTTGGCTCATTTAAGACTTCATGGCCTACATACTACGGTGTTCTAGGAGCTTTTCTGGGCCTGACTTGTGCTTAGGGAACAAGGCCAACATAGGATCAAAACAAACTATGAAGTTCTGTAAAGCAAAGCCTCAGATAGCTCACAATTAAGTTGTATAAAGACATTTTGAAAATGGCAGTGGAGCATAATCAATAGGATATCCATAAGGAAGGGAGGGAGAGAGCAGGGAGTGAGGAGGGGGAGGGAGAAGAGACCAGACCACAGTGCTTATGGAGAGGTCAGAGGACAACTTTGGGGAGTCAGTTTTTTTCCTTCTAGGGGCTGAACCCAGGTCAGTTGATTTTCCAACAAGCATTTTTATTTATTTATTTTGGATGTTTTGTTGTTGTTCGTTTATTTTTCAAGACAGGGCTTCTCTGTGTAGCACTGGTTGGCCTGGAACTCTCTGTGGACCAGGAAGGCCTTGAACTCATAGAGATCTACCTGCTTCTGTCTTCCTAGTGTGGGGGTTAAAGGTGTGTACCATCACTGACTCTTCTTGACTTTTTGAGAGAGGGTCTCATATAGGTCCTGCAGGCCTTGCATTTCTTTATCCTTCGCCGTCACCTCCTGAGAGCTGGAATTACAGGTGTGTACCAGCATGTCCAGTGCAGTATTCTTCTTCTTGTATCTCCACTGGACTTCTTTTTCCTCACTAGATTCAATCTTTCTTTCTTTCTTCCTGGGTTTTTGAGACAGGCTTTCTCTGTGTATAGCTTTGGCTGTCCTGGAACTCACTCTGTAGACCAGGCTGGCCTTGAACTCACAGAGATCCACCTTTCTCTGCTACCTGAGTGCTGGGATTAAAGGCATGTGCTACCAGGCCCCTCACTAGATTTCTTAAGTGTAATGACTGTGTCTTGCTCATTCTTCAACATGTATCATCTACCAATTACCTATTATGTGTTAGGCATCAGACTAGGTGCTGCAGGTTTAATGTTAACTGGGAGAGATATATATCCTTTTTGTGTGTGTTGGGGGAGACTGGGTCTCTCTAATGTATCCTTGGCTAGACTGCAATTCACTCTGTAGACCAGGTTGGCTTCAAAGTCACAGAGATCCACCTGCCTCTGCCAGCTAAATGCTGGGATGAAAGGCCTGCACTGCTATACCATGTCTGAGACATAATTCTTGCTTTCATAGAGTTTGTAGTCTAGTGCAAAAGACAAATGAGTAAATAGGAATGAGGACCAAATACGACCAGGAAGGTATGAAGTAACACAGAGACCCTGGAAAAGAGACAGCTAACCTACCTTTACCTTAGAAGCATGATGAAAGGCTTCCAGAGGAAGGAGGTTTAGCTAAGAATTGAAAGAAAGCCACAACTTGGCATGCAATGTGGCTACCATGGGTCTATGGAGTAGGGGAAGGGGGGAGGGAGAAAGAAGGAAGGGAGAGGGACAGAAGGGGGAGAGGGAGAAGGAGAGAGAGGAGAGGAAGCCAGAGAGCACAGAAACACAAGGGATGGGATGGGTGGGACAGAGAGGACCAGGACCAGGTGGACTCTGACACCAGCTGCTTAGCTTAGAAGAGGTGTTTACTGTATTGATTACGCATAGAAACCCTTGTATAGGAGTCATGAAAGGAAGGACAGAAAGAGAGGAGAAGGAATGAGAATGTGAAGGATAGAGGGAAGGAGGGAAGGAGAAAAGGAAGAAACAAGACTAGAAGCAAGTTCATTTTCTGCCTTTGATAGTAGGCCTGCGCCCACTGTTGACTCAGTGCATAAAAGTACCTGGTACCACAGCTTATGACCTGAGTTCAATCCCCAGGACCCACAGGATGAAAGGAGAGGAGCTCCTTTCAACTCAGGAAATTTGTCCTCTGACCTTATATGCACCATGGCCCCATACCCTGCCCATCCACACAAATAAATAAAATACAACAAAAGTTAATTTTAAAAAGAATAGAAGGAAGGAAAGGGTAAGAGTGGAAGAAAGAGCTGGGCCTGGTGGCTCACACCTTTAGTCCCAGAATGTGGGAGGCAGAGGCAGGTTGGATTTCTTGAGTTCAAAGCCAGCCTGGTCTACATAGTGAATTCTAGGACAGCCAGAGCTACACAGTGAGGCTTTGTCTTTAAAAAAGAGAAAGCAAATGGAAGGAAGGGAGGCACCACGTACACAATTTGGAACACTTTTGGGAAGGGGACTGCAGAGATGGCTCAGTGGTCAAGATTGTAGTCCTCCAGTTTTGTTTTAAGTACCTGCATTGGTTGGTTTACCTGGAACACCAGCTCCAGGAAATCCAGTAACATTTTATGGCTTTCTTGGGCACTTACACACACAGCATACTTTACATAGATAGATGCAAAAATAAACATTAAAGATCTTTTCTTGAAGGGCCAAATTTGTTTGGGTTTGCTCCCTTGTTCCCTGGAGGTATTGTGGTGGTAAGTGGCTACACAGCCTGGACTCTGATACCAGCTACTTAGGTTGAGTTCTGAGTCTGGCCAGTTAGCAGCTTAGTGACATGATCTCACTGTGTAGAAATGACAGGAACTCATGGGATTACTATGAGGATTAAACAAAGCTAATATTTGTAAAGCACTTGAAACAATGCCTAGAACTAGGTGGTTTGGAGTGTTTGCTTTATCATCCCTCCATTTATGAGAATATTTGTTGAGGGCCAAGTGTTGTAACAGACGCTGTGAAAATGAGACCTGAGCCAGGTGGTGGTGGTGCAGGCCCTCAATCCAGTAGTCTGGAGGCAGAAGCAGGTGGAGCTCTCTGAGTTTCAGGACAGCCAGAGCTACACAGAGAAATCCTGTCTCAATAAAACCAAAAGGGGGGGGGGGGGAGAGAAGATCTGGCTTTAGTCACGGAGAAGGATCAACAAAGTGACAGAGACTTGTAAATAAGAAGTGATAACACACTACAATCAAGTGAGGTGATAGCTGGTAAGTTCTACAGAATCCAACAAGAGTCGGTGACTCATTCTCTCTGAAGAAGCAAAGGGAGGTCTCAGAGGGGTGGATGCCTTTGAGTGTGTATTGACGCACATTGAACAGTTTCGTAGAAGAATAAAACAACACAAAACCCAAACAGGAGGGCTTATCAGGCCAGGGAAGCAGGCTGTTGCTCGGGCTTAGTAAAGACAAAGACTAAAATGTCTTTATAAACGGTAAGATGGAGTACAACGGAGTAGGGGAGTTCTCTCTTTGGATTGAGAACATATATATAGAACATAAACTCTCAAGCAACTCAGTGTTCAGGTTTCTTCCTGTGAATCTGCTTAAGAGTTGGATTCTGGATAGGTGGCATTTATAGCAACATTATGTCCTAGATTTTTGAGGACAGCCCCAGATTTCAAATATTTTATCTTGTTGTAACAACAGTAGGTCTAAAGTTGTGTTCTCCTGTTCTTCTCTTGGCATGCACAGTAATAAATACTTAGAGGAAATCTTGGATGAGTTTAGAGAGATAACAATACTTTACAGGATGCAAAATAGCTGTCTGAGGTGAGAGGCAGGCAAGAAGAACCCCCTGTGGTAGTGTGTGTGTCATCTGTTTAGCACAGAACAGTCTAATAAGAGACAGAAGTTAGGGATAAAAGAGAGAAAGAATGAGCCTGAAGACAAGGAAAGGACTGAGTGAGGAAGGGTTGGGAGGGTGAGGGTCAGGGAGGAAGGACAGAGAAGCCTGGAATGAAAAGAGGAGCTGAGTCACAGAACAGAGGCAGGGGGCACACTTAGTGAGAGGAGAAGGGAGGAGGAAAAGAGGGCAGGGAGAATCTGAGCAGGAGAGAGTGAGCATGGACTGGGGTAGTTAGGACAGACAGGTAGGCAACCATGCATGGGTGAGACACAGGAAGAAGCTCAGGGTTTAGCTGTGAGCACCTGGAGCACCTGGGTGGGGGTGAGGAACACTATGAAACCACAGCAAAGACACAGCTGCAAGCCCCACCTGCTACAACTGTCACCTGTTTAGGAACTCCCAAGGGGCTGCTTGTAGATCTGTCATGTGCTGAGGGAGGGATCTCTGCTTTAAAGCACTTTATGCTGAATCCTCATATAAAGGAAGGGTCAGGATAGTGTCCTTTAATTTCTCCTTATAAAGACACAATTCCAGGCCAGGCAGTGGTGGGCAACCCCTATAATCCCAGCACTCTGGAGGTAGAGGCAGGTGAATCTCAGAGGTCAGCCTAACCTACAGAGAGTTCCAGGATGGCCAGGACTACACAGAGAAAGCCTGTCTTGAAAAACAAACAAACACCGGGCAGTGGTGGCGCACTCCTTTAATCCCAGCACTTGGGAGGCAGAGGCAGGTGGATTTTTGAGTTCGAGGCCAGCCTGGTCTACAGAGTGAGTTCCAGGACAGCCAGGGATACATAGAGAAACCCTGTCTTGAAACAAAACAAAACAAAACAACAACAACAGAAAACAAAAAAAAGAAAAAGAAAAACAAACAACCCCCTCCATGAACTTCAAAAAAAAAAAATCATAATTCATGATTCACTCATATTCTGAAAGGCCTTACCTGCTAATGCTATCTCATTGGGTATTAAGTTCCAACATGGGAATTTTGTTGGGACACAAACATTCCAGCTGTGGCACACCTTAACACATCTGTCCTTTATTCTTTGTTTTACACATGTTTGGTTTGGTTTTATTGAGACAAGGTCTTGCTGTGTAGCCCATGATGGTCTGGAACTCATGATTCAGCCCAGACTAGCCTGGAACTTGTGATCATTTGCCTTCCACCTTCCACTTGCTTCCTTGTTTTTGACACATTTGTGACTTGGCTTTCAATAGATCCTGCCTTGTTTTTGCCAAAACATACTTAGCGGTTACTTTTGGTTCTGACTCTACAGATCTGACTTAGTTCCTGTTGCTCTCCTAACATCATAGCATGCCTGCCTCATCTTGAAGAAATTATAAGACTGATTCAAAGTCTAACATACTAAAATAGGAATAGGACTATGGCCGGATCATAGTTACTTTAATGCCATTTTTCCCCCCAAAGCTTTAAAAAATATGATATGGTTATGTTACGTATATAAATAAAAATATTTAAGTTTGAATCAAAATCACTCACCAAGTTTTTTCATAGGCAATAACTGAATTGCTTTTCCCTTTATTATTTTGAAGGAAGGATATAAAATTAGTATCCCTTTGACTAAGCAGCTGCTGCTGACATCCTATCTGGATCAGAGAAACCTATTCTCCATTTTCTTCCTCCAGGCTGACTATGCAATGTTCCCTAGAATTTACTTTCCAAAGCAGAAATGTGAGCACATACTTCTCCTATGTAAACTTTGAATGTTTCTCAACATTACCTGCAGGATGAAGTCCAGTCTGTTTTTTTTTTTTATTCAACATATAAATATTTTATTGTCCCCAAAGAGTACACATTGTACTTGTGAGGTTTTACCTGTCAGTCTGCTACACTGTTCCCTTCTCAGACACATAGATGCCATCCAAAAACTTTTCCTGTGTGTGAACTGAATCGGGTTGTTTCCCAGTTCTGGAGTTTAGGGGTCTTCTGTATATTGCAGTTATTGGTCCCTCTCCGGATATGTAATTTATAAATATTTTCTTTCTTTCTCTGTGTTACCTTTGTACTCTGTTGATGGTGTCTTTGCAAAGAGAAGGCTTATAGGACAGGGAGATGGCTCAGCAGGTAAAGGTGCTTACTGCTAAGATTGACAACCTGAGTTCCATTCCCAGAATCCCCATGGTGGAAGGAGAGAAGGACTCCCAAAAGTTGCCCTTTGACCTTTATATACTGTAGCCCATGCATGAGTGTGCAAACACATAGAGTTTTTAAAAAATGTAAAAATAAATAAATAAATGGACTTTGATCAAGGAAAAAAAAAGGAAAAGAGTTTACAATTTACTTGTAGTTCAATCTATCTTAGTTGTGGCCCCTGTCCCTCTGGTGTCTTAGAGCTCCTCCCCTTTGTTTTTGTCTAAGAGTTTTACAGTTTTAGGTCCTACATCTAGGTCATGGATCCATTTTGAGTTGGCTTTAGTATATGGTCTAAGGTTGGGGTCTAACTTCACTCTTTGCATGTGGGGATCCAGTTCTCAAGCACTATTTTCTGGTGGAAAAAAAAAAACAAACCACAACTGATTCTCAATGCATGCCTCAGCATCCTTGTTGATATCATCTGACCATATATGTAAGAGTTTATTTCTGGATAGAGGGCATGGCATTTTATAGGACACAAGGGTGAATCAGAGTACAGATTGTCCTAACACATTAAAGTTGGTCACAGGGAGACTGGTAGAGTGGAATTGGATTTCATTTTGGTTTTAAAGGACAATGGAGACTATGAAACAGCTCACTTAAAGGCAAGTTCATATCAGAATTTTACAATTTTGGACCCTCTTCCTGCCTTAGTCTATCTAATTCATCTTCATTTTTACATATGAAGAAAAAGAAGCCAGAATTACCAGCAGATGAACTGAAAGGAAGATGTCTGGGTTGGAGAAGTAGTTCAGAGTTTGCCAGCATACATGGAGCCCTAAGTCTGATTCCCCAGTCCTGAATGGAACTGGAGATAACTACAGTTGAGGAGAATTAGAAGTTCAAGGTTTTCCCCTGCTAGTGGGAGATCAGCTTGGGCTACATAATTCTCAGTTTCATTAGAAGAAGGAAGGAAGGAAGGAAGGAAGGAAGGAAGGAAGGAAGGAAGGAAAGAAAGACCTCAACAGATTGTAAGGATTCTGTCATTGAAAGCAGGTAGATTTAGGAAGGAATGCGTCCTCTGTGAAATGTACAAATATTCAAATAGAAGTGTGACAATCACCTGTAGATTGTTATTGTGTTGTTGTGTTGTTTTTGAGACAGGGTCTCACTATGTATCCTTGGCTGGCCTGGACTCTCTATGTAGATCTGGTTGATATCAAATCCATAGACACCAATCTGCCTCTGACTGCGAGTGCTGGGATTAAAGACTTGCACTTTGACTCCCAGGCACCTGTAAGTTTTGTTGTACAAAAATTAGTTTTGATTATCTCTCAGGTTTATAGATTTTTTCCAAAACTGACCTATAACTTTAGGATAAAGAAAGGCTCTTAAATTTTCTTTTTCTTTCTTTCTTTTTTTCTGGTTTTCTTTTTCTTTTTTGGTTTTATTGAGACAGGGTTTCTCTGTTTAGCCCTGGCTGTCCTGGAATTCACTCTATAGACCAGGCTGGCTTCAAATTCAGAGGATCACCTGCCTCTGTCTCTCAAGTCCTGCGATTAAAGGCGTGTACCACCATCACCCAGCTTAATTTTTAAAATTATTTTTAATTGTGTATATGTTTGTGTGTAAGAGTGTGGATATGCACACAAAAATGCAGGTGTCTGTGGAGTTCAATTCCCAGGAGCTGCAGTTCTAGGTCATTGTAAATCACCACATGTGGGTGCTGGGAACTGAACTCAGGACTTTTTGAAAGCAGTATGCATGTACTCTTAACTAGTGAGCCATCTTCTCAGGTCCTAAAAACTCTTTTAAAAGGAAAATTATGTTTTATGGGCTGTGTGCAGTGGTGTACACCTTTAATCCCAACACTTGGGAGGCACAGGCAGGTGGGTCTCTGTGAGTTTGAGGCTAGCCTGGTCTACAGAGTGAGTTCCAGGACAGCTAGAGCTTCATAATGAGACTCTGTCTTAAAAAGCAAAACAAAATATCTTTTAAAAATACTTATTTGTTTTATTTTGTTAGTGAGTGTTTTGTCTGCATGTATTTATGTTCAGTGTATAAGTGCTTGGTGCCCTCAGAGGTCAGGAGAAAGCGTTGGCTCTCTATAACTAGAGTTATAGACAATTGTGAACCACCATATGAGTGCCGGGAATCAAACTCAGGTCATCTGGGAGAACAGCACATGCTCTTAACTGTTGAGCTGTCTCTCAAGTCTCCTAAAGAAAATGATTTTTATTTTACCTCTTAAGATGTGGTCCTAGATTAGCTCCATAGAACCACAATACTAATGTCTTTTTAAGATCATCTTTTTTTTCCTTATGGGTGTGTGTGTGTGTGTGTGTGTGTGTGTGTGCATGCAGCATGGGGTGGGGTGCCACAGTGAGGGTAGAGGTCAAAGAGTAACTTGTAGAAGTTTGTTCTCTCCTTTTATTGTGTGTTTGGGAATCAAACTCAGGTAGTCAGATGCTGGCAGCAGGCACCTGTACTGGTTACTTACTTATTTTTGAGAAAAAAATTGCCATTTTTGGGGGGAAAAAATGACTTTTTAATACTTTAAATAAGTGAAAAGGTGTAGGTTTTTTTGTTTTTGTTTTGTTTTTAAGTTTCAAACATAGTGTCATCTGGACAGACCATGATGAATCAATGGGTAGCAAGTGTGCACATGTACTAATGTGAGTCTAAGGGCACATGAAATCCAAACTGAGGCAGGTGAGACACTCAAGTTTGAGAGGATTAAGAAAAAAGTTTAGTATGAAACAGTTGTTTGACATACTTTATCTTGTTTAGTTTTAGGAATGCAAAGAGCCAAAGACAAATAGTCCTTTACACTCACTGTCTTCTAGGTGAGCAGACATACCTCAGGAACACCCCCCCACCCCCCCTTGATAATGAAGCTCTAACCCAGGGCCTTGTGCCTGCTGAACAAGTCATCTATCACTGAGTTATGCACACACTCTCCTGCCCTGAACTTTGGTATGGTCTTAGTAAAATTAAACAAATTTTAAACTTTGAAGATGTTTTCTTGATTATAGATAACTTACAGGTCAACAAGTTCTGGGAACTTCTTACATTTCAGGATTGTGTGTTGCGATTACAAAACAGACATGGTTAGTACCACTGTATTGGTGTGATGCATTTTTTTTTTTTTTTTTTGGTTTTTCGAGACAGGGTTTCTCTGTATAGCCCTGGCTGTCCTGGAACTCGCTCTATAGACTAGGCTGGTGTCGAACTCAGAAATCTGCCTGCCTCTGCCTCCCAAGTGCTGGGATTAAAGGTGTGCACCACCACTGCCCATCGTGTGATGCATTCTTATAAGCTTTTTTTTTTTTTAAACATGTGTGTGTGTGTGTGTGTGTGTGTGTGTGTGTGTGTTTGACATGAGTGCCACAGTGCATGTGTGAAGGTCAGAGGTTCTCTCCTCTCACCACATGCATGGGTCTTTATGATCAACCAGCAGGTCTTTGTTTGGACATACTTATCTTTTAGGTTTATCTTTCTTGCTTTGAATTCACTTACTCACCGATTTGACATTCTATTCACTATTAGGGTTTATTTCATTTTATTTTATTTTAGTAAGTTTTTGCTCAGAGAGATAGAGATATTATCCTGGGAGCTCACTGGTCAGCCAGGTTCAGTGAGAGACCCTGTCTCAAAATATAGGAGAGACTGAAGAAGACTCCCAGTGCCCTTCTCTGGCCTCTGTATGGAAGCATGCACACAGGCAGACTGAGCATTCTCTGCGTTCCTCCCCCAACAAATTAATTTGAAAAAGGAGGTTGGGCCTAGTAAAAGATTCATAACATTAAAGGAAGTGGTTTTTCTGCTAGGGCTGTTATAAAAATCTGAGCCTAGCCCTATTCTTGGATGGAGGTAGGAAACCCTGTTCTCTTATATAATTCCTGCCACAACGTGACACCATGTCCCACCATCATCAGTGGCCTAAACCATCACCAGATCTTGAACTTTGAACCTCAAAATTGTGAGCCAAGTAACCCCCTCCCCCAGAGACAGAGAGTAAACACGGGGACTTTGAGCATACTAGGCAAGCAGTCTGATACTGAACTACACTCCAAACCCTAAACCTTTTTTCTACATAAGTAGACTACTTCTGGTATGTCATTTTATTAACAAAAGCCAAATAATATAGTTTTATTATCTAAGAAGATAACAGAGAGAAGTATTGGTCCATTAGGCAACTGTATTTCTCATTTTGTAGGATGGAATCAAACTTTAGCTGCAAGAAAGTTTCACCTTTTAGGATGAAGTAGAGTTTCTGAACATCTAGATGGGAAGTCCTAAATTTAAGACCTTAACTACAACCATGGGGTTATTCTTTAAAGTATTACAGAGAGGTTCTCTGAGTATTTTCACAGAGCCGCCAGGTATTTGTAATTTTTTCAGTAACCTGTAATTCAAAGCAAAGAACATAGAACTGGCATTCTGGCTCTGTCTGTGATATATTTATGAATGTTGGCATTAGTTAAATGCTGTATTTCCTCATTCTTCCTGTCAGAATACTGGATTTATTTAGTTGTAATGATGAACAGGAGTATGGTAGCCCAAGCATTCAATTCAACAAATATGTAGGCACCACAATACAAATTAAGTATTTGCGTTTAAGATTATAATCTATTGGTGTCAGATAGGTAAAATAATTGGGATTCAGAGATTAGAGAGAGTGTAATGTTAGTGCGACCAGACTTAGTAAAGGACTCTAGAATAAAGGGGTATAGCCTGTGATCCCAAGACTTGGGAGTTCAAGCTCACCCTCAGCTGCATGGCTAGCTGGAGACCAGCTTTAGCTATAAGAGATCCTGTCTTAAACAATAATAACAACTAAGTAAGAGTTGAGTCTTGAGAAATAGGAAAAGGGAGTTATCTGGAGACACAGGACTCTCTCATCTGGCTGAAGCTTTCTTGTAGACTCAATATTTTCATACTCTAGACTAAATGCTGTCTTCAGAATCATAAACATGTGTTTGGCACAAAACAGGTAATCCTTGAAGGTCTAGGGTCTCTCTCTTTTGTTGAAGTCTCACCCATGTGGAATTTATCACATTCTCTTCTGTATTTGCCTAACTCTTTGTTCATATGATCTATTAACTACAGGTTAACAAAACTAACATCCCTGCTCAACAGTGAGCTTTCTGAACATCAGTCTGTGTAGTTTGTCTAGGCACTGAACTATGTTTTGCTTATACTAAGTAATCAGGAGTTCAGTTGAATTTGGTCCAAGGACATTAATATTAGTGAGGAGCGTGTTGGTAATCCTTTTAAATGTGTTTATCAGCTTTAAGTTTTCATTATTCTTTTTCCAGCACTGAGGTTCAAACTTAGAGCCCTTTGCATGCTACGAAAGCACTGTTACATTGAGCTGCTATATGCCCAAACCCTTGTTTTTGAGACAAGGTCTTACTTGGTAGCCCTGGCTGCCCTGGAACTCCCTACCATATTGGCCCAAAACTCAAAAGATCCACCTACCCTTGCCTTCCTACCCTCTGCTGGGATTAATGGTGTACTCCACCACACAAGTAGTTTGTTTATTTATTTATTTAAACTTATTCTTTGTGACTTCCACATCATATGCCGCAATCCCACTCTTCTCCCCATATATGTCCTCTGCCCTTGCAATCTCCCCCAAACCCAGCAAAGAAAGAAAGAGAAATAAAAACGCCAAAACAAACAAAAAAAATAAACATGTCGCTGTGGAAGTTATAGGTCGTTTTTCATTTTTAAAGAGATTTTGTTATGTTGGCTTTGAACTGGTGACCCTCCTGCCCCAGCTTCCAGAGCACATAGATTCCAGATGTAATCCACCACACCTAACACTAGGTTTTCACTTTCATTTCCTCTTCTGTTCCTTACCTCATCTCTCTGAAGTATGAACACATTTTAAAAATGTTACAGATGAGAAAACTCTGCGTTTTTATTAGTGTGAAGTCACCCAGTTGATAACTGCCCAAAGCTGGAAGGGTTGACTGGCAACCCTCTATCAACAGCTCCCAAGTCTGCTGGAGTCAGAGACAGGGGGAAGCGAATTTTCAGATATTTTCTCCTCTGCAAATGGAAGCCACAGTATCTATTGTTATGATCATTATGAAGATTAGGTGGTTAAGTGTATGACGCCTTAGCTCAATGCCTAGTAGTAAGTTGGCAATGCTTGGTCCCTTCTCACTTAGCTTATTAGCTTTTGGCATTCAGATGGACAAATCATGTAAGAGGTGATCAGTTCTGGGATGTAGCGGGAAGTCAATGAACTATGCAGAGACAATGGACTCTCTGTAGCCTCTTAGCAGCTCTGGTCTCTGAGTCACGAGAAAATTTGTCATTACCTTGTAAATATTTAAGATTCAGCTGCTTCCCTTTATAAACCCCCACGTTTAGAGTGTCATACACTTTTTCTGCCTAGTAAATATCCAACTCAAGGATTGCAGTTCTGTGATTTGTCCTGCTCTGAGTGAAGTAGTCAAATAATAATCTCGAGGCGTGGGGTCATTAAAATAAATTAACAAAGCCTTCAAGTCTTCGAGTGTAAATCTAAACGAGAGGAAGCTAACATTTTTAAGAAGGAGGAAGGAGGGAAGCCGTTTGTGGTAGTTGTTTCTATGCCTACCTGAAATGAAAGAAATGGTTTTCGAAATGTTTCTCAAGATTTCTCTGCTTTATTATTCCTGAGGTGCTGCAAAGCTGGACTGGTTGCAAGGGTGAAGGGGTGGGGGGCTCTCTCCCGCTAGCTGCTTGACAGTGCTCAGAAGCCAGGGATGGTTACGGAGTGTTCAAAAAAGCGTGGGCAGTAGGACAGTGACAAGCCCGAGCCTGCACAGCTTCGGCTTCCCCCTGGGGAACAGCTAGGCAACCGGCCCCCTTTCCCGCTCTGGGGCCTCAGCAGAGCAGCCCGCAGCCAGGGAGCCTGACGTGAGAGGCGCGACGATGCACGCGACCCTAAGCTCGCTGGCGTCCTCGCGCCGCTCCCTGGCGTCGGCCTGCTGGACCGCAAGACCCTCTCCCTGCAGGCCCACTCTAGCCAGCGAAGCGAGGGTAGCTCCGACCCTTTCCCTCCTCGGGGGCCCGCCCCCAGCTCGGGCGCCGACGAGAGCCCGCGCGCGCTCGCTCGCTCTCCTCAGCGCTGGTGTGTGCGCGCCGTCCTCCCACCTCCATCCCCTCCCCATTGTTTCCGGGCGACCGCCACGAGCCCCGAAGCGGAGCCCCTCCCCCCCGGTCTACCCCTCCTCCGCCGAGGTTTGACGGGTGCTCGGGGGATCCCCAGAATTAAAGGAGCCCCTGAACCCAGCCCTGGGAGGCTCCGCTCCCGGCCTCCGAGGCTATCTCCTCCCATCCCCGCCGGGATCCCTGTCTGGGGAGCGGCTCTGGCTCCCCTCCCCCTCTTCCAGGCGCCACTCTCCCTCAGCCCCCTCCCCTCAGCGGGTCCTCCTCTTTCTCTCGCTCCCTCCTCCCCCTCCCCGTCCCTTCCCCCCCACAATGCAGTTCGCGGCGCGGCGGACATGGCGGTGGAGTCCTGAGCTCGTCGTGTCCTGGCCTCCATCGGCGGCGGCGACGACGGCGGCGGCGGCGACGGGGGCGGCAGCGGCAGCGGGAGGCGGAGGGGGAGCCGGAGCCTCTGAGATGAGGAGGCGTCGCGCGCGCCTGTAGCTCGCGGGCTTCTCAGGTACGGAGCTTCGGGCCGCCGTGCTGCGCGGGCTGCCGAGGGGGTGTGCTCGGCCGAGCTCGGAGGCCCCCGCTTGTCCCCTTCAGGTGCGGCGCCTCGCAGGTGTCGGGGCCGCGGGAGCGCGTCTCCGCCGCCCCCTTGGGGCCTGGCACTTCCTCCTTTGCTGAAACGGGCTTCTAGTGTCCCAGGGGAAAGCCGAGGGAAGGAGGGAAGTAGAGAAGGCGGCCTGGGCGGCCTGAGGAGGGCTTTGGGGGGCCGACCTCCTTAGAGAAAGCTGGGGCGCCCGTCCGGCCACCGAAACCTGTTGTGGACGGGGTAGGAGAATCTGAGTTAACGGGGTTGGTCTAGCCTTCGCTTAGATCCAGTGTGTGTGTCTGTATTGTGTGCCTTTTCTTTCACCCTGTGTAGATGTATATATATACACTTGTAAAGGAACACACACAGAAGCGGCGTGTCCCTCCCTCCCCCTGGGCTTGTCCTTGTACGGAGAAAGCAGAGGTAGGTTTGTGTGGATTTCGTTTCCTGCTCGCCCGCCGTCTCTGTCCCCCGCCCCCCAGTCGAATGGTGGTAATGCGCGCTTTTGACGTGGGTAACTGTGAGATTCGTATTTGTAAACAGACAGCACTTCCCCAGTGTGTCGCACGCCTCCGCAAGTGGTTTCTGATCCTTTTGATATCAGGATTACAAAAGGATGAGGTGGTTAGACCTCAAAGAAGCAGCGGGATTTCTAGTCAGTACCTGAATGGGATTAATTACTGTTATCTTAACGTTGGTTAAACATTTTTAAAATGATTATCGAACTTTAAAGTAGATGAATCCTGTACCTTGTGTGAGATTTTAGTTTCAGTATACCATGTTTCTTCATTTTGATACAAAAGTAATTCCGTAAACATTTGACATTCTGTGATCTTTTGTAATCTTAGTGTCCATAAATGCAATTTGAATTGTGTATTGTTGGAATGCATTTAATAATTAGCCCGCGGAGGTCATATAACCTTTATATCTATAGACTTGTCCCCTCCCCCTCCTGAGCGTGCCTTGTAGCAGGAACCTGTTTGAAGCACTTGGTGAAACAACACACTCTGTTTTAAAAGGAATAAAATAGGATAATTCCAAGTGGATCTGATAATTTAGAGAAAATGCCATTCCCAAATGGTGAATTGTAGGAAGTTTTAAATGTCGACTGTGTCTGTCTGCGTTTAACATTTTCTTTACTCAGAGCCCATGTGTATCCCCTTAGAAATATGGTATATACTGCATCCTACTACTGATTAGCCACAACTTGTAAAACTATGAAATACTGTTTTATTTAGCTTTTCTTAAGATAGCTCACTAGAATACGGTAAACAAATTATAGAGAGAGCTTAAAAATCATCTATGTTGGGGAAGATAAGTTTAAGCTGTTTCTTATTTTAAAAGTATTATAAACAAAAGAAAGTTACCTAAAGCTCTTACATAATATGCTCTTTTTTCTTTGCATAGTTTTATTTGCCTAGTGTAGAAAATGGTTAAGAAAAAGTAAAGCTTCCTTAAAAGAATCCGAAAGTGGAAATGAAAGTGAATGTCATTTTCATGTTTTAAGTATTATGAACGTCTGACCATAGAAAGTCTTCATTAGCTTTGACCATACAGTCAACAAGGTAGTAACACATACATAATAAACTTAAATTTGTAAACTCTAACTTACCTAGAATTACATCTGACTTTGCTTAATTAAGAATAGTGTTCTACATGTTAAATTTAGGCTTTAAAATGAAATTTTATGACTATAATTGTAAATATTTTTATTTTATAAGTCAGTACTTAAAGGCGATTTTTATTTGTTCTTACATTTTTGTAAAAATACAGAACTTTTTTTTAGCTCAAAATTAACCTTGACATACATAAGTGTTTATTATCTTGTGTTCTTTTGGGGAGGAGGAGCATTTTGAGACAGGGTTTCTCTGTGTAGCTTTGGCTGTCCTGGAAGTAGTCTGTAGCGCTTGCTGGCCTCGAACTTATAGTGATCGACTGCCTCTGCCTCCTGAGTGCTGAGATTAAAGTGGTGAGTTATCACCACCCAGCTAAATTGTGTTCTTTATGGAGTCAAATCAGGATCCATGGATAGAAAACAACTGAATTTACTGACTATGAAAAGATTTGGTTTCAGAGAAACAAGGCATTCAAGGCTTAACCTGCAAAGACTGATGCTTGTAAGTGTTGTTTAGCACAATTTTTAGTTGTATATGATAGTACATGATTTAATTCCAGTGCCTGGAGGCAGAGGCAGGTAGATCTCTGTGAGTTTGAGGACAAACTGGTTTATGTAGTGAGCTCCAGGCCAGCCAGGGAGGCATAGTGAAATCTAGTTTCAGAAACAAACAAAAAAACTGCTAAAACCCACAAACAAAAAGTAAAGATTTGGATGTAACAATTGAGATGTGTTTCTTTTCAGATTAAACTGTATCTATTTTAATTAATACAATAATGTTAAAAAATTAGTGTAATCTGTAGTTAGAAGTATGTTCTTAAACAACACAACAACAAAAATAGGGGGCTGGAGAGATGGCTCAGCCATCTGACTGCTTTTCCAGAGGTCCTGAGTTCAATTCCCAGCAACCACAGGGTGGCTCACAACCATCTGTAATGGGATCTGATGCCCTCTTCTGGTGTGTCTGAAGAGAGCAACAGTGTACTCATATAGGTAAAATAAATAAATAAATCTTTTTAAAAAATAGTATTCTGATGTAGCTTAGTAGTAGAGTACTTGTCTAGTGTTTATGAAGTCCTAGTTATAATCTTCAGTATAACACCCAAAACAGGCACAGGAAGAGACACGGTGGTTAGTCAGAAGTAGGATATGTAGATTTAAGAAAAAATGTTAGAGAACTTAAGATAGTTTACATGCTTTTAAGTTAGGTCTGGAATCGTAGGTGATCATATAATTTAAGGAAGTTTAAAAACCAGCATGTCTCCAAGTGCTTTACTTTTCAAATATCCAAATAGGGAAAAGTATCTAAATGCAAATATTAACAATTCAGATTTCTCCATTGAATTAATAGTTTCAGCATTATCTTCATATAATTTTTTTCATTGTATGTTCATAATTCTGTGTATTGAAGGAGAGAAAAAAATTTATTAGACTACTTATTCTTTTTCCAGGTACTGTGCTAAGGCTTTTATATATATATATATATATGCACATTTCTTCACTTGTTTTACCTAAAACCCTATGAAAACTGTTTATAATGAGGAGTTTGTGACTCAGATTGAGGTATTTGCTGAAGAACATGGAGTGACAGATTTCAAAGCAGGTCTTTATTCCTAGTATATACATGTCACTTGCTTATCAGATCTAGTAAATATTTTCTCAATTTTATAGAAGAGAAAACTGCCTAAGGTTGATCATTTATTCATGCAACCATTTACTTTAACCAACATTTCTATTTGTACTCTATATAAAGACATGTTTTGAAAAAGAAACTTTAAATGTTGTAATCAAGATCACCATGTGAGGTAATTAATGGTTGAACTGTGACTGAAATGTTTTCTGCCTTGTAGTCCAATTTTTTTTTTTTCCAACTTGGCTTCCTTGCTAATAGCTTCTGTGACCTGTAAGGAAGTTTTTCATTCTTTTGCTTTGGATACACTTACAGTTTTCTAGTTTAGTACTAGAAATCAGTAGGTTAGGACATTGAGAAGACTATGTAGGCTGTCCTCAAATTCAGAGGTACACCTGTCTCTGCCTCAGAGTTCTGGGATTAAATGCATGCACTAGCATTCCCAGTAATTTTACTTTAATTGTTTATGTAAGTGGAAAAAGAAAAAGTATACAAGCCTACTCTAAGCCAATAAAATTGAGCAAAGATTAACTCTATATAAAACATCTTGGACCTTAAAAAAAAAAATTAGGGAAGGCTGGCAGGATGGTTCCATGGGTAGAGGTGTTTACTGCTGATTCTGACAATGATTCCTGGGACACATGTGATGCAAGGAGAGCATCGACTCCTGCAAGTTGTCCTCTGAGCTCCATTCTTGTGCTGTGGTACATGCATGTGTGTGTATGCACAATTTTAAGAAACTATGGAGAAGTTAGTGTAAAACACATGCAAGGCCCTGAGTTTAACTCCTTGCACTGAAGGAAAAAACAGATATTTTCTATTAATTACACAAGTCAGATAATTTTAAATTGATACTAGATATAGAGGAAGAGTTCATAGTACTTTTTACAAATAACTATCGCAAGATCTTAGAAAATTAACTTAATCTATACAACAGTCTTTTATATTATTCTTACTGGTAAGGAAAGGAGATGTTAGAAGAATTAAAGTACAAAATCACATCTAGTTTGCAGCAGAGTCGGGATTTGATCTGAGACTATCCTAGAGTCAGAGTTCCTCACCAGTACACCATGTCGTGAGTGTTAAACATCGTGTGCAAAGGATATTGATTCTGGATGGTTACAGGGCATCAAAATATTTTGTAAGTACAGAAAGCATGAATTACACAACTTAAAATTAATTTAATTTTTTAGTCATTGTAACTTAAATGGTTTTGATTATTCAAATCAGCTAGTCATTATTAATGTTTTAGTATCAGTCATGTGTAGATTTTAGAGTACTCAGTGGTAAACTTTTTTTTTTTAGACAGGCTTTTACCAAGTAGGTTATCCTTAAATTCAGAGATCCCCTTGTCTCTATCGCTAGAGTTCTGGGAATAAATGCATGATTCACCATATCCAGCAGTTTTTCTTTATTTTAAATTGTATGTGTGTCTGTGTGGGTTTGTGTACGTAAGTGTGGCTGCCCAAGGAGGCCACACGAGGGCTTCAGATTCCCAGGAACTCGAGTTATAAGCTGTGTGGCATAGATGCTGGGAATTGAGCTATCACTTCAGCCCCACAGCTTTTTTGTTTTTGTTTTTGTTTTTTTGTTGTTGTTGTTTTGTTTTTGATAGGGTTTCTCTGTGTAGCCCTGACCATCCTGGAACTCTCTCTGTAGACCATGCTGGCCTTGAACTAAGATTCACCAGCCTCTGCCTCCTGAGAGCTAGGATTAAAGGTGTGTACCACCACTGCTGGCTTTCCCCCACCCCCCCAATAGCTTGCATTTTAAAATTTATGTGTTTCTTTTTGAGACAGGGTCTTTTTATATAGTCCTGGCTATCCTGTAATTTACTATGTAGATCAGGCTGGCTTATGTCTCCAGGTTCTGGGATCAAAGGTGTGTGCCACCATGATGCCTGGCTAACATTTATTTATTTATTTATTTTTTACAGAATTATTGACACAGAGGGGGGAATGTATGTATAATACATGTATACATATATCTATGTGTAGTGTAGGTTAGAGGGCAGCCTGTGGGAATTGGTACCCTCTTCTGGCTTCCTCCAGTACTTGCACTCATGTGGCATGTACACACACACACACAAATCCTTTAAAGTACCACAGGTTACTGGTATACACAATTTAGTGTAGTTGTAAGGTTGTGTAACCATTGGAAGCATTTAATTCCGTAATATTTTTATTATCCCAGAAAGAATTCATTAACAATTACTTCCCCATTCAGCTTCTTACACCTTTGGTGACCACTAAACTTCCTCTGGAGATTATGCTTGTTCTGGGCATTTTATATAACTGCATGCAGTGTATGTCTGTCCTCTTTCATTAAGCTTAATGTTTTTAAGGTTTGCCCATACTGTAACCAGCACCTTCATCTTTTTTTTTTTTTAATGGAGAAATACATCAAATGGGGTTTTTAGGTTTTTTTTTTTCTTTCTTATTTTAAAAATCAATGTAGGTGTGGTTTTTCTTGCCTGTACACATAAAAGTGAAGTTTCTGAGTGTTTTGATATGTTTATGTTCAGTTTTATTAGGAACTGCTGGCTTTCCAAATTGGCTAGACTAATATATTAAGTTGAGTGGAACAATGTGTGTGAGGGTCCAGATTCTCTACATCCTTACTGTTACTTGATAATGGGGCTTGCTCCCTCCCTTCCTCCCTCCTTCCCTCCCTCCTCCTCTCTCTCCCTCCCTCTCTCCTCATTTCCTTTCTCTCTCTCTCTCATTCATATATATATATACATATATATATATATATGTATATATATATGTATGTATGTATCTTGAGATGGTCTTACTATGCAGCCTTGTTAGCCTGGAGCTTACTCTGTTGACCATGCTGATTTCACAACCATCTTCCTGCCTCTGTCCTGAGTGCTGGGACTAAAGGGACACACCATTTGGCCCTGCTTTAAATCCTTTTAATATAGACTCACTTTTTAAAAGACATATTTTATTATTTGTGTGTGTTTATGTGAGTGTATGTGTGTGCTTTTTGTGTACATGTCTATCCAGGAGTTGGAGTTGGCATTCCCTGACATGGATGATGGGAACTGAACTTAGATTCTCTAGAAGAAATACAAGGTCTCTTAACAGCTATCTTTCCAGCCCAGGTTATAGACTTTATAGTGGCATGCAGGAGCCTTTGGAGGTCAGAAGGACACACTGGATCCCCTGAAGCTGGAGTTATAGTGAGTTATCAGCCACTCTGTGGGTTCTAGGACCTGAACCTGGGTCCTTCCTAAGACCAACAAGGGTTTCATTAACAGCTGTTAATTAACTCTCTACTAAACTTTTGTTTTTAGATACGTGATTTTCAAATCTTTTCTCTTTCTTTCTTTCTTTTTTTTTTTTTTTTGAGACTGGGTATCTTTGCATAGCCTTGGCTGCCCTGGAACTTGCTCTGTAGACTACGCTAGCCTCAAATTCATAGAAGCCCCTGCTTTTGAGTCCTGGGATTAAAGGTGTCCACTATCACCATCTTCCTGCTGTCTTTTATTATTTTTTTAAATTGGAGTAAACAGTACAGATTAAAATTTTTTGAGATTGTAATAAAATATACATTTCGAGTTTTGTAAAATTCAATAGTTTAATAGTTTATGTAAAGTAGTTAGTTTTTGTAAAGTTAATAGTTTATGGTACTTAGTCATTAGTCATTACTTCAGTTTCTCCTTCTCCTATACCATTTTATCTTCTTTTTTGACTATTTCATATGAGTGGAATCATAAAGTATTTGTGCTTTGTGACTGGCTTATTTTATTTAGCATAAAATGGTCAAAGTTAATCCACATTATGGTATATTTCCTTGTTCTTAGAACATTTATTCAGTGTTGGATATGTGTATGGGCCCTGTACATGCCTAGTATGTAGAGGTCAGAAGATAACTTGGAGGAGTATGTTCTCTCCCTCCATTATGTGGGTCCTAGGGATTAAATTCAAGATCATCATGCTTGGTGGCAAGCACCTTCACCTGCTGAGTTAAGTAAAATAAAGCAGTTACAAACCACAAGTACTTTATGATTCCTCTCATATGAAGTAGTCAAAAAAAGAATATAAAATGGTATTTATCAGATTTATTTATTATTATATGTAAGTACACTGTATCGGTCTTTAGACATACCAGAATAATAGAGCATCAGATCTCTTAGATGGTTGTGAGTCACTATGTGGTTGCTGGGATTTGAACTCAGGACTTTCAGAAGAGCAGTCCGTGCTCTTAACTGCTGAGCCATCTCTTCAGCCCCATAAAATGGTATTTAACTTTGTTTTCTAAACTGAATTACGTAACATTACACAGGCAGTTACATGTTTTCCTTCTCTATTAATCTCTTCATAGACACTTATGTTACTTTCATGTTTTAGCTCTTATGAATAATGCCACATAGGAATACAGATATATCTCCTTATGGGCTTGCTTTTGCATTTTTTATGTTTTTTATTTTTTGGTTATATACCCAGAAGTGAAATTGCTACATTTGTATAGTGTTAGTCATTTCTCTGTATTGGCACGAATACCCAAGATAGTTAATTTAGAAGGGGAAATATTTTAGCTCACAGTTTTAGAGTTTCAGTTCTTGATCTGTTGCTTCTGAGCCTATGGAGAAATAGTACACCATATCAGTATGCTGCAATCTGCATTGTAAGAGAAGAAAGGTGCTGGTGTCTTAACCTCTTTTAAGAACCACATCATCAATGATTAGAAGACTTCTCATTAGGGTCTGTCCCTTAAAATTATTTCTACTACCTCCCAATATCACTGAGGTAAGGAAATAACAAGTCTTTAACATACAGGCCTTTAGGGGGAGTTTAAGGTCCAAACTGTAGCATTGTGTTCCCAGCTTAGGAAAATCTATATCCTTCAGGCATTTAGTCCCAGCACTCGGGAGGCAGAGGCGGGTGGGTCTCCAAAGTTTGAGGCCAGCCTGATCTGCAGAGCTGTTTCCCTAACAGCTAGGGCTACACAAGAAAACTCTGTCTCAAAAAACCAAAAGAAACAAGAAAGGCTTACATTTATTTATCTTAAAATTCAAAATGTCCATTTATTTAAATCCTTAAAGTCTTAAGTATTCCATCATTAAAAATCCAAATCTGGGGAGGTGGAGAGATGGCGCAGCAGTTAAAATTACTTGCTCTTCTTGCACAGGACCTGGGTTCAATTACCAGCACCAAAATTGTGACTCAGTGTGGTCTGTAATTTTAGTTCTAGGGGATCTGATGTCCTTTTCTGTCTTCCTGTGGCATCAAGCACAAAGGTGGTGCACACATATACACACAGAACACTGATACACATAAAATAAAAATTAATAAATCTAAGGAAAAATGCTATTAAAAACATCCAATTTCAAGTCTGGAGATGAAGCTCAGTGGTAGGATACTTGCTTAACTTGTTTAAGACTTGAGATTTGGCCAGCATTACAGAAAAGGAAAAGTCCATAATCTCCGAGATTCTAGGCAAACTCATGTGTGAGCTCTTTTGAAAAAAATAAAGTAGAAACTTCCAAGATCTGATAGCACAGGGTAAATATCCCCATTTCAAAAGGGTGTAAAAGGAAAAAAAGTTTAGGACCAAAGCATGACCAGAAAACGCAGTAGGGCAAACATTAAATCCTGATGCTTCATGTGTGGTGGCACCCTAGGGTATTGTGAAGGGTCAGGGTTTCAAATAGTTTGGGCCATCCATTCTTTCGTACAACTTTGCTGGTTGCAGTCCACATGGCAGATTTCTTGGGTTGGCTATGAGTACTGTTTGTAGCTTCCCTTGACAGACACTTTGTGTGTCCTGGAATCTTTTAACTTTTTGGGGTTTCCATTGGAGCTTTAGCTTTCACTAACAGCTCCATGATTGTCTTGTCAGGTGCTTCTTATAGTGACTCTAAGCCTGTCATACATTGCCTAGCCTTTTTGACTTTGTTTTGAAATCTCAGTGGCATCTTCCATAATTCCAAAAACTTGCTAAAAACCCCGTGTCATTGAAGGCCTGTTTCCTTGCTGGTGGTGAGGTGGTTGGATCATGGGGGCCTGATCTCATTAATAAGTGTATTCATTGATGAGTTAATATTAAATGGGTAGTTGGGAAATGGGGCTTGATTAGAGGAAGTATGTTATTTGGAACATGTCTATGAAAGGTGTGTCTTTCCTTAGCTTTCTTCTGCCCCTTTCTGCTTGGCCACCGTAAGTTCTACTACATCCTTTTCTGTAAGATGCTGTGTTTCATCTCAGGCCTACAATAATAGAACCAAATAACTGTAGACCAAAATCCTTGAAACTGTCAAAATAAATCCTTTCCCTTTAAACCATTTCTTATGGAAGTTTAACAGGTTCTACTCTCCTCATGAAACAATTGTGCCTTTCTTGGCTTCACCTTTAACATCCCCCAACTCATTTTTTCTAAACTGCAAGTTCCCCAAATCTTTCTGCTCTGTTTCTCCTTGCCTGCTTTCTGTAAAATTGGGCTAATTTGTTGTAAAAGCAGCCAATAATTCACAGGCCACTGTCTCAATGCTTTGCTACATAGGAAATTTCTCTCCGTATAAACTTATCTGTCATCTTTAAGAGAACTTGAATAAAAGCCAGCCATCTTACTTGCCACTGTTTAAAAAGGGTAGCCTGTAATTCAGTTGTCAACACAATCCCTTCCATCTGAAGCATCATCAGCATAACTTTTACTGACCCACATTCCTGTCAGCATTCTGGTCTTTTGAACTCCCATTACAATGGCCCATGAATTATTGGCTGCTTGCAGCATTTTTGGCTTTATCTAGTTTTCCTTCAGACTTTTCCAAACTCCTCCTGCAAACTAGTTCCAAAGACTCTGACATTATCTCGGGTTCAGAAACATTCCAGATCTCAGGTAGCCTAGGCTGCCCTCAGCTTTGCTGTGTTGTTAAGGCTAGACTTGAATGCTTCATTCTCCTCCATCTCCCAGGCATTTGGGAGGTGTCTAGCTTACCTCTTCATTGTTTGGAATAATTTTCTGTGTTGTTTTCTATTTTTTGTAAAAATAAATACCCAAACCAAAACAGAAGAAAATCACCTTAAAAAGAGAAAAGGTTTATTTTGGTGCACAGTTCTGAAGGTTTCATTCAAATTGACCTTGTTGCTTTTGGGAATTTGGTGAGGTTGCACGTCATTGAGGCAGTGAGTTGCAAAACTTTATCTTACATCCAGGATATTAACAGAGTTAGTCCCCCTTAAGGGCATGCTTCTAATGATTAATATTTTAAATTTAATTTTAAAGTTATAGGTTTGAATTTGTAAGTTGTAAAATTGTATTCTCTCTCTCTCTCTCTCTCTCTCTGTCTCTCTCTCTCTCTCTCTCTCTGTGTGTGTGTGTGTGTGTGTGTGTGTGTGTGTGTGTGTGTGGGTCAGGACAGACAGCCTTCAGTACAGAAAGTCCTGTTTTTCATTCTATGATAATGGAACCTAGTTCTCAAACTCAGGTCCTTAGGCTTGGTGGCAAATGTCTGAGCCACTGAGCCATCCCACTAGCTCTAGCCCATGATTAGACTTTCTACTAGGTCTTATTTTTAAAAGTTTCCACCACCTTTGTTATTAATGTCTAAGCATGGGCCTTTTGTAAAAAAATAAGATTCAAATTATGTAGTATAGGTTATTCTGGTTTTAATATATTTGAGGAGCCTTTATAAAACCACAATGATTTTAGCATTTGTGCATTCCCACCATCAGTGCACAAACGTTATACTGCAATATAGTTTTGTTTTGTTTTGTTTTGTTTTGTTTTTTGACCATAGTTCTCAGTTCAAAACTTTATCCTGAAGACAGGCTTGACTAGTCAGTAAGCTCCTGGGATCTGCCTTTTCACCTCCAGTTGCCCACTGCTAGGGTTATAGATGTGTACTACTGGGCTGGGTTTTTGTATGATGACTGGGATTTGAAGTCAAATCCTTATGCTTTTGCAGCAGATACTTTGTCCATTTAGCTATCTCTTCAGGCCACTTTATCTTGTATCTCTTGAGTTGTCTTTTGTGAATGTTTACAAATAATGTTTGTTATATTTCACTCCAGATTTATTTATATCTGTTTGCCAGAAAATAAATGCTGTGTAATTTTCAGGGCCCAATACAAAATGAAAATATAGAGCCTCATGTTTAAAAAGTAGGAACAAATACCCACAAAGCTGCTAGAATATAAAGTTTATTCTTTCTTATGTATATTTTTGTTTGTTTGTTTTGGGACCCACTGAGTTTAATTACTAAGTAATTAATTACTTAGTTTAATTAATTAATGGACTTGTAGCTAGGTATTGGAGCCTGGCTGGTTCAGTAGTGGGCGCACAACTGGAGAGTATATCTTTCTCCCGTTTTCCAGTGTGGCAATAAGTGAATAAGGTCTTTGCATTTAGTTGTTAATTTAGCACGTATGTGTGCACTCTCACATGCCACAGAACATGCATATGTAGACTTCAAAGAACAACTTGTGAGCGACAGTTTTCTCTTTTCCACTATGTGGGTTTTGGAGATTGATCTTAGATTATCAGGCTTGGTGATAAATACCTTTACCCACGGAACCAACTCATTGGCCCTAATGAGGTTTTTATAAAACAGAACAAAGAAAGTTATAAACCAATGTTTGTTGGAAACATCAGGTTAGGTGGATTACAGTAAGGCAAGGAAACCTCTGCTCAAGGCTTCAGATACTATCTGATGATAGTTTAGTCTATGGGTAGTAGAAGCTTGGGGTCTCTTTAAACATTCCTGGTAGTTATAAGGCTCTTAGGTCAAACACAGAGCCAGGCAACAGTTAGTTACTAAGAGGACCGTAGGTAGTCAGAGATTATTTGGCTCTCTGTAGTCTTAGTTGTTCTAATTCAGTGTGCCTTGTAGGATCTTTAACACAGGTGTGACTTTTTTCCTGGAAATTTCAGTTCATATCAGTAAGATACGGTCTACAAAATATTAAAGACTAATAGAACACCACTAGAAAATTTTAAAAAATTAATTACTAGGAGATATAAAATAAAACTTATAAAAATATAAACCTTTTTTAACAATTTTTTTTTACATTTATTTTGTATGTGTGTCTTTTGTGTATGTATGTGGTCATGCATGTGCATGTAGAGGTCAGAGGATAACTTGGGGAGTTAGTTATATCTTCCACTGTCTGAGTACTAGGGATTGAATTCAGGTTGTCAGACTTTGAGACAAACTCTTTTGTAAGCTGATCCATCTTGTTTTTTTTTTTTTTTTCTTTCTTCTTTTTTTTAATAACATGTGTCTGTCTCTGTAGGAATTTAGGGAGAGCCATTTATTTAAGGAACTTTAAAAACATTTTGTGTGTATTGGGTGAGTATGTGCATGTAAGTGCTGGTGCGCATGGAGGTCAGAGCTGTTGGACCCACTGGCAGGGGATGTATAGGTGATTGTGAGCCACATGACTTAGTTGCTGGCAATTGTAGTTTGGTCCTCTGCAAAGGCAGTGCATTCTCTTAATCTCTGAGTCATCTTTTGAGCCCTTGGCAATCCTTTTAACAGTTGTATAGAACATCAAGAATAGGAAGAGCAAAATGTGTTTATAATTAAAATACAAAAACACAAAATTGGGGCCAGAGCGAGCGGGCCGGATGGAGGAAGCAGGCTGGAGCGAACAGGGCTGGAGCAAGAGAAAACAAACAAACAAACAAAAACAAAAAAACCCCACAAAATCTATGAGCAGAAACTTTGTTTTGTTTTTCTGATACTGTTTCTCTGTGTAGACATGACTGGCCTTGAATTTAGAGATCTACCCGCCTCTTCCTCAAATGTTAGAATTCTTGCATCTCTCGGCCACCACCACCTGGCAAAAAAAATTTTTTTTACAGTTGTAAATTATTGTAGATTTTACCAGAAAATATTTTAAAAAAGTTAATATACACTGGTGAGATGGCTCAGAGGGGCTTGCTGATCTGAGTTTGATCCCTGGAATCCACATAAAGAGAAAGAGAAGGACTTGACTTCATAGAGTTGTCCCTGACTTCTACCTGTACACTATGGTATGCCCCCCCCAACACTCAAATAATTAATATATTTAAGAAGATTATTTTTATTTTCTGTATATGAGTGTTTTACCTGTATGTATATATGTGAGCCATGTATGTGCCTGGTTTGCCCAGTATGTTCAGAGGCCAGGAATAGGTGATAGATCTCCTGGAACTTGAGTTTCAAACAATTGTTAGCCACCATGTGGGTTCTAGGACTTCAACCTGGGTCCTCTGAAAAGCAGCCAGTGCTCTTTTTTGTGTTCCCCTCCTATCCCCTAAGACAATCTCACTGTGTAGCTCTGACTGTCCTGGAACTCTGACCTTGAACTCAGAGCTTCACCTGCTTCTGCCTCCAGTGCTGGGATTAAAGGTGTGTGCCACCATGCCCATGCAGCCAGTGCTCTTAACAGTAAGCCATCTCTTTAGTCCCTGAACCTGAGACTAAAAGACAAAAGATAGGTGTTTTTTTTGTTCAACTGGGAGATAAAGGCATGGAAGACAGGTGCAAAATGAATCATCTATTACAACCGATAACTCACTGTACAGTGTGACTTTTGATACGTGTAAGGAGGAGTGTAGTATGACAGCTCTAAATGATAATGGTGGTGCTAAGGAGGCTTGTCTTGAGTGTGAGTTATGGAGTCGAAGATACTTGTCTTACTGTGAATGGATGTTCATTTCAATGTTGTATTGGCATAGTCTCCAGAGCCATAGTGTTCCTGGATGTGATATTATATAGAAAGAAGTATAATCTTAAATTTTTCTTTTTTTCATCATCATCATCATCATTATTATTATTATTATTATGGTTATTTTATTTATTTACATTTCAAATGTTATCCTCCTTCCTGGTTTCCCTTCTGCAAACCCCCTATCCCATCCCCCCTCCACCCACCCACTCCTGCCTCACTGCCCTAGCATTCCCCTACTGTTGGGGCATCAAGTCATAGGATTAAGGGCCTCCCCTCCCATTGATCCCAGATAAGACAATACTCTGCTACATAAGCAGCTGGTTGGTGGTTTAGTCCCTGGGAGCTTTGGAAGATCTGGTTGGTTGATAATGTTGTTCTTCCTTTGGGGTTGCAACCCCTTTAGCTCCTTCAGTCTTTTTCTTAACTCCTCCATTTCTGTCCCCATGCTCAGTTCTGTAGTTGGCTTCATGCATCTACATCTTGGTTAGACTCTGCTAGAGCCTCTCAGGAGGCAGACATATCAGGCTCCTATCAGCAAGTGCTTCTTGGCATCAGCAATAGTGTGTGGGTTTGGTGTCTGCAGATGGTATGGATCCCTAGGTAGGGCAGTCTCTGGATGGCCTTTCCTTCAATCTCTGCTCCACTCTTTGTCCCTGCATTTTCTTTAGACAGGAACAATTCTGTGTTCATATTTTTGAGATGTGTGGGTGGCCCCATCCCTCAACCAGGGGTGCCTAACCTCTGCATATGGTCTCTACAGGTTCTCTCTTCCCTTTGTTGGGTATTTCAGCTAATGCCATCCCATTGGGTCCTGGGAGTCTCTTGCTTTCCTGGCATCTGGGACTTTCTAATGGCTACCCCCAGTTCCCCATCCCCCACTGCTACATACCTCCTTTCAATTTCTTGACCCTCTATACTTCTCCCTGTCTCTTCCCACATCTGGTCCTACCCTCCCCCCCTTTTCCTTTCCTCCCTCCCAGGTCCCTCCCTTCCTCTACCTCCCATGATTATTTTGTTCTCCCTTCTAAGTAGGACTGAATGAAGCATCCACACTTCATTGAAGCTCTTCTTGAGCTTCATATGGTCTGTGAGTTGTATCGTGGGTATTCTAAGCTTTTCCCCCTAATACTACTTACCGAGTACGTGCCATGTGTGTTCTTTTGTGACTGGGTTACCTCACTCAGGATGATATTTTCAAGTTCTCATCATTGTTTTTAAATAGCTGAGTAGTATTCCATTGTGTAAATGTACCACATTTTCTGTATCCATTCCTCTGTTGAGACACATCTGTGTTTTTTCCAGCTTCTGGCTATTATAAATAAGGCTGCTATGAACATAGTGGAGCATGTGTCCTTGTTATATGTTGGAGCATCTTTTGGGTATATGCCCAGAAGTGTAAGAGAAGTATGAAGTGCCAATAAATGAGAAGCAGTCCATTCTAAAACTGTTTCCAAAGTAAATTGTTACAAGAAATTAGATGTCAAAGATCTTTAATAAGGACCGTTGACGTTGTGATTATGTCTATCCTTGATTTGTGAAGAGTTAAAAGAATGAAAGAGTATGGGCATTACCAGTACAACTGGATCAAGCGTCAGTTGTTTGAGAACGGGCTTTGTTGAAAATTCTAGAACTTAAGGCCCTCCCCCCCAGTGGAGAGTGAATTAATTAATTACATGTGAAGTTTCTTAAAGAAAAACTTGACTTTACAATGAAAAAATAAATGAAGATAATAGTAATCTAGGCTGAAATTAAAGCAGGATGTATAGAGGACTTTCCTATAAATGAGAATTACAGTTCTACCTGGATGAGATGCAGACATACCTAGACTTAAGTTTTCTTTTTGTTTGTGTAGTTTTGCATATATTACAGTTGCAAATAAATTGACTTAATGTTCTGAGCTTTTTGTTTCAGATAATAATACTTTTGTATTTATATAATGAGTGTTTATATGATTTGCTTTGATTTATATTTGAGTAGTATTACCTAGTAAAAGTCGAAGAGAGTAATATACTTTAATTCCAGGGAATTTGTTTTTGTTGGTAGAAGACTCTAGTTTTTTTCAATACAGTTAAAAACCCCAGTTTCTATACGAATACATTAACAGAATGCAACATTTTTTACCATGTGTATAGTACTTAAATTTAATGTTTCTTCATCAGTATAATTGTTTCTATTAATTTTTTTTTTTTAGAGAAAAGTAGACTCTGATTAATTTTAATGTCTCTTTTAGTGTCACTTTCTTGGATTCACAGCAAAATTGGGCAGAATATACAGTTCCCACTTAATTACCCTTACCATCAAAACTTGGCACTACAGTGATATATTTATTACAACTGATGAGTCTACACCGACAGCAAATCCTGCAAAGCTCATAGTTTAAAGCAGCATTGCACTTGAGAGAGTGTTCATTCTGTGGGTTTAAGTAAATATATAATAACAGAATTTAAAAGTTTATTTAGTTGAATTTGTTTATATTTCTCATGTTTAGAGAATCCAGTTTGAAGTAGGTTGTGGTATAAACAGGCCCTTTTAGTAGGAAATTATGTGGGTGCAAGACTTTATTTAACACTGAGGATACTATAACAGGTTTTTTTAAAAATTTATTTATTCACTTTACATCAATATCAGATCCCCCTCTCCTCCCAGTTCCCCCTTTTATAGTTTCTCTCCATTTCCTCCTCCCATTCTCCTCTGAGAAGGGGGTCACCCTGGGTCTCCTCCACCTAGCACATCAGTTACTGTAGGAATTTACTTATAGTGCATAGAGATTGAAATTCTGCAGCTCTTCAGTTTTCATTTCCTTACAGTGATGGAGACGTATCATTTATTTTCTATTAGTGAAAATTGTTATGAGGCCGTATAGTACAACTTTGTTTTTGTAACAGGCCTATTTTTTTTGTTATTTTTGTGGGTGTTTTGTTGTCTTTTGAGATAGTCCCACTCAAAGTCTCACTGTAGTCTTAGGTGAACTAGTCTTGAACTAGTTATGTAGACCAGGCAGGTCTGGAACTCAGAGAGATCTGCCTGCCTCTGCCTCCTGATAAATGAGTATTTAAGCCCTTTTCATACAGCTTTCTGAAGAACATTTCTTTAGTTTCAAGAACACACTTTTAAGTTTTTAAAAAATGCCTAATAAGTAAACATGATTTTGCATTCAAATAACAGATTTTTATTTTTATTTTTAAATCCTATAGTTTGCTTGCCTAAACTAGATTTGGAGCAGTTCATATACCTGAGACCTGCCATTTTACAGTATCAAATTGGAAAGAATCAGATTTTCAAATAATGGAAGAGCCCAAGACTTCTAAAAACGAAAATCATGAACCAAAGAAGAATATTATTTGTGAAGAAAGCAAAGCAGTTAAAATTATAACGAATCAAACCTTGAAGCCTAGAAATGATAAGTCCATGACAGAAATTGGGACCAGCTCTCTGAATAGAAATAGTAGTAAAAAAACCAAGCAAAATGATATTTGTATAGAAAAAACAGAGGTTAAATCATGTAAAGTAAATGCTGCCAATGTTCCAGGCCCTAAAGATTTGGGGTTAGTACTTCGAGATCAAAGTCATTGCAAAGTGAAAAAGTTACCAAATTCACCCATGAAAGCCCAGAAGGGATCTTCACAGACAAAATTAGAAAAGGCACCTAGTTTACAGGTAAAAGCAGAAAAAGTACCAAAGTCTCCAAATTTACCAGTAAAAGCAGAAAAAACACCCTGTACAACAGCAGCAGCAACAGAAAAAGCACTTAGTTCACAGAGAAAAGAAGAAAACATGCCCACTTCTCAGATGAAATTACAAAAGACACCCAGATCGCCTTTAGAGCCAGAAAATGTGCCCACTTTACTGTTAAAAGAAAATGTGAAACAGACAGAATCACAACAGACTGGGAAGAAACTTACAAGCTCCTTTGTTTCTATGGATAAAAGGAATAGTGATGCTCTACAGGGAGAAAAATCAACTCTGGGAAACCCATCACTATCTCAGAAGCAGCAGACACAGACAGATAATATTGCTGATTCTGAAGACAGTGCTTCAGGAACTGAAGATACATCAGATGATTTGAGTAAGTATAAATACACATGGTGTTTTCCACAAGCTCCGTTTTGGGCTCCGTCTATGTTAATGTTCTTCTGTAGTATTTTTCTGGTTTAGCTACTTTAATTATAAAAGTTGAAAACAAATAAGCAAAACCTTTATTATTATTTGTGTGTATATGCATCTGTCTTAGTTATAGGATATGTACCTATGAGTTTAGTGGGTGTTTATGAGTACTCTACTTACTGATAGTAGAGGTCTATCTTATCCTTGTCTATGCTGGACAAGGACGTGTGTTCTACCACTGTGTTATACCTTTGGCCTTCTATACTATTTAGGTTTTTTAAAAGATGGTCTCATTTTATACCACAGACTGGCCTTAAACTATGTAACTCAAATTGGCCTAGAACTCTTTTTTTAAAAAAAAAAACTTTTAAATTTATTATTAATTATGTACATATATGTGTGTGTAGGCATCTGTGTGTGTGTTTTTTACATGTGCATTTAGAAGCCAATAGTATTGAATCTCCTGGATCTAAAGTTACAGATGGTTTTGAATCAGTTGGTATGGGTACTAGGATTTGAACCTGGCTCCTCTGTAAGAACAGTATATGCTTTTAACTGCTGAGCCATCCCTCTAACCCTAACCTTGAATTCTTAATCCTCCTAGCTCAGACATCTCTGAAGTGCTGGGGTTATGTGACCTTCCCACTATACCCAGCTCTTTAAAAAAAGTAATCTTAGTAAGTAGTCCAGTCATATGTTCACAGTGGAAAACTGAAAACAAACTCAACTCTAGGTCTCAAGGTAGCTTCCTATTTGATGGTGTGATACAAAACTGATTTTCAGTGGTAAAAACTTGAGTTGAGAAAGTACATGATTTAATTTTGTTAAGTGTGAGACTGATTATAAATGAGATTCAATACTGATTAGAGCAAGAATTTGAGGGCATGATAAAATTTCAGCTTTCAGGGCATCTTTTGGAAAATGAATCTGTTGAGTTATGACAGAACATTATGTGTGATTTTAAGAGACATTCAAGAGGTCAAAGATAGTTCTATATAAAGTTTTCTATTTTATTTGTCTTTTAAAATCTTTTTGGCTGCAGTACACTAGAATTTTTGTTAGGAGTTAAAGCAGAAGCAGAGATTAAGCTATAAACTTAAAATTTTCTTGAACTATTACTGTAAATTTATTTTATTCCATTGGTATTCGGGGGTGGGGTGGGAGGGAGGGGACTCTTTTTTTTATTTTTAAAGAGAGTGTCCTTCTGTGATGTATTAGACCAGGCTGCCCCTGATCTCCTTAGTGCTGGGATTATAGGCATAGTCACCACATCTGAGTTTTACTTCTGTTTAAAAAAATGTTTTGGCTGGCTTTGGTGGCCATTCCTTTTTAATACCTGCATTAACACTAAGGAAAAAGAGGAAGGTGGATCTCAGTGAGTTTGAAGCCAGCCAGATTTACATAAAGAGTTCCAGGCCAGTCAGGGCTACATAATGAGACCTGTCTCAAAAACATTTTTTAAATTGCATTTTATGTATGGTGGCATGAACCACCATTTTTAGCTCTGTCTTACTTTCGATTAATTATCTAAGTATATGCATACTTTCTTCCTACTCTCCTCTGCTCCCCTCTGGTTTTATGAGACTTATGTAGCTTAGGCTAGCCTGAAATTGCTGTGTAGCTAAAGATGGCTTTGTACTCTGGTAGGATGCTCAGCTTTCTTTTTTTTAAAGGTGGGTACTTTCATTTTGTTTTGATTAAATTAGTAATTTGGGAGAGGCAGTCTTTTTTTTCTGTTGTTTTTATGACTGGAGAATAAAGTTTACCTTGACGTACAAGGCTGGGGCTGCAAGTCACCGCGTAGAACAGCTGCCTAGTATGCATAAAGCCCTGGAGTTGGTCACTAGCACCCCTCTCAAAAAGTTTTTTTCTTTTACAAATGTTTTATTGTTATATTTTGTGAAATGTTGGTAAAGAGTTCAGAAATAAGGCTGGTGAGTTGTCTCAGCGATTGAGGGCACTTGCCATCAAGTCTGATGACCTGAGTCTGGGTTCTGGAGCCCAGATGATGGTAGGGAAAGAACTGACTCCCTGAAAGTTGTCCTCTGACCTGCACATATTCCCCCATATATATGTTCCTTTCCCCCCAGAAATAGCTACCTTTCCATTTCTGGTAGGATACAGATGATGGTCTGTATTTAATTGATTCGCTTATAGTTTCAGAGGTTTAGTCCATCGTCATGGTGGGGGCATGGTGGCACACAGGTTTTGGTGCTGGAAAAGTAGCATAGAGTTCAACATCTGGATCTGCCCGAAGCAGGAGAAGAGAGAGAAGACTCAGCTTGGAATAAGATTTTTTAAACCTCAAAGAAGCCCACCTAGTGGCACACTTCCTCCAACAAGGCCACACCACTTAGTCCTTTCAAATAGTGCTACTCTCTGGTAACCAGATTTTCAGCTCTGTATTCATTCAAACCACCACAGTTTAGGAACAGACTTTTTTTTTTTAAATAGAATTGTCTTTTTGTATATGAGAGCAAATACTTGAAACGGGTGAATGAGCCAAATGACTATTTGGAGGAGGATGTGCCTGTCCTGAGCTTATCAAACTGTTAATACTCAAGATGAGGATATGGCTCTTTGGGTGCTAGAGAACTTGTACAGTGTAGAGAACCTTTTGAAGCTCTGGATTCAATCCCATGGACTGAGCCCCACCTTCAAAACCAAAACTAAAACCCCTAAAGCACAGCTTTACTCTAGTATGTGTTAGCTTACACCTATAATGTGCACATTGGGGGGGAGGCTGAGGTAGGAGGATTGCTGTGAGTTCTAGGCCAGCCTAGGCTAACAGTAAGACTCTGCTTTATAGCAACAACCATATTGCCTCTTCCACCCAAAGCCACCAACAAAGTTAAACTTCAATATGCATGTGAGTCTCCTGGGAATCATGTTAAAATTTACATTGTTAGGCTTCTTTCCCAGAGATTTGATTTAGAACATCTGAATCAATGACCAGAGAAACTGAATTTTTAACAAGTTCCTGGCTGCTGCTGCTGCTGGCATGGGGATTAGGGTAGGGATGTGGGTGGGTGGTTAGGGCTCATCTTTTAAGTGTCATACCTTAAGTCATCACTAAAAAAAATTATACCACCTTTCATTGTGTTTGCAGTATATCAGCTAGGAGTTAGGTAATGCTATTTACACGTTTTTAGTGGTTAACCACATGTTATAGGGAGAACCTGTGTTTACTGAGTAGTAGGTCCTGTATGATGTAACACTCCTACTTCTCTGCCCTTATTCATCTTCTTGTTAATGCATGGATGTTTTAGTTGTGTAGTTTTCTTGCATTTTCTCTAAAGGCAAATGGCCACCTAAGGAAGGGCTTTTGCTTTTGCTTTTCCTTCCATAAATACTTGTCTCCTAGATATCCACATAGATAGCTCTCCTCT
This sequence comes from Rhynchomys soricoides, assembly GCA_019843965.1. Taxonomy (NCBI): domain Eukaryota; kingdom Metazoa; phylum Chordata; class Mammalia; order Rodentia; family Muridae; genus Rhynchomys; species Rhynchomys soricoides. The sequence continues at coordinate 1,703,022 of JADRCH010000114.1, forward strand.
AATTAACCTCTTGTTTCTTTTTCATTTAAATTTATTATTGGTGTATGTGTAGGATATGTGTGTATGTTTTGAGATGGATCTGATAGTATGTGTGTGGCAATCAGGACGCTGTGGATTGTTCTCTCTTTAAACCTTTAGGTGGGTTTTCAGGATTGAACTCAGGTTGCCAGGCATGCATGGCAAGGGCTTGAACTTCCCTGAGCCTCCCTACTGACCTTCCTTTCCTTCCACTTCCCCCTTTCGTTCTCAAGACAGGCTTTCTCTGACTTGCCCCAGCTCTGGTTGTCCTGGAACTCACTTTGCAGACCAGACTGGCCTTGAATTCACAGAGATCTGCCTGCTTTTGCCTTCTGAGTGCTAGGATTAAAGGTGCACCACCACTGCCAGGCCAGACGTCATCCTTTTTAGTGTATTTAGAGTCAAGCAAATATTACTATTATCTAATTCCTTGTTTTCAATCATGCCTCAAAGAAACAATGTATTTATTGACACTTACTGTTCACTACCTACTCACTGACAATCACTAATCATATAAAACATTCATATGCAAGACTTTATGGACAAGCATTTTCTACTCTTATTTAGTAAGAGTATTAACATCTTATCAAATTCTAGTGATCTATGGTACATAGTTTGGGGCAATTTACTAGTTTTTATTTTAATGTTGATTCTAAAAAAGCAAATAATTTCATACTTTTAAAAAAGATCCTCTATTTTTCACAGATTTATTTATTTAGTATATTTATGTGTGCCTGCCTGCGTTTTTGTGCACTCTGTGGGCAGGTAGGTATCTGTGGAGGTCAGAGAGCATCAGATTCCTTGGAAATTGAGTTACCTGGTATGGGTGCTAGTAATCAAACCCCTGGTCTTTTTTTTTTTTTTTTTTTTCGAGACAGGGTTTCTCTGTGTAGCCCTGCCTGTCCTGGAACTCACTCTGTAGACCATGCTGGCCTTGAACTCAGAGATCCACCTGCCTCTGCCTCCTGAGTGCCGGGATTAAAGGCATGCGCCACCACTGCCAGCTTAAACCCTCGGTCTTCTACAAGAGCTTTAAGTGCTTTTAACCGCTGAGCCATGTCTCCACCCCTATTTTATTTTTAATTGTGCATATGTGTATGTGTTGGTATGTGCATATGAGTGTGGGTGTCCAAGGAAGCCTTTGATCTCTTAGAGCTGGTATTATAGGTGATGTGGGTGTTGGGAGTCAAAGTCTGGTTCTTTGGAAGACTAGTATATATGTCCTATTTCTGACATAGCATCTTGCTATGTAGCCTTGGATCTCTTGGGATTTGCTTTGTAGACCTGGCTGGCCTGGTGTTAATTTAATGGAGGTCAGAAGAAGGCATCAAATCCCTAGGACTGGAGTTCCAGATAGTTTAAGCTGTCATGTAGGTGCTAGAAATAGAACCTTGAAAAGCAGCCAGTGTTGCTTTTATTTTATTTTATGTTACTTTTCTTTTTTTCTTTGACAGGGTCTCTATGTAGCTCTGGTTGTTCTGGGACTCACCATGTAGACCAAATTGGCTTTGAAGTCAGAGAGATCTGTTTGCCTCTGCCTACCCAGTGCTGAGATTAAAGGGGGATACTATCATGCTTGCCTACCACCAATGGACTTAACTGCTAAATTATCTATCTCTTCAGTCCCCTAGCATTTTGTTTTTGTTGTTCTTTTTGTTTCTTTTTAAGACAGGGTTTCTCTGTGTAGAGCTAGATGTCCTGGAACTTGCTCTGAAGACCAGTCTGGCCTCAAGCTCACTGGGATCTATCTACCGCCTCTGGAGTACTGGAATTAAGGGTGTTTACCACTACCAGTACTTGGCTAGCACTGCTTTTTAAAAAGATTACATTTATTCATTTATTTTATATATGGGTATGCACATGGCATACATATGTAAATATGAATCCTGGGGATTGAATTTAGGTCATCAGGCTTAGTGGCTAAGCCATCTCAGCAATCTCATGAGCTCACCATGCGTATATCTTATGTATTTAACATAAACTAACAGCTTGTACAACCAAGTAATGTATACAGAAAGAATTTACCCCCATAGTTAAATGTTTATTGCTCTATAATTTTTAACGATGATAATTTATTTAATGATGATAACTGATTGCTTCTTTTGTAGGTAAAATGAAGAATGAGGAATCTAACAAAGAAAACTCTTCTGAGATGGACTATTTAGAAAATGCCACTGTGATAGATGAATCTGCTTTGACACCTGAGCAGAGGCTAGGCTTGAAACAAGCAGAAGAACGTCTAGAAAGAGATCACATCTTTCGACTTGAAAAAGTATGCTATGCTATGTCAGTTATTGAGGAAGAAATACATGCTTTATGACTTTTTCTAGAGTCTAACACTAAACACTTTGTGTCACTTTTATTGATGAGACACATAGTATTCTGGTCTCTTAGGCAACCCTCCACCCCCATTCAGCCAATGCACTTGTATAATCACCTCATTTGTTTGTTTGTTTTGAGAGACAGTCTTACTGTGTAGTCTTGGAAGGTCTGGAACTCACTATGTAGATCAGGCTGGCTATGAGCTCAGAGATCTACCTACTTCTGCCTCCTGAGTGATGAGATTAAAGGTATGGCACCAGTCCTGGCATAAGTTGACTTTTACTTATTATAGGCATTAGCAAACTATGGGTTGTCTCTTTGTTTTGTTTGAATATGACAAAGTATATTTTACATACTTTTTTTGTAAATATTTACTGGGACACAGCCATGCTCATTCTCTTTATATATTATCTAATGGCTGCTTCCATACTGCGATGGCAAAGTTGACTAGAGACCATTTGGCCTGCTTAAAATATTTACTGTTTTCTTTCTTTCCCCTTTCCTTCTCTTTTATTTTCCTTTTCTTATTTCTGCTTCTCCTTTTTTTTCCTTTGCTTTTTCCTTCCATTCCCTATTGTTTCCCTTTTATGACTGTAACCTAGGCTGTACCTCATATAGACTCCTGAATATTGTGATTATATGAATGAATGGCCATGCCTTTCTGGTATTTACTGTTTTTCTTATTTTTTAAAAAAATATTTATTTAAATTTTTAATTATATGTATGTGTGTGTTATTTGTATGGGATTTGTGCCTGTGAGTGCAGGTACCCTTGGAAGCCAGAAGATGGCATCAGAGGAGCCAGAGTTACACATGGTTGTGAGATGCCTTATGGATTCCGGGAACTAACTTGGGTCTTCTGGAGAGCAGTACACACTCTTAACTACTGACTCATCTTTTCATTCCCTATGTTTGCTACTTTTCGAAGCTTAAAATATTTACTAAAATGCTACTTTGGTTGATATAAAATAAGTTGTTTACTGATTATTTACTCCTTCATTTAGTAAATATGGAGTGCTTGTTATATGCTAGCAACTGTGCCAGACATTAGGTATATATTGATTAAAAATGGCATTTTACTTTCCATTAGAAGTTAAAAGTCTCCGGGCAGTGATGGCACACGCCTTTAATCCCAGCACTTGGGAGGCAGAGGCAGGAAGATCTCTGAGTTCGAGGCCAGCCTGGTCTACAGAGTGAGTTCCAGGACAGCCAGGGCTACACAAAGAAACCCTGTCTCGAAAAACAAAAACAAACAAAAAAAGTTAAAAGTCTAGTTGGAAATACAGTTCATTAGCAAAGCATTTGCCTAGCAAGCAAAAGGCCTTAGACTTAGTCCCCCTCTCATAATTTATTCAGTTATTCAGATGGATGAAAATGAATTATTAAATACTATTTTACATTATTATACATATTGCTAAATTCTTTTTCTCCTTTTACTGAATATTATAAATAAGAAACTATTCTTTTGGTGTTGTGTGTCTATATGTGTAGTGCTAATTATTAATTTCTTAACCTGGAAACACATTCATAGGTTTAGCAATAAAAACAACACTAGATATTGAAAAATCAAAAATCAAACTACAGAGAAATATATACTTAAGATGTTTATAAATGTGCATAAAAAAACAGTAGGTCATTATTCTCAAATAAGAAAGGGATGAAGGTAATAGTATGATTTTATATAGTTTACAAAAACAAAATGCCTAGATTGATGAAAGAGATCCTTGTGAGAATACTTTTGTCCCATTTGGTATTTTATTACTTACTTACTGTATAGCAGTTGGTTCATAATTAGAGTTAGCATGTGCATTAGTAAAGCACATGTATTTTGGAGTCATCTAGGTTACCACTGTCACTTACTGGTAGGTACCAATATGCTATTTAACCCTTTTAAAAAGATTTTTCCCCTTTCTTTTTATTTAATAGGTATAATAGGAATTTTGTCTGCATGTGTGTCTGTGCATCATGTAGGTGCCTGGTGCCTGCAGAGGCTGAGAAAGGGTATCAGATCCCCTGGAACTGGAATTAAAAAGATAGTTGTGAGCTGCTATGTGGGTGTTGGGAATCGAACCTGGGTCTTCTGGAGAGCAGACAGTGTTCTTAATCTGTGACTCATCTCTCCAGCCTCGTATTTAACTTCTTTATACATCAGTTTCTTCATCAGTAAAATGAAGGTGGTAAAAATTAACACTTTCTTAGGACCAGGATGATGGCTCAGTGGATAAAGTGACTACCACACTAGCATAGATTAGAGTTTATGTCTGTTAAATTCACATAAAACTAGATGTGGAAGTATGTGTCTGTATTCTCAGCTGATGAGAACAGTAGAATATCCAGAAGCTCACAAATCAGCTAGCTTAGTAGACATGGTAGTGAATAAGAGACCCTGCCTCAAACAAGATAGAAGCTGAGGAGTGATAGCTGAGGTTGCCCAAATACACATGTGTGTGAACATGCATACTTACCACCTGGCTCGTAGAACTGTTGTGTTAGATAGGATAATGTAAGTGAAGTTTTTGACATAAAATCTAGTATATAGTAAAGATTAGCTATTCTATATTCATTTAACATTGTTTTTGTTACATAAATATAGACATAGAAGTAGGCCTCTGTGACATTTATTCCAAAATCAGATAAAATATCATCCTTGTATACTTCCTTCTTACTCAGTGTTTTGGTCTGAAGTTGGGTTTCTCCCGCCCCACTAAAAGAGTCTAGACATGGTTCATCCACTAGCATTTTAAATCACAGATTTCGTGACTCCCTCAGTGATCTCATCAGTACTCATTGCTTTATTAGGCATTAGGTATGTATATTTTCACTTCCCAAATCCAGCTCTTTTTATTACTTTGCCACTTTTGTTACCTCTTTTCTGGATTATTGCAGTATGCTAATGACTGTGAATCAATCTTTTTCCTGTTCTTAGAAAACAATTTTTTTTTTTTTTTTTTAAATAAAGATTAGAGCTGTGTATTTATTTGCTTGTTGCCTCTGGGAAATAGTTTAATATTTGAGGTTTAAATCTTTTGTCAGTAAAATGGAGAACCTTGACAGTGTTAAAAGTTAAATGTTGAGTTTGTTTCTAGTAATCTATGGTAGGACTGTTTTTAAATTTGATGCAGGTTTCTTATTTAAAGGATATAATTTATTGAGGATGGAGAGATGGCTTAGTGTTTTAAGAGCATTTGCTTTTTATTTTATTTTATTTTATTTTATTTTGGTTTTTCGAGACAGGGTTTCTCTGTGTAGCCCTGGCTGTCCTGGAACTCACTCTGTAGACCAGGCTGGCCTCGAATTCAGAGATCCTCCTGCCTCTGCCTCCCAAGTGCTGGGATTAAAGGCGTGCGCCACCACTGCCCGGCTGCATTTGTTATTCTTACAGAGGACTCACAATGTTGTGGCTCATAGTGTCCTGTAACTTCAGTTATAGAGGATCTTGACACTGTCTTCTGGGGCCATCATACACATGCAGTGCACTTAAATACTTGTAAGCCAAATGAAACACATACTTGAAATATGAATAAATAAAATATTTTTAAAAGGGGCTGGAGAGCTGGCTCAACAGTTAAGACTGCTCTTCCGGAGGTTCTGAATTCAGTTCTCTGTAACCACATGGTGGCTCTCAACCATCTGATGGGATCCGACGCCCTCTTCTGTTGTGTCTGAAGACAGCTACAATGCACTCATGTATAAAATAAATCTTAACTCCCCCTCCCCCCATCCAAAAAGAATATATATTCCAAGATGAGAAAACCCTTTTGTCAGGAGTTCCATTGAATATTGAAGATTAATCTGAAATAAAATGCTAAATATTACTGAAATTTTAGTGTTAGACAATAGAAACAGTGATTTAAAATTAGCATTTTAAAGCTTTCTTTTTACTTAATGCATATAGGTGTTTTGTTATTTTTATTGTAAAAAGAGTGTTGACTTTGGACTTAGATACATATGAACTGAAATTTATTATGTCCTTCTCAGTACTATTGAATTGGTGTGAAGTCCCAAGCTCCATAGTTTTTATATCTATAAAATAAAAATTTTAATCTTACTGGATTATTAGGAATTAAAATGACAGTTTATATATGAAGCATTTGGCATAGTGTCTGTTACCTTCAACCATTCAATAATTATACTTATTATTTTGAGAAAACAAATCATGAGTGAAGTACTGTGGCTCGTATTTTAACATGCCCAAATTGTTGTTCCTTCAGAGTGTTTACCTCAGGAGAATATTTGTTTATTCTCCTGATACTGTGATGGATTGGAAAATTTTTAGAACTCAGCCTTTGAAATTGTCTTCAATATTATGATCCATTCATTTCAAATCTCAACATAAGGGTATATTTTATTTTTCAGAGTACTCAGAAAGACCAAAAGTTAAGTTTGAAATTGATTTTGAGGACAACATTGGAGATTTAAGATTTAAGGAGCAAGATGATGTTAGAGAAGTAATAAGCCTATTTAGCATTTGTGATACAGTTTGAAGTTAGTATTTAATATCCTATAATGGCTATTTTGAAAAAGTTAACTATCTCTTGAGTATATTAGTTCTGGTTACTTTTTAAAATATTTGTTCTTGCAGTGCTTACTTGTTTTCTTTCTTGTGGCTAGTAAGTATGTAACCCTAAGGTGTAGCATATACCAGGCACGGGTCCTACCACTGAGCTCCATAGCAGTTCCTCAGTGCATTATCCAGTCTGTTAGAGTTATATAGTCACATTGGTCACTGATCTAGTCTATCACTCCTTTGATTACTGAAAAGGTGCTTTTAAACTTGTTTCTTCAGCGGTCACCAGAATATACCAATTGCCGTTATCTATGCAAACTTTGCTTAATTCACATTGAAAACATCCAAGGAGCACATAAACATATAAAAGAAAAACGACATAAGAAAAATATTTTGGTAAGTTATTTCTTTTAAAAATCTTTAGTATTTGACTTGTAAAAACATATTAGGCAATTCTCAAACCTGTGAACTAATAAAGAAGCTTGCTTTGAGGGTCTTATATAACTAACTAAACTGATAGCCTTGAAAGCTGTTATTTATTTATCTCCTGTGGTTAGAAAGAACCTTCTAGGAATCAGTTTAATCATGCAAAAGACAACGGAGTCATAAAATTAAACCTGTCAGGTATAGTTTGTCCATATTCCCGACAGTAGCAGCAGAGAGAAGGCACAGCTCCATACTGCCACCTGCAGTAGCCTGAGGAGTTCCCTTAATTTTTTAGTGACTTTTGCTCAGGTGGAACTGGATCTTTGGTTTTAATTCACAAAGTAATTCCAGGACAATTCATGTGAAGCAGAATTGGGATTTATTAAAAGACTGTGTATGTGTGGGGGTGTTGATGAACCTACTTGTCCTGCTCTGTCAGTCTCTACCTTATTCCTTTGAAATCTGGTCTCAACCTGGAACTAGGCTACAAGGCCAGGAAGTCTTATTCTTCCTCTCGCCATTTTTGACTCCATGTCTGACTTTTTAGATGGGGTGTTGGGAGCTGAACTCAGGTCCTCATACTTGTTCACCAAGCTTTCTTTCCAGCCCTCAAAGACATCTTTATTTTGAGAATTCAACTTTTATTATAATTTATTTTGTGCACATGGGCACACATGCCATAGTATACATGCGGAGGCCAGAGGTCAACTTTCGGAATCATTTTTGTTCTGTCATGTAGATTCTGGGATTAAACTCAGCTTGTCAGGATTTGGTGGCAAGTTCCTTTACCCACTAAGCCATCTCTCTTGCCACCTAAAAGTCTTTGTTTGAGACAGGGTTTATATAGTTATGTTGACCAGGTTGGCCTTAACGCAAGAGATTGGCCTAACTCGCTTCCTGAGAACTAGGGTTAAAGAGTGTACTACCATGTTCAGAAACACTTTTTTTTTTCCCCTCTTAGACAGGGTTCTTTGTGTAGTTTGGCTGTCCTGGAACTTCCTCTGTAGACTAGGCTTTGAACTCTTAGAGATACACTTGCCTCTGCCTCCTAAAGGCTGGGATTAAAGGTGTGTACTACCACTGGCAGGCTTTAATGTAGATTTTAATACACATAGGTTAAGAAAAAGGAGGCCTTAGGAAGTAAAGCATACCCAAGATCATTGGTGTGGTTTTTTTCAAAGAGCAGCACTTGATTATTTTTATAACAGTCACATGTAGTATTTGAATGAGTTTTGAGTCTTCAAAAGGTTGCTAGTGGAACCTAAATGTGGTTACAGGGTGGTTCCCGTGGGGTACCTGACAGGATTAAAATTGATAAGGTAAAAGCCTATAGGGATCTTAAAGTTAATTTCTCTTATTTTCTTTTTTGAGATTCCCAGAAAATGTCTAGACAGGAGTGAAGTCCTACCCAATATCAGGCCTTCAGCCTTCAGCCTTGTTCCTTGCTATTTTAATAATCTTTATTTGAAAGGAATATTATCTCTGTAGCCTTCACACAGAGCATTTTCCACCTATGTCCTTGTAATTTTCCTTGTCTTTCTACATTGCCTAACATATCCAAGTTACTAGATGTAAGTGAATATGATAATCATGGTTCTGTCCTTGGAGGTGCTAGTAATTGGTGAATGAGGGTTTAGGTCTAGTACCTCTTACCAGCTGGAGAACTGTGCTAAGAATGTACAAGGATATTTTTCTTGATCTAGAATGGGGAATTATACCTGGAAAATGACCTTTCAGCTGAACTTTAAAATAGTTTAATAAGCAAAACAATAAGTATGGGATATTAAAATATCATAACAAAAGGTCTCTAGAGAAGAGTGGACATGTGTAAGGACATGAATGAATCCAGTAAGATTGAAGGAAAGTAGAAGAAGATAGAAGGAAAATGGCAGGGCATGAAGCTGAAAAGCATAGACCGTAGGAGTCCTCACCAACTTTCCACTTGAGAATTTGTAGTTTCAAAATTACTTTTATTAAATATCTTATGTACAAATTTGAATAGAGTACTTTTCTAAGTATATTGGTATGCTATTTAATTTTCTCTTAAAAATTATGACTAATGTATTGCCTAAGTCTCAGCTCAGATAACTTCCCTGGAAAGAATCCTCTTGCCTGATCTTCTAGAAAGTCTGAGTTGTAGTCCTCTGTATTCCCATAGAACCTTTTTCATAGTTTGATGGTAAAACCTAATATTTTATATGTGTTGTGTGTGTGTGTGTGTGTGTGTGTGTGTGTGTGTTAGGGAGTACTTTTATGACCATTTGACTTCATACTGCCTGCATTGATTAGATATGATTGATAACTTTCTGATATACCTAAGATAGCCATCTTTGCTGTTACAGAATCATCAGCCTTTGTGTTAGTTTTGATGTAGATTTTTCAGAATTTATTATACTTCATAGTACAGTAGAACAATTTTAAAAATGTTTTTCTTTCAAAATTGTTATTTTGAAAAAAAAAAAAATTGTTATTTTTGATATTTATTTACTTTTGTGTGAGTGCTGCCTATGGGAGCCAGCAGAGTCCAGAAGAGGGCGTCATGTCCCGTGGAGATTGAGTTATAAAAGCAGTTGTGAGCCACTGGATGTGGGTACTGGGGAGCTGAAATGGGGTCCTTCACAAAATCTGTTCGCTGTTTTTTTTGAAGACAGGGTTTCTCTGTGTAGAGCTGGCTATCCTGGAGCCCGCTCTATAGACCAGGCTGGCTTCAAACTTAGAGATCACACTCTTAACCACTGAACTCTCTCTCCATTTGCTGTAAAGCGGATTTTAAAATTTAATAAAATGATGTAATAATAATCTCAAAAATTAAAATTATTAAAAAAACCTTACTAGTAAACTCCCTTGCTGCACCTTTTATTCCTTGAGTCCTGTGTGCTAAAAGAAAAAGTTTTTCTTTGCTCACTTACTTATTGCATGCTTTATTTCTCATGTGCAGAAGTTAAATATTTATTTCTAATTTTTCTTAAGTATAAGGATATTAAAGTAGAAACTTTGTTATTATTGTTGTGAATCGTTATACTAACAGGAAAAACAAGAAGAGAGTGAACTTCGATCTCTTCCATCTCCTTCCCCTGCTCACTTGGCTGCTTTAAGTGTTGCAGTTGTTGAGTTAGCAAAAGAACAAGGAATAACAGATGATGACCTCAGAATCCGCCAGGACATTGTGGAGGAAATGTCAAAGGTCATAGTGACATTTTTACCAGGTACCAGATTCATTTTATATATTTAATTCATAGAATCAAAAATATTCTTTTACCTCTTCTTGAACTAGGATAAATTTAATGTATATCCTCTTTTTTTTTTCTTCTTAAAAGTGCATGAATTTAAGTGTCTTAGGAATGACCTTTTTGTACATTAATTTGTGTATGCGTGTGTGAATGCTTATGCCTGGGCATATAAGTGTAGAATCAGAGAACAAGTTCTTTCCTTCTTCTGTTTGTGGTCTGGGATGTACCTCTGGTCCTTAGGCATCAAGCACCTTTACCATCTCACTCTTTAGGAATTGCTTCGATTAAAGTATCTCCTTTTAATAAAAAAGAAAGAAAATTGTATAATTTTGTTGTATGAGAAAAAGATTTTAAAATGCCAGATATATTCTACTTTTGTCTATTTATTATAAAAATATGTATGTGTGTATGTTTGCTACACATGTGCCCGGTGCTTTCAGAAGCCAGAAGAAGGTGTTAGATCCTTCAGAGCTTGAGTTACAGATGGTTGTGAGCCTCTTGGTGGGGTGCTGGGAACTTAACTTGGATCCACTGTAAGAGCAGCAAGTGTTCTTAACCACTGAGCCATCTTCAGCCTCTGAGTACCATTGATTTTTGAGTGGATTTTAGCTTTTTTTAAAAAAATATTCTTTTCAGTATAGACATAATATCATTAAATAAAATTCTTACTGCTTAATGTCAGGGAAAAATTAGTTTAAAGACTTTAGAGAAAATTTATTTTTGGGTTCAAGATGTTATGAATTCAGGTTTATTATTATTTACATTTATGTGTATAGGTTGCTATCCATCTTTACTTTTTTTTTTAATATTTAGGTAAATGTATCTTAAGTAAGATTTAATTTCTTACCATCCAAAGAGATGTTGGACATTTGATTAGTTATAGTTACATGTAGTCCTATTGTGAGATTCATAAGAAATAATTATTAAGTAGAAAAATGGAATTTCATTTCCTGTTATTTCCCTAATAATATTTTTCTACCTAAATAATGCATTGAATACTGATTAGAACTGTTGAAAAGTAATTCACTATTATTTTAAAAACAGGACTTAAATTTTTATGGTTTTAATAATGTAGTAACACTTAGACATTTTTAAGTTTGAAAAGTATGCAACTGAATATGAGTGTTAATTTTCTAAGAAACTGACTCTGCCTGGTCAGAACCCGCTCCACATGTTATTTTCACTTGTTCTGTGATGTGATCCTTTGAAAGTCTGCCTTGTTTTTGTAATAACACATATGGTAGTCTGAGAAAGACAAAGATGTAGGGAGCTTCTGTTTATCTTGATAGTCACAAAGTTTTTCTGTGTTTTAAGTTTGCAGCATCAGTTGAATTGGAGTTACTTTGTATTTTGAAAAAGTATTTATATTGAATGTCTGATCTTTCCTTAAAGTTGGGCCTTTTTTTTTTTTTTTTTTTTTTTGGTTTTTCAAGACAAGGTTTCTCTGTATAGCCCTGGCCATCCTGGAACTCACTCTGTAGACCAGGCTGACCTAGAACTCAGAAATCTGCCTGTCTCTGCCTCCCAAGTGCTGGGATTAAAGGCATGCGCTACCACTGCCCGGCAAAGTTGTTTCTTATATAAGTCTCTACTAGAGTACATTTTGTGATAATAGCATTGCTGGATGTGTACCTTGCTTCAGAGTATTTCTAGACTGTTTCTAAAGGTACTGTTTGGATTTAAATACTGAGCTTCTGTGGTAGCTTTTTTCTCTTGTTCTTTGTTCTGGTACCATAGTTGTTAATATGGTACCATTTGTTATTAGTTTATAGATCAGTTAGGAAGGATATCTGTTTTGTGAGAATCATTATGCCAGAATTAAAAGACATAGGGTTGAAGTAATGTATAGTTTCTGTATGTTTTTTATTGATTCATTTTGATGTATATGTATGGGAGCTAGCATGAGTTTCTGTGTAATATTGTGTGAGAATGCCTAATAGGTTAGAAGAGGCCATTGGATACTCTGGAGCTGGAGTTACAGATGGTTGTGAGTTGCCATTGGGTGCTAGAATTGAACTCTCTTCTACAAGAGCAGCAAGTGCTCCTCACTGCTGAACCATTTCTATGGTTTCCAGTGCTTTGTTTGTTTGTTTGTTTGTTTTGTTTTGTTTTAAATGGTCCTATTTGCAGTTTCATGTTTTTGTGTTTTTTCCTTTATTTCAGAATGTTCACTGAGGTTGTATGGTTCATCTCTGACAAAGTTTGCTCTGAAAAGCAGTGATGTTAATATAGATATAAAATTTCCTCCCAAGGTAAGTAGTTAAAAAAGAGTCTTCTCTTTATAGTACTTAATTAGTACTTGATAATTTTAATGGTTCATCTTTTCAGAGAAAGGAAAGAGGAAAGAAAATAACCTTTGGCTCATGGAGTATTACTATTAATACTAAATAGTTTTTAAAAGTTACTATTACATTTCAAATGAAGGAGAAAAAAAGCCACAGAGAAAAGTAATAAAATGGAGAAGTGTGTGTATTCGAACTTGTGGACTAGTTAGTACTTCTGGTAAGCAGTGCTGAAAAGCAGGAAGATTGAAACAATGGAGCTGGGTTTAAAACCTGACTGAATAAAGCTGGGAATGGAGGTACACGCCTTTAATCCCAGCACTCAGAGGCAGGCAAATCTCTGTGAGTTCGAGGCCAGCCTGGTGTACAAAGTGAGTACAGGACAGCCAGGGCTTTGTTACAAAGAGAAACCCTGTCTCTGGGTTGGGGGTGGGAAGCAAACAAAAAAACTTGGCTGAGTAAAAAGATAACTTGATCTTTTTGTTCTCTTGAATTTAAAAACAAGGCTAAAAGCATTTCTTAGTTGTTTTTGGTTATTTGAGACAGAATTTCCCAGTCTGCTCAGTGTATAGTTTAGACTGTCCTTGAACTTACAGTAATCTTCAGACCTCTGCCTCTTGTATGCTGCTGTTATAGGAATGCAACACCACGCTGGGCCATAAAATGGTGATTCTAAGAACCTGGGTCATATTCTGGAGTATATCATCTCTGGGTTCCAAATAAGATGTAATGCATCTGTTCTTGAGACAGATCCTCTGCTTCTGTCTGCCCTGTGCTTGCATTTAAAGTGTGCTCTATTACATCTGGCCCAGTTTTTAATGTTACATGATGAACTCAAGCACATAGCCTGATAAATGATAAATACTTAAATAAGAAGTAATAGGTTATTAGCAGTTATTAGTAGCAGTTTGGTTATTAGTAGTAGTAGTGTTATTAGCAACAACATCAATAATATTTAACAATAGCTTTGCTTATTTTTGTCAAATAAAACGCTTAAATTAGTCAAGAGTTGGCAAAATGTCTCAGTGGGTAAAAGCACTTATTTACCAAATAAGTCTGGTGAACCCACATCATTGGAACCCACAGCAAGTTGGAAAAAGAGAACTGACTTTTGTATGTTTTCTCTGGCCTCCACATATGTGGCATGCACCCCCTGCCACCCATTACACACAATAATACAATTTAGTCTAGTCAGAATTTTATGTTTGTCTTAGTTAGGGTTTCTGTTGCTGTGATGAAACATCATGACCAAAGCAACTTGGGGAGGAAAGGATTTATTTCATTTAATAGTTTTTAGTCCATTCTCCGGGGAAATTAGTGTAGGAACTCAAGGCAGGCAGGAACTGAAGCAGAGGCCATAGAGGGATGCTGCTTAATAGCTTATACCTCATGGCTTGCTTGATCTGCTTTCTTACATCATCAAGGACCACGGCCCAGGGGTGGCACTACCCTATAGTAGTAAGCTGGGCCCACCCATGTCAACCAAGGGGAAAAAAATTCCTTCAGGCCTGCCTGCAGGCCTGTCTAGTGGTAATTTTCTTAACCAAGGTTTCCTCCTCCCAAGTGAGTTGAGCTTATGCCAAGTTGACATAAAACTAGCCAGAACAATGCTTAAAATTTTCCTTTTTTTAAATACTTTGTACTCAAAGATGTTTGATTTGAATGAAAGTTTAGCATTTAAATTTCTAGTCATTTGGTAAAAATTTCTATTTTCTATCAAATAATAGTTCTATATTTGATGTATTCTACTTTTCTAAACAAGATTTGTTGATGTAAAAATATTACTCTGATGGTAATATTTTAAAATCCAAAGCATGATTTTTTTAATGTTTTTTTTTTAATCAAATTAAATTCTCACTAATGTCCTTTTGCTCATCCTTTGTTTTAATGAAACTTTTTAGATGAATCATCCAGATCTTCTGATACAAGTGCTTGGAATTTTGAAAAAAAGTGGTAAGTTCCTTGGTTTTTCTTTTTTTTATAAAAATCTATTTTTTAAAAACCATATGCACTTTGTTTTTTACCTATGGCTAGCAAAGTTAGAATTGCTATCATGTATAAGAATACATATATATATGTATATATTTATTTAGTAGGGTACCTGGAAATATAATTTACATGTTGGTTAAGTTAGATATACTATATCAAAGTTGATAATTAAAAAGATATCTTTTAATACAATAGTCTTTTTGCATGATTTACTTTTTTATATATTTATTTCAGTGCTAGGGATGTGTCTTAGTTAGGGTTTTACTGCTGTGAACAGATACCATGACCAAGGCAAATCTTGTAAAGGACAACGCTTAATTGGGGCTGTCTTACAGGTTCAGAGGTTCAGTCCATTATCATTAAGGCAGGAGCATGGCAGCATCCAGGTAGACATGAGAGTTCTACATCTCCATCTGAAGACTTCTAGGAGAAGACTGGCTTCCAAGTAGTTAGGATGAGGGTCTCAAAGCCCACACCCATAGTGACTCACTTCCACATTTATTCCAACAAGGCCACACCACCTAATAATGCCACTTCCTGGGCTAAGCATATTCAAATCACCACAAGATGGAACCTAGGACCTTGCACTAGGCGCGTATTCTGTCAGTGAGCTACAATCACTTCCTTAGTTTTGCTTTCTGTGGTTTCAGTTAACCTGTATCCAACCACAGTCTGAAAATTAAGTGGAACATTTTAAAAACAAGCAATTCCCTGTTAAAAAATATTTACTTATTTTATGTGTATGAGTGTTTGACCTGTGTGTGCGCGCGTCGGTGCACACGTGTGCTTCATGCCTGCAGAGGTTAGAAGAGGGTGTCTAATCCTAAAGAACTAGAATTACGGCTGGACATGAGCTTTCATGTGGGTGTTGTGAGCTGAACTCAGGTCCTTGTTAAGAGAAAGTGCTCCACACCACTTGGCCATCTCTAGCCCTTTCTCATTTTTAAATTGCATTTTGTTTTTATTGTCCCATCCACTAGTCTTTTAGTAGTTGTCTAGTTATCAGCTTATTAGATGCTCTGCAATATCATCCACATTCATGTATCTTACTATGTTATAATTGTTCTGTTCTATTTGGTTATTCCTAGTAATCCTTTACTGTGTCTATATATTAAAATTTGGCATATGCATCAATTATTAAGAAAAAAGCTAGTATTTACAGGGTTTGATACTACCTAGGGTTGCAGATATTGACTGGCGTTTTAGAAAGTATCTCCTTAGGTAAAAGGGATCTGCTGTGTTATAGGCATTTCATGTGTACATGAAGACAGATAGGCCTGTTTTCATCTTATTGAAAAATCACTGATGAAGAAAATGAGAGGGAGATCCAGAACAAAGATGTGTATACATGCTTTATTTCTACTTGTCTTGTTTGTTCGTTTGTTTGGTGTTGTTTCTTTATTTGAGGCAGGGTCTCTACATAGACCTGGCTGTCCTGGAACTCCCTATGTAGACCAGGCTGCCTTCAAAGTAACAGATTCACATGCCTCTGCCCCTTCAGTGCTGGATTCTGGGATTAAAAATGTTTGCCCACCATGCCTGGCCATTTTCTTTCTACTTGAAACAGTGATAGTAGCCTAATGTAATCATTGTGTTATATCAACTGAATCATACCAAGTAGTTTTTTCATATATTACTTGTCTGGAATGCTTTTTATAAGAAAAAAGGATATTTACATAGGTAAAATACTTTCAAGCAAAATGAAAATAAAATAGTATAGTATTTAAAGAAAGCTCCAGTTTGTATATTACACCGTAGTAAATTAGTTGGCTCATCCTTCTTTTTCCTCTTCCTCCTCCTCCTCTTCTTCCTCCTCTTCCTCTTCTTTCTTCTCTTCCTCCTCCTCCTCCTTTTCTTTAAATTATTGAGGTATGTTTGTGTGTGTGTTGGGTGTGTGTCATGATGGTGTGGTGTATGCATGATAATTGTTCTTTTATACCATGTGGGTCCCTGGAATCAAACTCAGGTTGTTAGGCTTGGCGGCATGGACCTTTATATGCTGAGTCATCTTATTAGCCTATTTATGAGCTGCTTGTTACCATTGTCCTGGGAAATTAATTTATATAAGAAGTAACAGAGGTATTTCAACTGAGTTGGCATCTGCTAATAAATATTTGTTTTTAAATACACAAAACTTAAAAACATATTACAAGTATGAGGTAAACATAATGTTTTTGCTTCTTGAGAATTATAGAGAAGTGTTCAGCCCATTATAACTTTAAAATGTTTGTCTTTTTACATGAGAGATCATCTTAAGTCATGTAGGTTTAAAAGCATCTTAAATTATGTTCTATTTAATATGCTCATTGTTTCCTGTAGAACCTGCTATCTACAAGATTTATTTTCATATTTGTGTTTCAAACCTCTTATTATGTTTTTGTGTTTTAAGTTACTGCCATCTTTGCTGTGTATAAAGATATTTCTGACAAAATGGGTTTCTAGTATATATTTTTAATCATAAATCATCCCATCAAGTACTATTGAGAGATTTTTCTTTGAGTTTTTTTCTTAATGAAATCTCAATCCATTTGTTTTTACATAAAGTGGATTTTTAAGTTAAATTTATTTTATATACCTGTGCATGTTCTCTCTTTCTATCACATGGGTGCTGGGGATTGACTTTTCCTGATGGGCTATCTCCCCAGACCCCAAAGTAGGTATTTATGACATGAGATCTACTTTGGTGGTAGATGTCAGGGTAGACATATGCTCTCCTCCTGTTAATGTCTCCTTAGAAGCTTCCATAGGCAGATTTTGGAAATATTAATTAGGTGGGGTCAAGGCTTTACTTGAAAGCAAAACATACTTCTACTATGGCTGAAGCCCTCAAAAGGAAGTGCTGTGCCCTCTTTGCTGTATATCTGTGAGGTTTCCATATCTACTTGGAAATACTCAAACTTTTAGAGATGTTAGAAGCCCTTTCCTCTTGTGCTTCTGATTTTCAAACAGTATTTGATACTATAGTTGTGGCTTGAGGCTTATAACAGATGATTCTTGGAGAGGTAAGAGATTCTTTTGGGTTCATTTTCAGAATGAGAAGAGTGAGTTATTCCACAGAAGTAATGATAGTGAATTTTAGAATGAAATTATTACTTACTGTTTACCTAGAAATATTGACATTAACTTACTTTCTCCCCCTCTTATCAGCATTATATGTAGATGTGGAATCTGATTTTCATGCTAAAGTTCCTGTTGTGGTGTGCAAAGATCGGAAAAGGTTAGTAATGAAGAAAATAAGGTATTTATAAAACCTAACAAGCCATGGGCTCTGGAAATGGCTTAGCGGGTAAAGTGCTGGCTGCACAAACATGAGACATGAGGACTTGAGTCTGGATCCCCAGCCCTGAGTTAACAAGCTGGGTAATCTTGTGTCTGGAAAAAACAGGAAGATCCTAGGGGCTTGCTGGGCAGCCAGCCTATCCAAAATGTTGAGCTCTAGGTTTAGTGACATATACATACACATGTACGTATGCATGCTCGCACGTATTCACACATGTATGCACACTTGCATGCACATGGACATCTACCCCAGGGTCAGCCAGATGGCTCATTTGCCACATAAACCTGACAAACTGAGTTCCATCCCTTGGATTCCATATATGCCATTGTTCATACACACATACATGATAAACCACCTTCCTACCCCCAAAAATACAAAGAACCAGATTTGTGGCAAACATCTTCAAGAGAAGTTGTGTGCCTTAGGTTTCTTATTAGGTTTATATGACCATACTAGTTGTCATTTATTGAAGCATGCCAAATGCGCATGATCAAGAAATTGAACTAACAGAGAATTAAAAATAAAACACTCTAGGTAAAATGTTTTTCTTTTTTTCTTTCTTTCTTCCTCTTTCTTTTTTCTTTTTGTCTAAATTCAATTCATTTACTTACTCAACAGTGCCAAGAGCATTTACTTTGAGTATCATATTGCTCTGAACATATAAACACAGATTAAGTAATAGCCACTCTCAATAAGGCTTTGCTGCCTATTATAATTGAGGGGCTAGTGACGTGGCTTGGTGGGTAAGAGCACCTACTGCTAAGCCTGAAAAACTGAGTGTATCCTGAAGCATACAGTAAAAAGAGAGAACCAATTCCTGAAAGTTGTCTTCTGACATCCATTTAAGGATGTGCGTGCATGTGCACACACATACAAAATTAATAGTGTCAGAAATACTTTTTACAATGTAGTTTTTGTTTAATTACCATGACTGATTGCCTTTCTAGTCAGATGTCTATAGGCCTGAGAGGGTAAAAGTACCTCTGAAAAAGGAAAACTAGCTATGGTGGTGCATGCTTTTATACCCAGTATTGGCGAGGCAGAGGCAGGGGATCTCTATTATTTTGAGGCCAGCCTTGTGTGCATGATGAGTCCTAGACCAGTCAAGACTACATAGTGAGGCCTTGTCTCAACAACAACAACAAAAAGCAGGATGCTGAATATTACTTGAGATCAACATGGGAAAAGTACAAAAATATTGTTCAGTTGTTTTTCTTGTAGTCTAATACTGTGTTTTCTTACTTAAAGTCAGAAGGTTCTATGGAGATCTAGTTTAAGTAGATTGAATGTGTATGCGTGAATATTTGTTTTCCATGACACATGTGTGAAGGTCAGAAGACAACTCTATAGTCTTAGAGTTCTCCTTCAGAGCTTTGCATGGGTTCCAGGATGGGTTCTAAGAGACGGAACTGAGGTCTTCAGGCTGGTTAACCCATCTTTCCAACCTAACTTACTTTATTTTCTAAATTAGAAAATTGAGACTGGGAGGGGGTAAGCATTTTGTACAAATTTATATCCTTTAAGGCAAACTCAATGCTGGAAAAGAGGCATTTGACTTCTAGTAGGTCACAACAGAACCGAAAACAGTGGTTTTTTACATTGTGTTAAACTGCTTGTATGGGACATACAGCTTTAGATTCATTCTTTTTTGCTATTCCCCTTCCTTCCCATAGATAGTCTATTGTATTCCTCTCATTCTACTTAAGGTAGCTCCTGTTTCACGTCTCAATAGCACGAGTCATAGATTAATAAATAAATTCTAATCTTTAACTTGAAAGCAAAGTTATGAAAGCTTGAATAAGAAATTAAAGTTGAGAAGTGTAGCTGTAATTTTTTTTTTTTTTAATTATGGACAAAGCAGAAGAGAATGAACTAAGAGAGAAGAATGCTATATTAATTGACATTGAAGATGTTAGTGTCACTGGTGGACCGAGCTTATAATCTTAGCTTGAGCTATATAGTAAGATCCTGTCCTTACATCCCTCCAAAATGTAGGCTGATAAGATGGCTCCATGGATAAAGTCACTAGTCCCCAAACCATCTGAGCTTGATCTGTGGGACCCACATGGTTGAGGCAGAGAACCAACTTCCACAAGTTGTCCTCTGTCTTCCACATGCACATTGTGGCACACGTGTGCTCATATGCCATAAATAAACAGAAGAAACCTTTTACTATGACTTAAAAACAATTATTTTTTAATTATATGTGTATCTGTTTGTGGGTGCTGGGAATGAAACTAGTGTCCTCTACAAGAGTAGTATAGGATCTTTACTACTGAGCAATTTCTCTAGTCCCTGGATTAACAGATTTGGTTATTAAAATGTAATGACCGAAAAGGATAGTCTCTAGGATTTTGAAGCATTCTCCTTTTGAAGGCATTAATACAATGAAATTGTTTCTCATTCACAGTGGTTTACTATGTAGAGTAAGTGCAGGAAATGATATGGCATGTCTCACAACTGACTTACTTGCTGCTCTTGGCAAAGTGGAACCGGTCTTCACTCCCTTAGTGTTAGCTTTTCGCTATTGGGCTAAGGTAAGTGGAACAGAAGAAAATAAGTCAAGCTTTTTCTTGTTTTGACATATAAATTATAGTATGTAGGAGAAAGTAGTTGTCTGCCCCACATGGAAAATTGTATAGCAGATTGCATTGTGGACATTAAAATAAAGTTTCATATGCATGTAGTAAGTTCCTTTATCCATCCTTCAGTTGATGCTTGCCTTTATAATACTATTTTTTCCTTTATTCACATTTGTGGTGAAGTTTAATTTATAAGTAAGAGAATAATAAAATACAACATTTGTGACAGTGCAGTGCATTAAACTTGCAAATTGTTTATTTTTGGAATTTTCTAGTTAATTTATGTACATTTCTCTTTCAAATTTATTTATTTTATGTGTACTGGTGCTTTTCTCAAATGTATGTCTTGGGTGTCTGGGATCTGGGGAGGGGAGAAGAGGGTGTTGGACCCTCTGGTACTGGGGTTACAGACAATTGTGAGCTGCCATGTGGGTGCTGGGAATTGAATCAAGGTCCTCTACACAGAGGAGCGCTCTTAATCTCCCTTTAAAGAGAAATCTCACTTGCCTGCCTGCCTGCCTGCCTGCCTTTCTTCTTTCCTTCTCTCCCTCCCTCCCTTCCCCCAGCCCCCCAGCCGCCTTGTTTATTTTGGTTTTTGAGACAGGGTTTCTCTGGATGCCCTAGAACTCATCTGTAAGTTAGACTGGGCTCTGATTCGCAGAGATCCTCTTGCCTGGGAGTTAATCTTGGGATTAAAGATGTGTGCCACCACTGCCCTGCTAGCCATTACTTATTGTTTTTTTAAAAAACACTTTTATTTTTGATTCATGTGAGCTCTGAGGAATGAACCCAGAATCTTATTCATCCTAGGCAAGGGTTCTGCACTGATCTACAACTTGAACACACTTTTCAGTATTTTTGAACTATAGTTGACTAAGGGGAACTAAAAGT
Source organism: Rhynchomys soricoides (assembly GCA_019843965.1). Taxonomy (NCBI): domain Eukaryota; kingdom Metazoa; phylum Chordata; class Mammalia; order Rodentia; family Muridae; genus Rhynchomys; species Rhynchomys soricoides. Next base: position 1,724,548 of record JADRCH010000114.1, read on the forward strand.
TTTAAATATAGAACTATATATAATGGGCACTATGATAATGAATTACTGTTATCTTGGGGGTTTGTTTTTTTGTTTTTGTTTTTGGCTTATGTCACCACACTCGGTTACATTGGATTGTTTTTTGTTTTTTTGTTTTTGTTTTTAGATGTATTTATTTCATTTATATGAGTACACTGTAGGTGTCTTCTGACACACCAGAACAGGGCATTGGATCCCATTACAGATGGTTGTGAGCCACCATGTGGTTGCTGGGAATTGAACCCAGGACCTCTGGAAGGGCAGTTAGTGCTCTTATCCGCTAAGCCATTGGATTTCTCTCCAGCCCACATTGGATTTTTATTTTTTTATTTATTTTTTATTTTTTTATTTTTGTTTTTTCCAAGACAGGGTTTCTCTGTGTAGCCCTGGCTGTCCTGGAACTCACTCTGTAGACCAGGCTGGCCTTGAACTCAGAAATCTGCCTGCCTCTGCCTCTCAAGTGCTGGGATTAAAGGCGTGCGCCACCACTGCCCAGCCACATTAGATTTTTAATTGTTACACTATAGACATGTTCTCATGCCAGAAGGGAAGCAAATGGCTCAATACATACAAATACTATAAAATGGTTCTATAATAAATAAAATTGTCATAAATAAAAGACTTAGTAGCTGGGGAGGGATTTGGCAGTGGTCTTGGCTGTTCACTTGGAGGGGGAAATTTAAGATTCTTCACTGGGAGAGACTTCTGTCAGCAGACACTGAACCTTACAGTTTTGGAAAAATTGACCATATAACCAGTTCTTTATGGTACATGGTATTCCTGGAGATAAGAATTGAGGACGGCCAATACTCTATTTACTTTAATGCTTGGGAATGTAAGGCAAGTGTGGCAAGGTGCTTGCAAGTTCAAGGCTAGGCTACACAGTAAAATCCTGTATCAAAAAGGTGGGGGATGTGTGCAGGGGACTAATAACATGGGTAGTATATTCTGAATGGTGAGGTTTCAGATTATTTCTTAGGTTTCATCATTGCTTGGACTTTATTTATTTATTTTGTTTTGTTTTGTTTTGTTTTTTGTTTTTTCGAGACGGTTTCTCTGTATATCCCTGGCTGTCCTGGAACTCACTCTATAGACCAGGCTGGCCTCGAACTCAGAAATCTGCCTGCCTCTGGACTTTTATTTTTTAAAACACAGTGAAGAACTAGCTACCATGTTTCACTTGAATGAAGAAAGCTCAATGCTAGGACTTTTTTTTTCCTTTTTTTTATTTTGCAGTTGTGCTATATTGACTCCCAAACTGATGGTGGAATCCCTTCTTACTGCTTTGCTTTAATGGTGATGTTTTTTCTTCAACAAAGAAAACCCCCTCTTCTTCCTTGCTTACTTGGAAGTTGGGTAAGTATGAGTTTGTGATGTGTGTATTTATGTATGTATGTGTAGTTCTTATTGAGTGTTGTGCTCAGACATTTTAAGGTGGAAATCTGGTTTCTCTATCTTTTCTCTCTCTCTCTTTCTCTCTCACTGTTTTTTTTTTTAAATAATTTTTTTATTACCAATTTGGAATGCCTTTTTATATAGATTGAAGGCTTTGACCCAAAAAGAATGGATGACTTTCAGCTGAAGGGCATAGTAGAAGAGAAGTTTGTGAAGTGGGAATATAATTCAAGTAGTGCAACTGAGAAAAACTTAATTGCTGATGAGAACAAAGCTAAGGCAGACCGGCCAAAAGATGACACCAAGAAGACAGAGACAGACAACCAAAGTAATGCCGTGAAGGCAAAACACGGCAGAGTAAGCTTTTGTTTTTGTTTTCTGTTTTGTCTTTTCTATATGTAGAATTTATGACACCTTCAGTGAATCACTTGATTAGCAGTATTGACCTCTTGGCCTCATTTCCTCATCTATAAAGGGAGGGGTTGATCTCATTTAGTTTTTGGTACTGAGAAATTTATTTCATGTGTTGTTTGAATCTTGTCAAGGTAATTCTGTTTTCTTTTTTATTTAAACCAGTAAAATTCCCTTTCTGAGTTAGGTTTTCATTAAAGCTTAAGCATAGGACAGATTTTGTGACCAGATTGTGTGGAAAGTAAAAGTCCTTTTATCTATGAGGGGATGGCTTGCTTATTTAATTAGTTCTGCATACAATTATTAATGACCTGCTGTGCTCCAAGCATTGTCTTGAGTGCTAGACAACCATAGGCAAATATACATGGATTTTGTCTCTCAGAAGCTTGTACTATTCTGTGTTTGAAATGATTGCTCTGTTCAACACTGAATTGTTGTACTTTCTGATTTTCTTCAGTAATTCCAGTTAATGATCTTTTGAGTTTACTGAGAATACAGAAGCAATTGGAAGAGGGCTGCCATGTCATCTGCTGCCATTTATGCTCACATTCTGCCTTGCTACCTCTTTTTCTAAAGGGACTTCTATTTTGTTAATGGGCATTTAAAATTATCTCTTGGTGTAGCAACATTTCCAGTTTATTTTTTTCCCTTGGAATATTTTCAGTACACCACAGTTGTTGCTGCTTAATCTTTCTCAGTTTTCTTTGCTCATTTGTTCTTTTGCTTCACTCAGTTAATGTTGAAATGCTACAAGTTTGGTTTATGATTGTTTTCTGATTTGTCTACTTTTTTGGTAGGTGGTACTGCCCAGTCCTTTTGGTTTTAGGATGACAAGCACTCGTTTGAATTGTGTAACTGTATATAACTCCCTGTTTAGTGTTGCCTTAGGTATCTTTATGTGTTTACAGTCACCTTTGGGTCTTACTCGCAAACTTGAAGGTTTTCATGTTTCATCAGTCGATAGTATTCTGTCAGGTATCCAGTTTAAAATTTTAGTAGCATCTTTTATTCCTTTCTTTCATGAAAATTCTTTATCAAGTAATTCAGAAATCTTGAATCTTGTTATCTTTACTTCAAAATATATCCAAAATTCTATCACTTTTCACTACATACATCCTGTTCCTAGCCACTATTATTCTGGCCTGGATTTTTGCTATAGTCTTCTAATAGATAATCCCTGCATGTACTCCTGGCCTTTATCTGTATTTAACAACACAGTAATCTGAATGATTGTTAAAAAGTTAAGTCAGATATTGCCCTTGTTTGTCCTTACACAAACATGGTTTAATTGTTTTTCATCTCATTTAGCCTGGAAAAAAGCAAATAGTCATTGGGTCGCTCTTTGCTTCTATTTCTTTTTATTACACTAGCGCTTTCAGTATAAACCCCCCCTCCCCCCCATGATGCTGAGAATCACCTGGATTTTTTTTTTAAAGCTAGTCACCCTTTTGTATTATATGTTTATATGTGTTTATCTGTTCCCCATTCTTATAATACTTTCTTTTTCAGTCAGGTCAGGATATTGCAACATAACTGATTTCTGATACTGAGTTTAACACTGTTTTTTTCTGTTCCTACCTTTTTTGTTATGTTCAACTTTGTTCCCCATGGCACTTAGCTGCTTCTAACTTACTATTTAATTTACCTATCAATGTGTTTGTTTTCTTTTCATGGGGAGTAAGCCTCATGAAGGGCAAGGACCTTGGCTTCTTTCCAAAGAGTATTCCAAATCCCAACTTGGCATTTAACTTTTACTGCAATTGTCAAAATGATCTCTGTGTCTGTAGAATAGGACTCTACCTTCTCTGGGTGGTAGTATAATGTGGTGATTCAGAACAACAGACACAGCAGCCAGGTGGTCTTCAGTCAGATTCTTGCTCTATAGTATGTGTTTCAAAGAACTGTTAATGTAGGTTTAGGTTTTGGAAGTGTGAATTAGGATGGTAGCCATTATGTGTTGTAAATATGAGTTTTCTGTATTATAATATCCATAGCAGAAATCTAGGAACATAGTATGTCCTAAAGAAATGTTTGCTGGGACTGGAGAGATGGCTCAGCAGTTAAGAGCACTGACTGCTCTTCCAGAAGATCTGAGTTCAATTCCCAGCAACCACATGGTGGCTCACAACCATCTGTAATGGAATCTGATGCCCTCTTCTGGTGTGTCTAAAGACAGCTACAGTGTACTCATATACATTAAATAAATAATATTTTTAAAAAAGAAATACTATTTTAAACAAACAAAAAATGTTTGCTGAATGACAATTTTTTTTATTTTTGAAAATAAATTTTGCAGCAAGAAATTGTAATAGTTGTCCAGTAGTTCAGAACCTTGCCTGTGCATGAGGGTCATGGTAAAGAGCTTTACAAAATTTAAAGGACTGGTGTAGTGTTTATAATTCCAATATTTGGAAGGTTGTATCTTGGACTAGAGTCTAACCTTTGTTACAGCATGAAACCCAGTCTCAAATCCACACACCTACTCAAAGAAACAAAGAAACATAAAAACCTACAAGGACTGGTGATGTAGCTCAGTGGCAGAACATGTGCTTAACATTGACAAGCCCAGTGTTCTCATCCCACTCGTGCACACATACAAAACCCCAGTCTTCAGTTCAAATGTCCCAGTTCAGTTAAATCAGATTCTTGGAAGTGATAAGGAATTTCATGCTCACCTGGTGATTGTTATGTGTACTGAAACTTGATAATCACTGGCTTAATGAAAAGAACACAGAATTCCCTGGATTTCTGTAATTCAAACTGATTGATTGCTAAATGCCTTCTTCGTGCCTGTTTTTGAAAATATACGTACTTAATTTTTTTCTAATTAACAATTTATACATTTTATAGTTTTGAGAAATTTGAATGAAGAGTATTTTCTTTTCCAGTCTCCTTTAACATTGGAAGCACCAAATCAGGTACCCCTGGGACAGTTGTGGTTGGAGCTGCTAAAATTTTACACACTGGATTTTGCTTTGGAGGAATATGTCATCTGTGTACGGATACAAGATATTCTAACTAGAGAGAACAAAAACTGGCCTAAAAGACGGATAGCCATTGAAGGTGAGATAATACACTCTACATGTGTGAACTATTTTTTATGTGTTCCCCACCATTTAACGCTGAATCCTAAGTTTGCTTCCTTGGGTAAGCTAAAGAAAATGATGATTGATATTGACTGGATTCTACTTCAGATTCCAAGCATATAATTATGCTGTGAGAAAAAGCCAGATGTAGTTGCTCATGCCTGCAATCACAGCACTTAGAATTGCCATAATGAGTTTAAGTTCAGCTTGGACTACAAGAGTAAAACCTTGGTTCAGAAAGGCACTGTGACAACAAATGAAATTGTTACTGTGTGTACTCGAATTTGAAATGTTTCATTTAGTGATAGTATATTGGGGAAGCAGAGTGGCATAGCTTCTTGTAACTTCTTGCTTGAAGTTATAATTATTGAATGGACTGTAGCTAATTTCTTAAAATTAATATTTCCCTTTCCCCTTTTAATTTTATGGAAGAAAAAAAAAGATACCACATTTGTTCTACTTATACTCTGTTTAAGAACTTAATAGGATTTTAAGCTAGAAAACGTTGGGAAAGTTTATTCTGTTGCTAGTCTAGCAGTTAAGATCTGTTTATGTAAGCATGGCAATGTGATTTGCTAATGGAGACCTAACTATTGATTTTTTTATTTTTTTTTTTAATTTTTTTTTTTTTTAAAAAATAACAAACTAGATCCATTTTCGGTCAAGAGGAATGTTGCACGGAGCTTAAACAGCCAGCTTGTATACGAATATGTTGTGGAGAGATTCAGGGCAGCTTATCGATATTTTGCCTGTCCTCAGAGAAAGGGTGGAAATAAATCTACAGTGGATCTTAAGAAAAAAGAGAAGGGGAAGCTAAGCAATAAGAAACCAGTGAAGTCTGATTGTTCGGCAACCAATTGTTGTGTTGTTCTTGGGGAAAGTGCAGAAAAAGTAAATATGGAAAGAGGCCAACCTGCTAAACATGATGAAATGGAATTTGCATCACAGAGATGTATTGTTGATAATGACAGTTTATTGGTAAATGAACTAGGTTTGGCTGACCATGGACAAGAGTCTTCATCTCTTTCTACTGCCATTGAAGGCAGTGAATTACAGCAAAAATCAGCTGAGAAACAAGGTGATTCAACACCTTCAGAAACGTCTTTAAAGAATGAACTCAGCCAGTGTAATTGCATCGGGACACCTGATGGAACTGAATCTGTTGGAACAGACTGCAGGCCAAATTTAGAAATGGAGCATTCACATCAGATTGTGTGCAACAACATATCTGCTACCTCTTGCAACTGCAAAGCTTCAGAAGTTGCTTCTGACCTTATTGATGATGATAACCTCCCCTCCCAGGAATTACATTATGTGTTTGATAAGTTTATTTTAACCTCTGGCAAGGTAGGATACTGTAAACAATTTATTAAACTTTGCGGTTACTGTGTGACTATTGACTATTGATAGTTTTTAGATTTATAAATATTAACATAAGATAGCTTCTGTGCTTGTTTTGGGATGATATTTTGGTATGTATTTATCTTTTATTTACATTTTTCTCCTATAATTGCAGTTAATTTATTTTTATTTTATGTACATTGGTGTTTTGCCTGCATGTATATCTTGTGTCAGAGTGTCAGATCTCCTGGAACAAGAGTTACAGACAGTTGTCAACTGCCATGTGGGTACTTAGAATTGAAAAACTGAATTTCTTGGAAGAGCAGCCAATGCTCTTAATTGCTAAGCCATCTCTCTAGCCCTATAGTTACAGTTAAATAGAACATATGTAAAATATAAGAATGTATCAGTACTCTACTAGTAGTTGGCATTCTGTATTTTTACGCATAAAATGATTTATCTGCTATTATGAAATTCAGATTAGCAGAACAGTATGTGTGTGTATGTAAATGTTTTGGTTTTTTTTTTGTTTTATTTGTTTTGTTTGTTTTTCCTGTCTCTGCCTCCTGAGTGCTGGGATTAAAGGTATGCACAACAACAAAGAAATATATATTTTAAAGTTTTTGGGCACACGCACACACACACACACACACACACACACACACACACACAGCGTTATTTTTCTTTTTAAAAAGAAAGCAAAGTTAAATTTTAATAATTTTTTCCCCTTTTGTGGTGGGAATGTATAACTATATTGGTAAGTTGTAAGTAAAACTACAAACAAGAGTCAGAAAGCAGAGAATCCAGATTATGTTCTGATACTGAAATTTTCTGGACTTTTTAATATCCTTTATGAATTACAGTAGTACTGTTCTTTTAAAGTGAGAGAATCTGAACTTAAGGTTCAAGGTACTGCCATGAATAGTACAATAAGCAATAACTTTGGCTAATGAAAGCTTTAGCTAAATTGCATTTCTGTAAATATAATGTATATAACTAAATATCTGTGTCTAGAACTGGAAAATGATTATTAAGCTTAATTGTAAGCATAGTAGATTATTGGAGGGTGGTGTGGAGATGAGCTGGAAAATCACTATTATTTTATCCAGAATTACTTACTGAGTGACCAGTATTTCTTTTTTTAAAATAATCTGTTCAGTTGAGACTGGAGAGATGACTAGGTGGTTAAGAGCACTGGCTGCTTTTGTAGAGGATCCACTTTCTAGCTCACCTCATATCTCTAGTTCCAAGGGACAGCTTCCTCTTTTGCCTTCTGTGGGCACTGCACATACGTGTATACATACACCCAGGGTGCATACATATACATAAGATAAAGTTTAAAAAACTATTAAGATTGAATTTTTAAAAACTATCTTTATTTTATGTGTATGGGTGTTTTTCCTACATGTGTATCTGCTCACCATTTGCATGCCAGTAGAAGCCAAAAGAGGATATTGGGTCCCCTGGAACTGGTGTTAACAAAGATGGTTGTGAGCTGCCATGTGTGTGCTAAGAATTGAATCCAGGACACTCTGCAACAGCAGCTAGTGCTCTGAACTGCTGCACAATCTCTCTAGCCCAGATTGATAGTTTTAAAGGCTATGTATACTACACACAAGCACACATGCACACACCTACCTCGAAGTGTTAGAGATAAGTCAACACCTATGAAATCATGACCACTGATAATGCTGTAAATATATCCATCATCTCAAAAAGTATATTTTCCCTTTTGGGGTAAATATAACCTTCTAACAAAATTTTAAGACTATAATACTGTATTAATTGTAGACCTAGACAACAGTGGATCTCCAGAACTTGTTTATTTTGCATAAATGAAATTTTATACCTTTCACCTTATACTTCCTCCTTTTTTCTCCTTCACCCAAGCAATATTTTTTTATTCTGTTTACAGACACATCTATTTTGCATATTATTCAGGTCACAGTATTTAGTTATATAGACTTTTGGAAAGACTAAATAAAACGGCAGGTTTCTAGAAGAATGTCTTAGAGATTTACAGTTTACATTCCTTATAATTTATTCCCTTTTCCCCAAATTTATGCTAAGGTAAGTCCTTTATCTTATAATTTTGTTTTATTAATATCTGTAACTTAAATCTATTGTGGCTAGGTATGCCAGCACTTGGAAGGGTGAAATAGGGAGATTGTCCATTTGAGACCCGCTTGGACCACATAACTAATTTTGAGTCCAGCTTAACAAAATAACTGGTTTTTTTTGTTTTGTTTGTTTGTTTTTCGAGACAGGGAAAATAACTGTTTTTTAATAGGAAAGAATTTCATTTTAAAAACAACAGAATGCTTTGAAAAATTGATAGCTGGACATAGTTGTGCATGCCTTTAATCCCAGCACTTGAGAGACAGCTCCAGGTGGATCTCTTATGAGTTGGAGGCTAGCTTCGTCTACATAGCAAGTCCTAGAACATCCAGAGCTATATAGTGGGACTTTGTCTCAAAAAACAGAAAAGAAAAGCTAAGATAAATTTCCGTGATGCTCTAAATTACTTATCCACATAATTTAAATTGATTATAGTGTTGTGGTTTCTCCAGAAGTTTCTGTTTATAATCTGTTTTTTAGGTTTTTTTAAATTTTATGTGTATGAGTATTTGCCTGCATGTTTGTATATGCACACATGTGTGCTTGGTGCCTAAGAGGGTAGAAGAGGTTTGTCTGTTCACCTGGGACCTGAGTTACAGATGGTTTTGAGCTGTTTTGTGGCTTCTAGGAATCAAGTCCAGGTTCTCTGCAAGATCACCCAATGCTCTTTAATCCTGAGCCACCTCTCCAGTCTCCGTTGTATAATTTAAATCAGAGTTTATGGCTATATAAATGTCCAAGCTAATATTGGAGGGAAACTTTAGGTACACATAGTAACAATGAGGCTACAGGGATCTTCCTTAAACGTGTGTGCTTTTTGTAACTTGTTGGCTTAAGTGATTACTATTTAACTCACCTGTCTGATGTTCTGCTCTTTCAGAGGACTTGGGTTCCATTCCCAGCATCTATACGGTACCTCAGAGTCATCTGTAACTCTGGTTTCTGTGGATCCAATTCCTTCTAATCTCAGGGAATCAGTGTGCAAATGGTGCACAGATAACACCTGTAGGCAAAACACCCACATACATAAAATAAAATAAAGATAATGATTGTGTTGGGGGGAAACCTAGACAAATAAATAAATATATTGGACATGCTTTCTTTTGGGAGTTGATTAAGTTGTTTGAATAATACAAACCTTTTGTATTGTCTACTAATTTCTGAGTAAATTGTTTATTATGTAATTTTAATGGGAGAGGAAAGCAGTTAAAACAAATTTTTATATTAGTTGCATTTCATAACTTTTTACAAAAATCTCCTGAATTGAGTAGGTTATCCCAATGCTGCTATATTTTTGGATCTTCTTTCTAAGTGATGAAATAACTTAAAAGTTAATTCAATTTTTTTTTTTTTTACCATTATTTAGCCGCCAACAATAGTATGCAGCATCTGCAAAAAGGATGGCCATTCAAAAAATGATTGCCCAGAGGATTTCAGGAAAATTGATCTAAAACCTCTACCACCAATGACAAACCGATTTCGAGAAATACTTGATTTAGTATGTAAAAGATGTTTTGGTAAGTGTTTGGTACTGTCACTACTTGAAGTACATTATTAGCTATTGAATATTTATTTTTTCATTTAAAGACAATTTTTTAGTTTTGTTTGGTCAGTGATAGGATTACAGGCATGTGCCACCACACCCACTTGATAGCACGTGTTCTTAAATAGGTTTTTTTAAGCAATAGGGTACTACCTCTATAATTAGTCATTTCTTTATTTCATTGGTTACTCATGTAAACTTTATAGTTGTCGGTGTAACCCAATATAACTTGTTAGAGCTTGTATCTCTGGTATAACCTCATCAGTGTGTGAGTTTTTATTCGTTTTTTTAGGCTTCTTTCTTTGGGGACTACAAGATGCTCATTGTTTATGTTTTCTGAGTATTAGAGTTGGACTTTTCTCCAAGGTACCCTAATTTCTTTCATTGGAGAGTAGTATTAGGATTCAAGATGTGAATACAAGGTGTTCTATTTTTTGTTGTTGTTTTGTGTTTGAGACGGAGTCTCCCTATGTAGACTTGTCTCAGCCCTACTCTTAACATTTGCTTGCCTCTGCCTCTTGAGTGCTGAGATTAGTGGTTTGTGCTACCTCACCCATCTTGTGTTCTTGTTATTGGAATGTTGTTGCTTGTAAGCTCTCTCAGAGCAAGAAAATAGATGGTTAGTATTTTACCTACAAATCTTTCTATATGCAGTCATTTAAGTTAGACTAAACATGATTTCACAGAATCTCGTATTCTGAACCATTACATTTTTAATTTTTTGCTCTTCTCCAGTAAGGAGAAAACCATTTCTCACAATCTACTACTAAAAATTACTTGATTGTTTCATTTTAAAACCATCTGTGTTAGCAGTCTCAGAACTGTGAAACTAAACTCTTTAGAAATAGCTTCATCAGAATTGAGTGCCTCCCTATAGTTTCTTTTGGCTTTAAACTCACAGATTGTACTCACTGTCTTTTCCCTTCTCACTTAGATTGCTGTTTGTATTTTGTCTGTCCAGCCTGGCCGTCCTGGAACTATTGTATAGAATAGGCTTACACTCATTTTCATATGTTATACATTAGGTTCTTTGATCACAATCTGCATTCCATCCTAAGATCCTATGATCTCATAGCATTTGGTAAAATTTGTAGACCTTAAAACAGTTTTATTCTTATTAATTTTTAGCTTGCTATGGGTTTCTATGGAATCATTATAAATATATATCACTTATATTTTGTTCTCATTAAGTTCTGTTCATTTTTGGTGCTGCAGTGCTCTATGATTTCTGTGTTAGCATTTAATCATGTAAAGGTTAACCTCAGAGGAATCGACATAAACGAAAAATAGATTTATTTTGGTTCAGAGTTTAAGGGATTTAGTCTAGGAACTATCGGTTTTATCAACTTTGTGCCTATGATGAAGCAGTATATGGTAGCAAAAATGTATGATGTAGCAAAACCATTTCTCTTTGCAGAAGCGAAGAGGATGTGGATAGGATTCTAGTATTTCCTCTCTTCAAGGACATTGTCTCCTATGACTGAAGACTTCCTACTATTATTATACCTCCTAAAGATTCCATCTCAAATAGCATCCTGGTCTAGGACAAAGTTTCTTTTTAACACAAGTAGCTAACTAACTGATAGCATGTATGTTTATTATATAGAATAGTTTCACAGCCTCAAACCAACAAAACAAAACAAAAACCCCAAACTATGATTTCATTTTCCCTCTCCACTATAAATACTCATGCATTTACTTTTTATTATTATTACTATTTTTATTTTAAAAATTATTTTATGTATCCGGGTATTTTGCCTGCAAGTATATCTGTATACCAAATTTGTGCAGAGACCTCAGAGGCTAGAAGAGGGTCCATATGTACTGTGATGTTTCCATTTCTTCCATACAAGTAAATAAAGAAACAAACATTAATAACAAAGAAAGAAAGGATACCCTGGAACTGGAGTTACAAACAGTTGTGAGCCACCATTGGGGTCCAGGGGATTGAACCTGGGTCCTCTGGAATAGCAGCTAGTGCTCTTAACCACAGAGCTATCACTCCAACCTGATACATTTCTATTCATAAAAGTAAATGCTGATTTAATTAATTATAACAGACTTTTAAGTAAATTCTTACATTATTTTCATTATTATACAGAGATTTGAGGATGTGTCTTTGGAGAAGAGGTGAGGGACACAGGTTCTTACGACATCTGTATAATCCCATTGGGAAGGAAAAAGTAATATAAATGAATACTGGAAAACTGCAAGAACATTAGAAAATCATTTATTAGTTTGTGGCAGGCAATTTGAAACAGATAAAGTAAATCAAGGTGAGGTGTCAAGGTTGCAGGGAGGTAAATTATAGGGAAAATGGAAATCTTGACAAGATTTAAGTGGATGCTTTGGTAACTGAATGCACTGAGGTGGAGGAAAATATGGGTGTGGGAAAGAGCTGAACATCTGAAGAAAACAGTATTAATTAGTTTCAAAAGGTAAATGCATGTGTAGAATATAGGGGAAATTATCATGCAAAATATAAATATACTTTGTTTTTTCTCTCTGTCTCCTTGCTCGCTCTCTACTTTCATTTATGGGTTTAAAGTCATAAAAGCAAATTAGCAGTAAAAATATTGAGAGTCAAAATTTTTAGGTTAAAAACTTGAAAATATTTATTTATTTTGGTTTTTCAAGACAGGGTTTCTCTGTGTAGCCCTGGCTATCCTGGAACTCACTCTGTAGACCAGGCTGGCCTCAAACTCAGAAATCCGCCTGCCTCTGCCTCCCAAGAGCTGGGATTAAAGGCGTGCGCCACCACTACCCGGCCTGAAAATTTTTATATTCTGTTCTCACATCTCTTTCTCTTTTTGATATAGATGAATTATCACCGCCTTGCTCTGAACAACACAACAGGGAACAAATTTTAATTGGCTTGGAAAAGTTTATTCAAAAAGAATATGATGGTATGTCATAGGTTAAAGTTGGTTTTTATTGTTACTGTAATTACATAGGTTTGCGTTTGATTGACTTAAAATTGTTTAACTGTTATATGTTATGTACTAGTCTAGTTTCTGTGGCTGTATTACTAATAAAAGAGAGAAAAACTGCTCTTCTGGGGAGTATCTTTAAGACAGGATAGTAGTCAAGTTAAGAAATAAGTATAAATATTTCAATAAATATTAAATTATATTAAAAGTATGGTGATAAAAGAAGTGATTGGTTGGGTAGTAAATCCCTCATGAGGTAGGATTTGAGTTGAGTCTGAATAACATAAAGGAACAAATTATACAAATTCCCAGAGAGAACACTGTGTAAAGCAAGGATAGATACTAAGACTTAGAATATATCTGATGTGTTTAGAGACCAATTGGGAGGGCCAATATGTTTGGAGTAGAATATGCAAGATTGATTGTCATTAGGAAAATGAGGTCGTAGAGATATTTTAAGGACTAGATCATTATTAGAACCTTTTGGTCATTGATAGAAGGACTTTTCTTTTAATGAAAGCCTTGTAGAATTTGTAGCATTAAATGATACGATCTCAGTGAACAGATTGTAGCACTATGAGAGTACAAGCAAGAACATTGCAGAGAACTGCGACATAAGTACAGATGAAGCACAGTAGTGCCAGAGGTAAGTGGTCAGAATCGGCTTATGTTTGAAGATAGAACTAACAGGAATTGCTGAAGCATGTCTAATGTAAAGGAAAGAAAGAAAGAAACCATGCATGATATGAAGGTTTTTGCTCCAAAATATCAGAATAGACAGGTTTTTGTTATTTGTTTTTTTAAGCACGAGAATGAAGAATGAAGAATTTTGTGATTAAATATTTTAGAAAAGGATAGTTATAGTAATTTATTTAGGGCTGGAGAGATGCCTTACTAGGTAGTGTTTGTAAGCATGAGGACCCAAGTTTTATTCCCAGAATCAATGTAAAAACATAGTAGGGGTCTGGAGAGATGGCTCAGTGGTTGAGAACACTTGTTCTTCCAGAGAACCTGAGTTAGTTTCTCAGTACTAGTATTCAGTAGACTGTCTTGTAACTCTAGTTCTAGGAGATTCAACACTCTCTTTTGGTTCCCTGTAGGGACTTGCATGCTGTGTGCATACATGTACTCATGTGTGCACACATTTGTAACCAATGTACTGGAGGGCAATGTGAGGTCCTGTTCCTAGTGCTCACTAAATCAGCTATCCTAGCCTAATTGATGAGGGCCAGACTAATCTTAAGTCTCCCCACTCCCTTTTAAATAAAACATTAAATTTTATTTGATCATCATAGCCTCTTTATGAATATATTATATATTTGAAAATTAAAGTCTCATGCTTTGCTGTATTTTATATTGAGAATACTTTAGAGAATATTTTTGTTTTAGTAGACTTCAAAGAAAAACTCCTGAAAGTCTGGACCTCTTAGGCTGGTGAGATGGCTCATTGGGTAAAAGTGCTTAGCCTAGTGACTTGGATTTGATTCCTTAGACCCAGAAGGTGGATGGAGACAACCAACCTCTGTGAATTGTTCTCTGCCCTCTCTATATATTTGTGTTGTGGCATACACATACACATGTACAAATAAAGTTTTAAAAATACATGGGCTGCATCACAAACTTAAATGCCATCTTTGCATAGAGGCCTTGCTAATCTGTGGTGTTCCATTGTTGCTATATGTGCTGCTGAAGAGCACTGTAGCTTCTTTCCCTTCTCAGTTACCACTGACATTTAATCAGTGCTACATGGAAGGATTGTTTGCGGAGCATGGGATTTGTTGTCTAACTGTGTAATTAAGAGCCAATGAGATGGCTCAGCAGGTGAAGGCACTTGCCACCAAGTCTGACAATCTGAGTTCAGTCTCTGGGACCTATATAGTAAAAAACGACATCCAACCTGAACAAGTTGTCTTCTGTCTAGATGTGCATATTGCATGCCCCCACTAATAAATAAACAAATAAATACATAAATTCAAATGTGTAATTAAAATCGTAAGTTACAGCTTGTTTGAGAGTGTGTTATTGGAAAACTCTTAAATGAGAAGGAACAACTCTAACAGGAGTAATAGCTAGTGAATTGAACAGAATTTTGGAGGAAAATAAACCCTATATACTGAGGTGATAACTAAAAGTACCTGAATTGTACACTGAAAGAACTAGTTTACTTTAAAGAGATGAATTATCAAATATTGAACTCATCTTTTGGTACTAGTGTTGAAGAACAACATTAGATGGTAGATAGTTTTGTTGGAAGAAGCTGAAGGTCTTATGATTGACTTGTGCAGGTTGAGCAAGGTATTAACAGATGTCATACCTTTCTGGTGAGTATCTAAATAAATAGTAATACTCTTTGCTGAGAGTTGGTGTATTAGTTACTTGTCTCCTTGCTTTGACAAAATACCTGAGGAAAGCCCTTTTAAGGAAGGATGGAGGGATTTATTTTGGCTTACAGTTTCAGAGATTAGAGTCTCTCATGGCAGCAGCAGCAGCAACAGCAGCAGCAGCAGCAGGACAGTGTGTCCAGGTAGGAAGCAGGAAATGGTGAATATTTGTGTTTAGCACAATTTCTCCTTTTTATTTAGTTCATGAAATAATTCCAACCACATTAAGGATGCATACTCTACCTCACTAGGTAATATCTCATAAACATGTTTAATGATCCTCCATAAAACTGAATATCATATCAACTTTATCTATCACAGTTGGGATTGTAGGAATAATATTAGATCTGAGTGAAGTAGATCGTTTACTCCTGTACAATTTATGAGATGTTGAAAAGAAAAAGCAGTTAACTGCTTGGGTGTAAGAACCTAAGTAAAAGATCCTAGCTGGCGTTGGATATTGTGGAATATCTCAATGTATCATTTTATGTTAAGCTATTAATAGATGTTAATGACTCTTCTAATCTACTCATTGACTTATTTTCCTGAGCTTAGAAAAGGCAAGATTGTGCTTATTTGGTTCTTCTAAGAATGGATTTGGATTCCGTGATAGTGATCTGGATATTTGCATGACTCTGGAAGGCCATGAAAATGCAGAGGTAAGAGATAGTATTTGGAAAGTATTTGAAGGTTTGTATTTGTCTAATAGTAAATTTATTTTAGTTTTATGTGTGATATTTATTATACATGATATGATTCTTTTTATCAATGTGTAAGTAGTACTGCTTGAGATGCAGAAGCGTTAGCATCATCAATTTAGAAAATACTCAAACTCAGCAACTATGGAAATCTAATTTTTAAAAAAATGTTCAGAATTAAACTAAGTAAATTTAATATTTATCATGTTTTAATGTAACAGCTAGGTCTTTGAGACTAGTGTCTAGAAATGATTGGATGAAAAAGTCAGTTTACCATAAGTTGGAATTTTTTCATTAGACCCAATGAGAAACTGGTATTTCTGTTTGGTAGTAAGCAAATAGAAGTTGTGTCTTCCCCCCCACCCCCAACCCACCCCGACCCCCCACCGTTATATACTCTGTTTTCCTCTCTCTGTGTTATATGCTCTTTAAGTAGAAAATACAGGCCAGTCATCTAACATAAATAGATTATATTCTAAAAATTAATTATAATTTTGAGGCACTGACATCTTTTCCTTAGAAGAAATATTCTAATGATTGAGAGTTAGAAACTTTATTTTGGGTGGGATGGGAAAGGAACATTTATTACCCCGTTTTCTCAGTGTATCACTTTGTGTTAAGGAGACTGAAACTTTGAAAGACAAACTGGAGGCTGTAGAGATAGTACAGCAGGTAAAGATGCTTGTTTCTATGCCTGACAATCTACATTTGATCCTGGGATCCACATGATAGAAGAAGGGAACTAGCTTTAGCAGGTTTTCCTTTGACCTCCGTATGTGCTGTGATGTTCCCACTTATTCCATGCAAGTAAATGAATAAACAAACATTAATAACAACAAAAAAAGAGAAAAAAACAAAAGAAGGAAGGAAGGAAGGAAAGAAAGAAAAAGAAAGAAGACAAACTAGTTTATTTAACTTCACTCACCTTGGAAATGTTGGGCCAGCATTTGTATCTAGGGCTTTGTAGTCATGGATTTACATTCTTCCTGTTATATTTCACTGCCTCTCTATAATTTTCTTTTTAGCCCATAATGTAACTGAATATAGTATTAATAGTAATATAGAACCTAATCACTACTTTCTGATGTTAAAAGCTCTCTGAATAACCTTGAGATGGAAACAGCCATTTTCTTCAGTGCACGAGTCTCAGCAGTGGGGATGGGCAAACTTTCCTTTTCTGATTCCAGACTTTGGTCATGTGCATGAGAATGTCTAAGCTCCAATGAAGGAAGGACTAACTGGGTGGAAAAGAAGTGTCTTAGGCCATTGTTGGAGCAATTAGAAAAGGAGTGGACCCTTAGAGAGATCTTTGACCAATGTATCTATTGACTTTATTTTATAAATAATCGTGTGTGTCTCAGATAAAACTCAGTGTCTACAATACTGCCAGTGCACTAAGCTATTTATTTTGATTTCATTTTTATCTATGCTGTGCTGTACTGTAATCTGCTATGCTATTGCTCTGCTACATTATGATATGATATCATATAGACCAGTCTGGCCTACAACCTCTTACCCTCTTGACTCCTAATCCCGCATATTCCTATAGATTGAACCCAGAACTGTGTGTATGCTAGTTGAGCATTTTGTACCTGAGCCATATTCCCAGTCTTGCTGTTGGAATTTATATTTCAAAATCGGGTACCATTTGTAAAATTGGAACAAGGCCAAGCTTTCTTGGCATCTATAGTAGTATCAATATGCCTATTGTTAGAAAATAATTCAAGCTGGAGAGATTGCTCAGCAGTTAGAAGCATATATTACTTACTCTTCAAAAGGACCCAAGTTTGTATCTTAGCACCCAAGTCAGGCAGCTCAAAAACCACCTGTAACTCCAGTTCCAGGGGCTTGAAGACCTTTGGCACCCAAACATGTAGCACATGTCCATGCACATGCACACCCACCCATCCATACTCATATACACATGATTAAAAAATAAATCTTTTAAAGGAAAGAGTCCAGCAGAATAGTGTAGTTGTGTGGTCCTGAGACAGTTCTTCCAGAAAATTATTTTAAAATTAGTTGGCCTGGATTAAAGATGACAGTGATGTCTTGTATATCCTTTTTTTCTGACTCTAAGACATTGATTGTCATTTTAAAAATAATATGTGCACATGTGTCTGAGAATGAAAACTGATGGAATAGGAAAGATTTAGATATCTTTGTTAACTTTAACGTTTAGACTTTCATTGTATATGTGTTGGGAAGTTGAAGACCGTTATAAAAAATAAAATATTTTATTCCATATGAGCTATTATTAAATCTTTAAAACTTTATCAGAATTGTATATTGTATATTTTACACAGTAAAGAGCAGTTACCTCTCGTTTTAGTGTATGTGAATTAGTAACTAAGGATTCCTTTGAAATCCCTAGATTTAGCTGCATGTACTCTCTCTTGTAATGAAAGGATGTATGTTGAATATGTACAAAAGTAGTTTGATAATAATGATTGGGATTGATTTATTTTAATAATCTTTAGCTTAATACAGCTAATTTATAAAGCCATTATTCTCTATGTTCTATTTTTTTTATTTCCATACCAATTTTGTTGTCTTTGCTTAAAAAAAAAAAATAAATCTGCAGAGGGATGAATTTCCTGGAGTAAGTTGGTGCTATAGTAATAGGATTATGCTTCTATACTTCATCAACAAAATAATACTAGGAGCCTGAGGTAGGGTACATGTTTTTAATTCCAGCACTTGCAGGGAGGGGAGAGGCAGAAGGATCTCTAAGTTTGAGATTAGCCTGGTTTACAAGAGTTTTCCAGGATAGCCAAGGCTACATAGTGAGACCCTGTCTCAAAAACACAAAATTTAACAAAACCCCTCAGAGTATATAACGATTAAGATGACAACGATGATGATGATGATGATGATGATGATAATGATGAAACAGCTAAAAAAAACCCTTGAAGTGCTTATCTAGCATCAGACTTGCTTGCTGTTGAATCCTTTTTTTGTATGTTTTTTGTTTCTCAAGACAGGATTTCTCAGTAGCCCTGTCTGTTCTGGAGCTATGTAGATCAGTCTGGCCTCAAACTCAGAGATCTATCTGCCTCTGCATCTCTGGGATTAGCATGTGCCACCATCATCTGCACTCCTGAATGCTTTAGAGCAGGTTTTATATACTTCTCCAGGAGCTCAGCAGGGCAGAGTCTTTTTTGTTTGTTTGTTTGTTTTGTTTTTTCGAAAGTTTTCAAGACAAGGTTTCTCTGTGTAGCCCTGGCTGTCCTGGAACTCACTCTGTAGACCAGGCTGGCCTTGAACTCAGAAATCCACCAGCCCCTGCCTCCCGAGTGCTGGGAATAAAGGCGTGCGCCACCACTGCCCAGCACAGAAGAGTCTTATTATCTTGGTTTTATAGAGTGGTAGTGTGATGCTGGGGGATTTCAGGATCAGTCATGCAGACCTTGGTTTGTCTAAATTCAGTGCCTGTGTTCTTTATCATTACAGTCTTTTGCCCTCACTAAACCTGTCTTTAATTTTGTTCTGTAACTTTCAGCAGAATAGCATCTTATAGATCTTACAACTACACCAGTTGTGTTTTATATAGAGAATAACCTACAATAGCTGTCCTTTTTTTGTTGTTGTTTTTGTTTTGTTTTGAATGAGAGAGTTTATTGAATATATAGTACCAGAACTAAAGCAGTACAACAGTAAGTAAACGGACCAAACGTTCTGCCTGGGATTCTCTTTTCAAAGGGTTCTGCTGTTTTGGTTACCCTGGCTTCTCTGGTAGTTTCTGCTGGATTAAATGTCTGATACAACACTCTTCTTCTTAGTTGTATTGTTTATATATTTGTTTTTCTGCTTACTAGTTTATTCTCTTACTCCCACTTACTATATTCTTAATAAATCCATGCATTTAAAACCAAAAGTCTGGATATCAGATAACTTTAAGTAAAAAACATATTCACATATTGAAAATCATGTTATTCTTTTCATGCTTTTTAGACCCCAGTCTCTGTGAATAACCTTGGGATCTTTCTAGAATACAATTATAATTACTTAGTGTGGAAAAGGGGCTGAGCTTCTGCATTTCTACCAGGCTCCAAGTTTATGTTAATAATGATGTGAGTCTTTGAACTCTTACTTAGTTCACAAGTATACAGCTCATTATGATTAGAAGTTTTAAGTGCTAGTATTAAATGCTTTGGTTAAAGTAGAATTTACAGTAGGACAAATTGACTTCTACTTTATTTATTTACAGAAATTAAACTGTAAGGAAATAATTGAAAATTTGGCGAAAATTCTTAAGAGGCATCCAGGTAAAATTTCATATCTTTATTACAAAAAGACTTTCTAGCATTATAAAAATTATTTAATTTTCTTAAGTTTTTGTTCCCCAACCCTCAGGTTTAAGAAACATTCTGCCTATAACTACTGCCAAAGTGCCTATTGTAAAGTTTGAACACAGGAGGAGTGGACTGGAAGGTGATATCAGTTTGTATAACACACTGGTAAGTCTTTCTTCTTGGCCCAGCCAGCTGTAATTATACTTTTAATTTTTTACTTAAAATTATTTTTTATATTTTAAGTATACATATTTATATTAAAATATAACTACATCCTTTTCTCTCTTTCCTCCTACTCTTCCCATGTACCCCTGTTCTTTCCACAAATTGGTGATATCTATTTCTTTGTTGTTGATGTATATGTTTATATATGTGTATGTATATATGTATGTATATTCCTAAATACATAATGTCAACCTACTCAGTTTGTATAAAGTTACTTGTATGTATATGATCAGTTGATAATAGATAACCAATTTGAGGATTTTTCTCTAGGGAAGACTATTTCTCATGTTCTTAGTATTCCTTAGTTGCCTGTAGTCCTCCTTCTAGGGTTCATGCCCCATGAAATTTCCCGCTTTTCAGAGAAACTATTGGCATAATCCTTCTTTAGGTCTTATTTTGGCAGCCATGTTGATGAGATTTTATGGTTATTTCCTGACATTTCTAGGAAATGTCCTGCTTCTCAGTCTTAATCTTCCTGTCACCTCTTCTATGATTTCTGAGCCGTAGGTTCAGGAGCTGTGTTTGTTGTAGGTGGATTAGTTAGGATTGGGCTTCATTCACATGGTTACTTGTTCTCTGCATTTGATTGGTTGTAGTTTTCTGTAATGATCTCCATCAGTTACAAGAGACATTCCTTTGATAAGGAATAAGTCCTATCTGTACCTTTTCTGGGTAGAAGGGTATTTAGAATGTAGTTAGGAACTATTCTCCTCCAAGATCCATTTATTCACTGGCCCTGGGTAGTTGGCTAAGTTTCCAGTATCAGCTATGATTTCTTTCTTGTTGAGCTGGCCTTCAGTCTGATTAGAGAAACATTGGTTACTGCCAAGGTATTCTATTGCACCCTTCATATGGTGACATGCTGGTCACTAAGTTCATAGGCAGCCATAGCTTAATAGGAGTATTGCTGCTTCCCTTCCTTGGAAGCTTGCATGGAGCTTTCTGGTCAGAACTGGAGTGGATTTCCAGGTCCTGAGTCAGAAGAACATGATGTCTTAAGCAGTAGGAAGTTAATGGCAACCTCTGGGAGATAACCAAGGGCAACATTAATAGCCTGTGTTTTGGACATCTCTTGGATAACCCTGACTAGCAACTCAATTGGGAGCATTTAAACTATATATGTATTATATGCAATTTTAGGAAGATAGATAATAACATGATTCCTATGACTTTTCATATATCATTACTTACTGTTTATTCTTCTCTCTCCATTTTCTGAACTATTCTCCCCTCCCTTTCTGTTATTAAAATTCCTACTCCCATCAAAATGACTTGTACTCTGCTATTTCTTTCTGTTGCTGCTCTCCTCTCCCCATGGTCCCTTTTTACTTTCCTGACTTCTGGAGTTACTTCAGGCTATATTCACATCTGAAGATTTGAGCCTACAAAACTTCACGTGGGCGGGAACATGCAATGTTTGTCTTTCTAGATCTGGGTTATTTCACTCACAGTGATTTTTCTTTTCTTTTTTTCCTAGTACCATCCATTTCCCTGCACATTTCATGATTTTGTTTTCTTTACAGCTGAATACTATTTCCTAGTTTATGTGTATATGTGCTATATTTACATTATCCATTTATCAGTTGAAGAACATTTTTGTTGTTATCATGTCCTATCTAGTATGAATAGAGTGGCAATTATGACAGGTGGTCAGGTATTTTGGGAGTGAGATGTTGAGTCCTTTGGTTCGTATGGTGTGTCAACTCTTTTTGAGAGTTCCTCACTCAGAGTTTCTAGAGTAGCTGCAACAGTGTGGAATTCTACCAGTAGAGATACAGGTTCCCCAAATCCTCTCTAGCATTTATTGTTGATTATTTTGTTGATCTTTGCCATTACGACTGGACTTAGACAAAATCTGCATTGTTTTAGTTTGTGGTTCGGCCTTCCTTCTTTCCTTCCTTCCTTCCTTCCCTCCCTTTTTCTTTAAGAACTCCCTGAGTCTGATGGTGGTGGTGCACACCTTTAGGCCCAGCACTTGTGAGGCATGGGCAGGTTGGATCTCTGTGTTTGAGGCCAGCCTGGTCTACAGAGTGAGTTCCAGGACAGCCCTGATTACACAGAGAAACCCTGTCTTGAGAAACAAAAAAACCAAAACAAAAAATTTCAGATCCCAGGCCCTTTTCTGAATGGATTGTTTTTTGGTTTGTTCTTTCTGTAGTTTGAATTCTTTATATATTCTGAATATTAATCCTTTGTCATATTTACAGATGACAAAGATTCTCCCATTCTGTGGACCTTCTCTTCAATTGGTTGTTTCTTAGAAGCTTTTTAGTTTTATGAGGTCCTCAATTGTTGGCTTAATTCCTGGGCAAGCGGGGTCCTAATTAAGAAAGTCGTCTCCTACACCTGCCTCCTGTAAGGTGCTCCTTACCTCTTCTTCTGGTAGTTGCAATGGTCAGGATCCATGGCTAGGCCTTTGATCTATTTGGAGTTAGGTTTTGTGAAAGGTGCTAGGTACTGGTTTAATTCCATTCTTTTGTGTATGGACATCCAGTTTTCCCAGCACCATTTGTTGAAGATGCTGTCTTTTTTCCAGTTTATATTTTTGGCATTTTTGTCAACTATTAGCTAGCTATATTTAGGAATAGTCATGTTTGGATCTTCAGTTTTTGTTCCATGGTCTACATGTCTTTTTTTCATTCCTGTACCATATTGTTTTTTATTATGACTCTGTAATTTATCTTAAGATCTGTAATTGTAGTCCCTCCAGTATTACTCCTTTTGTTGAGGATTTTTTTGGCTATCTGTGCTCTTTTGTGTTTCCCTACACATTTTAGGATAGTTTATTTTTATAAAGAATGTTTTATTGGGTTTCATTGAATCTGTAAATGATTTTTTTGGTAGAAAGTCATTTCCACAGTATTGATTGTACCAATCCATGACCATAGTATGACTAAGTATATTATCTTGTTTTGTTTATTTTTTTCCAGAAGTCCAAAGTTTACTATTTAGAAATCTTTCACTTCCTTGGCTAGTTTTATTCCTAGATAATTCTTTGAGGCTATTGTCAACGGGAGAATGACTTTGATTTCTTTCTCAGTGTTTGTTGTTGGTTTATACTTTTCTTTTCTTTTCTTTTCTTTTTTCTTTTGGTTTTCGAGACAGGGTTTCTCTGTGTAACAAGCCCTGGCTGTCCTGGAACTCACTCTGTAGACCAGGCTGGCCTCAGAAATCCGCCTGCCTCTGCCTCCCAAGTGCTGGGATTAAAGGTGTGCGCCACCACTGCCTGGCCTGGTTTATACTTTTCATTTTAAAAGTCGACAGATACACTTCCCTGGTAGGGAAGATACCATGATCATGTAGGTGGCTTGCACTGAATATGCTGACTGTACCTTGCAATTTCCACAAAGGTGGGAAACTTATCAGTATAATTAACCTGTGATAGTGGGGGCACTACACTTCAATTCTCCCTTATTAACTTAAAAAAAGTTGGTAGATTATTGATGTTTTTAAATTTTTCAACTGTGAGCAATGTAAGGAAAAGTGTTGTGATAGTGGCTTCAGAGTGAAGTTGGTTTGTCTGACTAATTGCTAGGAAGTTTGAAATCTCGATATACTGTTTACAGTATACTGCATCTTTTTACCTGATTTGTAAGTTTAATTAATGCATATTAAATGATTTCAAATATGTAATTATTTTTCAGGCTCAACACAACACAAGAATGCTAGCTACTTATGCAGCTATTGATCCTAGAGTACAGTACTTGGGATATACTATGAAAGTGTTTGCTAAGGTACTTGGGGAGAAGTTGAATCATCTGTCTTGTTAAAATGCTTGTGATAGCTAAAGTGAAACTTACTGATATTAGACTTGTAAAAACTATTGTCTTAATTTTATTATTTAGTTTTTTTCTGTTTTTCTTTTTGTCTCTTTTTTTCTCTTCCAAGATAAGGCCTTACTGTGTGTCTTTGATTTAGGTTGTCTTCCTGTTTTAATATCTTGAGTTGTACCCGAGCTTTTACTGTGTAATTATTTAACTTATTTATTTATGTTTTTCAATTTATTTTTGTTACAGAGTTTTAACTATGTAGCTCCAGCTGTCCTGGAACTTGCTGTGTAGACTAGGCAAACTAGTCCTCAAACTCAGAGATCTTCTGCCTCTCAAGTGCTAGGATTAAAGGAGTATACAAGATTTTCTTGTCTCTGCTTCTCAGCGCTGAATTTACAGGCACAAGCAGGCCTTCTGAGCTTTTATGTGGAAATTGCAGGGTTTGGACTCCGGTCCTCTTACTTTTTCACAGCAATTGCTCTAATCCACTAAACCATTTTCCCAGTCTTTTTGTTTTTTTAGTTTTAGTGGATATGTACTACTTTGTATAGATAGCTCTAGTACTTTTCTCCTAAACTTTACTGATGAATTAACCTTTTCCTGATGTCTATCTAGTTATAATTATTCCAATTTCCTAGTTATTTTACACATTTTTAAAGATAATTTTTGTTATGGAAATAGTTGGGCATTAAGTTTGTTTTGCTTTTGTTATTTTGATATTGCCTAACTATTCTTCATAGAGTTTGTATTAAATTGATTTTTAAAGAGTTGCCAGGCATAGTAATATGCCTTTAACCTCAGGGAAGCATAGGCAGGTAAATTTCTGTTAGAGATCAGTCTGGTCTATATAGTGAGTTCTAGGTCAGCTATGGCTCCATAGAGAGAGAGTCCTTGTCTTAAAAAAATACTTTAAATAAATTAATATATATGAATGTTTTGCCCGCATGTATGTATGTGCATCATTTGCCTGCTTGGTATCTTCAGAGGTCAGAAGACAAATTGTGAATATCTTGCCACTAGATTAAGGATGGTTGTGAGCTACCATGTGGGTAGTAGGAACTGAACCTGCATCCTTCTGATAGAGCAACAGTCGCTTTTAACCCCTTAGTCGTCTCTCTATCCCCTTGTTGTACTAATGTCTACATTTAGTTGTAGTATATAAAAATGCTTGTTTTCACCTGGCAATGGTGGTGCACGCCTTTAATCCCAGCATTTGGGAGGCACAGACAGGCGGATTTCTGAGTTCGAGGCCAGCCTGGTCTACAGAGTGAGTTCCAGGACAGCCAGGGCTACACAGAGAAACCCTGTCTCGAAAAAACAAAAAACAAAACAAAACAAAAATGCTTGTTTTCTCACACTTTTGTAATTTATTGTTACTGAACTTCTGGATAACTTTCAGTTCAGTGAGTTTTAAAAATAAAATATCAGAGTAGTCAATGGTTTGTGGAATGAGTTTAATTTTTATTTGTAATCATTGTATTTTTTAGCGCTGTGACATTGGAGATGCGTCTCGAGGAAGTTTATCTTCATATGCTTATATCCTTATGGTGCTGTACTTTCTGCAGCAAAGAAAGCCACCAGTCATCCCAGTTCTACAGGAGGTGAGTGTTTAAGAATATTGTAAAGCCCAAAGCATAGTGACTGATGCCTGTAGTCCCAACACTTGGGAGGCCAAAGAAAAAAGTGTGATCATTAGGCTTTTAAGGCCAGCCTGGGTTACGTAGTGGTTTCAGAACACACCAGGCAACTGAATGAGAACCTGTCTAAAAAAGAACTGTTACAGGTGTTTTTAAGCAAATCATGGATTTAAACAAGAGAGCTTGCTGAGTTTATGATGGATTTTTCTGTCATGAATGTTCCAAGTTTTTTTGTTAAAATTAATGCTATAATTAAAATAGTGAACCTTTTAGGAAAACTTATTATTGGAGCATATTGACTACCAGAGGAATTGTTGAATATCTTCGGTAATATTTTAAAATTTTGTAGTTTTAGAATACTGAAAATAAGCTGGGCAGTGGTGGCATATGCTTCAATCTTACCACCCATGAGGCAGAGGCAGGCAGATTTTGAGTTTGAGGTCAACCTTGATTACAGAGTGAGTCTAGGACAGCCAGGGCTACACAGAGAGACCCTGTCTCCAAAATCCAAAATATTGCAGATATGTATAATCAAATAACTGTAGCTCAGCACAAACTCATAAATATAATAATAGGCTCTAGAATGGAAGCATGTATGTTTCTTCTCTGTAGAATATTTTTCCAGCCAGGGCTACACAGAGAAACCCTGTCTCAAAAACAAATTAATAAACAAACAAACAAGAATATTTTTCCTCCTCCTGCTTGATAATGAAGTCTTATATATTCCTGCATATACTTGACAGTCTTGAGAAGTCTGCTCAAGAATATGTAGGAAGGTTTTTCTTTTAAAGTCATACTAATTAAGCATAAGAATGCACATTAAAAGGAGATAATTATGCTCATAAATTAGTGACTCAGAGTCAGTTTCAGAAGCTAATTTGTGCCATCCTCTCTGAAAGAGGTATAAAATAGTTCTTATTCTTCTATTTGCTTCTCCCATTTCTGGGAGAATGGATTTGTTGGCATTAGAAAAGATCCAGTTCTGTATTCTTAGAAGCGTAAGTGTTTAGAAATGGGAAAGATACATCTGGAAAACCACATCTTCTTCTCCTCCTCCTCCTCCTCCTCCTTTTCTTCTTCTCATTGCAGTGTTTGTTTGTGTAATCCTAGTTGTCCTTGAACTCACAGAGATCTGCCTCCCTCTGCCTCGCTTGGGATTAAAATTGTGTGCCTCTGTGCCTGGTTGGAAAACCACATATTCTTTTCTCACCTAAACTATAATATGATGACAGAAAAGAAAATGACGAAATACTAAGCCATGTGGTATAAGTATCTGATAGCCATCTTAAATTTTCAAATAGTCTCATGATTGACAAGGTTTTAACAATACCTTCTTCCCATTTTAAACAATCAGTAGTGGGGAAATAAAAATCAAATATTTTTCCTAGGCAAAAATTCCTAACAATACTATGCTGGTGCCATTATGCGTTTATGTTTAAAGTCTTTGTCGTGCTGTGAATCAAATATAGTGCCTCATATGTACATAGTAGATGAGAATAATATGGCTGAGACATAGTCCCCCAAAGTCTGTATTTTGATTAAGATCATAGCAAAGCTGAGGAATAGGTAGAGATTTTTCATATTACTTTCATCTTGGCAGGCACATAGTCCTCCTCCCTTATCAGCCTCACTTGAATAATACATTGTTAAGATTAGTGAATCTACAGTGACATATCATAGACATACCAAAGCCATAATTTACATTGGGGTTGTATATCATGTAGATTTGAATAATACGTAATTATATGCTCATTGTTATTACACAATACAGTTTCTTCTGAACTTTTAAGTCTTTGCTTTGTCTAGAGAGCATCCTTCTAGCCAATTCTTGGTAATCACTGATCTTTTTCTTTTTAGTTTTTTTTTAGTTTATAATTTTGTCTTTGGGTAGAAGATCAAGTAGTTTTATTCAGTCATACCCACTGTCTTTTTTGTTGTTGTTGTTTGTTTGGCTTCTTTTTTTTTTCTCCTCATTGTATGTGTTAGCGTCATATTAATGCAATGAACTAAAACAGCCTATAATAAATGCTTATTTAAGCTTATGATTCTAGGGAGTATAGTTTAAGGTTAGTTTGCCCTCTTCTTTGTTAGCATATTATGTTTCATGTATGTGGTGGACGAGACTCCTTCTTATATTATGAACCAGGAAACAGAAACACTGTGAAACTGGGGTACTATAGTTCACTTGTAGGTCCTGTCCTCAACAACCTAATAATTTCCCATTAAAAAGACCTAGTAAGATCTTCATAGCATCATCTTGATGACCAAGTCTTGTTTGTTTGTTTTTTGTTGTTGTTGTTTTTTGTTTTTCAAGACAGGGTTTCTCTGTGTAGCCCTGGCTGTCCTGGAACTCACTCTGTAGACCAGGCTGGCCTCGAACTCAGAAATCCACCTATCCACCTGCCTCTGCCTCCCAAATGCTGGGATTAAAGGTGTGCGTCACCACTGACAATGACCAAGTCTTTAACAGATTGTTCCAGTTTCATTTCTGTACTATGATAAAATGTTCTAACAAAAAAGTAGCTTAGGGAGAAAAGGGTTTAGTTGGTTTAAATAATTTCACCTTCGGTCCATAATTTCAGAGAAGTCACAGCATCAGGAGCTTAAGATGGTCATGCCATATCCACAGAGAGGAGCAGAGAGAAGTGAATACTTTCATGCTTTCTGGGAGCTGTCTCCTATATAAATAGTCTTTCCCCTCCCAACATCTAGGAAAATGACTTTCCATAATGGCGTAGGTCTTCTGCATCAAATTAACAATTAAGATAGTCCTCCATAGACATGTGTACTGGCCGATCCTTGATATAGGCAATCCTTTACTCATGTTCTCTCTATCAAAGATGATTCTATGTTCTGACAGATTGACAGTTAATTACCTGAGGGTTGGAGAGATGGCTCAGCAGTTAACACTAGCTGCTTTTGTTGAGCACCCAGATTCACATGGCAGTTTAACAATTGTTTGCAATTCCTGTCTGTGGCAGGACATCTGATACCCTCTTTTAGCCTCCCTGGGCACCAGGCACACATGGTACACAGACATTTGTGCAGGCAAAACATCCATACACATAAATGTTTAAAATTACTCTCACGCACATGTACTTTGAGGGGAGAGCAGACTTACACGTATTCAAATTCAGTAATATGCATTTACATTTTCATGTCTTTTTCATTTCTAGATTTCTTTACTCTATGTCAGTTTCTTTATCCAGTTACCCACTGAAGGACATCTTAATTGCTTTTAAGTTTTGACAATTATAGTACAAATTGTACAAAGATAGATCCACATGAATGAGTTTGGCTTGATGTACTTGTATAATCCCAGCAGTTAGGGGGAGGGCGGGCGTGTAAGGCAGAAGGATTGCAAGTCCAAGGCCAGCTTGGGCTATGGAGCAAGAGCTTGTCTGAAAATCAAAATCAAACAGTAAAACAACTAAGGCTGGGAGAAGTAGTTGTGTCTGTCAAGTGTTTGCCTAGCATGCATGAGACCCTGGATTTGATTCTCAGCCCCAAATAAAGAAGGCATAGAGAGAGGTGCATGTTATCTTAGGTTTTGGAGATGGAAGCAAAGGATCAGGAAGAGATCAAGGTTATTTTCAGCTACATAGTAAGTTTGAGGACAAAGTAAGACCCTATCTGAAACTGGCAAAAAGACCCAATTGCAGGTTTTCATATGAATGTGTTTTTCAAGCAATTATCATTAAGTAGGATTAGTGAAGCATGTAACTGAATATTTAGTTTTTTAAAGTAAAATTGCTGAACTCTTTTAACGTGGCTGTAGCATTTTGTATTCCGGCCAGAAAAGAGGGAAAGTTCCTCTTGTTACACATCCTACCAGAATTGGGTGTTATCTGTGTTCTTCACTTGACCATTCTATAGGTCTCTAATAGTATTTCATTGTTTCAGTCAGCCTTTCCCTATCATACATGTTGGAGAGTATCTTTCCATGTATTTATGTGTCATTTTCAGGTCTTTAGTTGGTGTATGTTAAAGTCTGACCAATATCTTTTTAATATTTATAAGTAAGTGTGTGTGTGTGTGTGTGTGTGTGTGTGTGTGTGTGTGTGTGTATTGCATTTCTTGGGCTTGTCTTGAACTCCTAAGTTTATTTGATTCTTCAACTTGGAAGTAGTCATGTGCTACTGTGCCTGTTTTTACTTTCATTTTCATGAATGGGCATTGAGTTTTGCTAAATGCTGTTTTGTGAATCTATTGATAATAGTAGTCTGACTTTTCTTCTTTTTATTAATGTGATTGATGAGTTTGATTTTTATATGTTGAACCAGTCTTGAGTACTTGGGATATATCTCACTTGGTCTTGATGGATAATTATGTTGATACATTGGTCCATTGTTTAATTTCTTTGATTTATACAGCCCCCCCCCTTTTTTTTCTTGTTCATTTTAGCAGAATGTACCTTTTAAGAAATGGTTTTAGCTACGTGTATGTCTCATGCTTGTAATTGAGGCTGGGGCAGAATTTTACTCCATTTACTTCCCGAGTGCTGGGATTAAAGGCATACAACCACTAAGCTTGATTGGCTTTCATTTCTTCGTGTCCAGAAGTAATCTTTTCTTATTTCTTGCCAATAGAAACATAGTCTAGGCTCCAGGTAATAGACACTGTGTCTGAGACAATTAAGGCACTTGCTAGCAGCAATGAAGATGGTCTTGGATTGTCTAATGGCCTTCATTGTAGCCATGGTCTCAAGACAATGTTGAACAAATCTCTCTATAAGGAGAAAACCCATATCATATCCTGATGGTAACTTTTTAAAAGTTGGATGGTTATTATAGACTTGTGTTTGCTTGTTTAAAGACAGGTTTGCCCTATATAACTCTGGACCTCATTATGTAGATCAGGCTGGCCTTGAACTCACAGAGATCTGCCTGCCTCTACTTCATAAGTGATGGGATTAAAGGTATGTACCATTAGCTTTCACTAAAGAATATTAAAATTTTTCCATAAATTAAATTAGGTCTTCCAAAGCCAATTTTATCACTTCCTGTGTTTCATGCTTTTTTTTTTTTTTTCTTTTGATGTTGTATGATTAACATGAGTAGGCCACAGATTTTGTTTTCAGAGTATTTTCTGTGATCTCATGGTGCAGTAATCATTGAGGCAGCATTGGCTAATATATGAGAGTGTGTTATTTGGGCTCAGAGTTTAGTTAAACACATAATTGTGATAGTATGGGCTTTAACAAGCTGCCTAACCTTCATTATTCTGAGTTTCAGTATCAGTAAAGCTGTAATACCGTGGGCAGATGTAGTAAGGGAGAAATCTCAAGTTTAAGCTACATAGCAAGATTCTGTCTTAACAGACAAAACCAAATATTGTATTAATAGTATTTTTTTAGTGTTATGTAGATCAGAGACACTGAAGTGGTTCATGGGTGAGTTTATGTCTGTAATTAGCAGGAGGCTCACAAGTTCCAGACTGGGATATAGCAAGCAGTTCCAAACTAACCTAGACGTAACACCTTTCTTCAAAAGTTAAACAAAAGCAAGCTGGGCATATACTCACCTTTAATCCCAGTCCTCAAAAAGGCAGAGGCAAGGGACCTCTGGGAGTTCCAGGCCAGCCTGGTCTTTATGGGGAGCCCAGGCCAATGAAGAGTACATAGTGAGACCGTGTCTTAAGCAGCTTAATAAACAAAACCCATAAATTGAATACCTTTTCAACAATAGATATTAAAATAGGTGTTCACAGTGATGGTTGTTTTAAATATTCTTTTACCATATTTTTGTGGTTATTATTACCAAAATTATTATTGTTGAGAGAAATATAATAGGATTCTTTTATTCAACTGAAAATTTCCCATGATCTTTTTTAAAAAATATTTCTTTTATTTTTTAAGATTATACTATAATTATATTATTTTTCCCTGCCCCTTTCTTCTTCCAAACTCTCCCCTATATCTTTTTTGCTCCCTTTCAGATTCATGGCCTCTTAAGAATATAGAATATAGAATATAGAATCTAGAATATAGAATGCTTCATGAATTCGCTATCATTCTCGTGCAGAGGCCATGCTAATCTTCCCTGTGTCGGTTCAGTTTAAGTGTATGTGCTGTTGAAAGAGAACACCCTGTTATCTTTTCAACAGACTATAGCTGTTAAAGTGACAATCAGTGGACCTGATGTAATGAGTTCTGATTGTGTTGAGACTGATGATACATATGTTTTTGCTTCTAGACCTTTTTGATTGTCATATGGGTTTGTGCTTTCTAATATTATTTAAGTGTTGGCTACAGATCAATTTATTTTACTGTTAATGATTTATTTAATAACATTAATTATCTCTGGCTTCATTTGCAATTAAATCTAACTTTAAGTAGCTAGTTAAGGTTTTGTTTTATGATACTGTGTATTGATCCCTGGGCCTTTCTCGTGCTAAGCAAGTACTATACCAATGAGCTATATTCTCAAGTTCCCGTATAATGTTAGATATTTTATAAACTTATGATTTTTATGTTATGTTACAGATTATATTTTATGACAACCTTGCTAAATTGCTCAGACTGGCCTGTCATTATTCTGCCGCTATCTCCTGAGTAGTTGGGGTTTCAGGTATACCACCACACTATGTTCTGGCTTTTGGAGTGCTGTTTTGTTTTTGTAGTACTGGGGATTGAACCTTTAGGCTAGGGCTCTCCCACCAAACTGAGTTCCTAACCCTTGGAGGGTTTTTTGTTGTTGATCAATAATACATTCAGGTCAAAAGGAACTTTCTTAAGCAGAGTTTTTTTTTCTGTTCCAGCAAATCATAAGTCCAAGAACATTCTTTACATAACAATTAACAGTAAAAGAGATTTAGGAGTGTTGTTCTTAGTTGATTACATGAAAATTTATGCTTTCTTAAACTATATCAACTGGAAAATTAAATTTAATCAAAGAACCTTGAGGACATTATACCAAATGAGGTAAGCCAGTTAATGAAGAGACCATAGTATTTGATTCCAATTAGGTACTTAGAGTAATCAAATTCATAGATACACAAAGTAGAATGGTGGATGGTAGTTGCCACCAACTGGGGAAGGGATGCATGGAAAATAACAGTTTAACACACACAGGGTTGTAGTTTTACAAGAAAAGGAAAAGAATACTAAATGGCTGGTGGTGGTAGCTCAACACTTAATACCAATTAGCCAAATATTTAAGATAGTAAATTTTGCTTTAACACAACTAAAATAAGGTATAATTTTGGTATACGAGTAGATCATAACTATTATAACAATAAAGTAGACATGGGAATTTTCTTATACAAATATGATTTTGGGGTTTTTTTTGTTTGTTTGTTTGTTTTGTTTTGGTACTAGGGATTGAAATTGGGTCTCCTACATGTTAAGCAAGCAGCACCAGCCACAGTACTACATACCTATCCCTAACATCTAAATCTTACGTGATAACATTTTTACTTCAGTCTCTTAAAACTTTCACTTTTTTGAGTGCATAAACCAGGCCTTGAACATGTTAGGCAGATACTCTACCACTCTAGATCCATTGTCTTATCTGCATCCTGTTACACTGTCACTAGGGTTACAGGAGCATACACCATCATGCCCAGCTTTTTATGTGTGTTACGTGAGGCCAGTGCTTCACCAACTGAGCCATCTCTCCAACCAAGTCTTTGCTGTTTTTGTTTTAGAAAAAAACAGAATGTACACTGAACAATTTTAGATGATTGTATTTGTTTAAACTATATATAAGTATTCCCAAGATACTTAATTGTTTAATCTTTGCAAATTTGATCTTTAACATACAGAATGTATTCAGTCAACAATCTGTTTATGGTAAGCTTTGGGTTTAGTGAGGTTTTGTGTTTCACATTTAGGCTATAGCTCTCTTACCCATAAGAAAATTAAACCTGAGAACAAAATTTGAGATGCCAGACATGCAGGACTGTAAACCACTTGCCCTTAGGCTCCATGGATTAACTTACCAAGTGATTTGAAACACTCTTGGTTTTATTTTATGTATGTTTGGAGAGGTAAAGTCAGGGAAAGAAACGCTGTCTTATGTTTAAAACACTTCTGTACCTGGGCTGGAGGCAGGGGTGATAGCACATGCCTTTAATTCTAGCACTAAATAGCAGGGGCAGGTCGATCTAAGTTCAAGTTCAACGTGGTCTACATAGTGAGTTCTAGGTCACTGAGAGCTACATAGACAGATCCTGTCTTTAAAAACCACAGTATATATGAAAATAAAGAAAAATTAATAAAGACACTTCTGGTTTTTATTTGCTGCACATTTGAGTTTTCAAGAAGGCTACAGTTTAGGGAACCCAATAAGGTGGCTCAGCAGGGAAAGGCCCTTATCCCTAAAACTGACTTGAGTTCTAGCTCTGGGACTCAAAAAGGTAGAAGAAGAGAACTGACTCCTAGGAGCAAGCTGTCTTCTGACCACATGTATGATATGTGTCATGGCACATGCTCTTGAGTGGTGTGCACATATATGCATAATAATAAGTAAATGTAATTATATTTTTAAAGTAAATTTTTAGGGAGTGGAGATATGGCTCAGTGGTTGAGAGCTCTGTTGCTCTTCCAGAGGACCTGGGTTCAATTTCTAGCAACCACATGACACCTAACAACAACCATCTCTAACTTGAGTTCCAGGGGATCAGACACCATTTGGGTCTCCACAGGTACTGGGCACACACGTGCAAGCAACACACACATAAAATAAAAATGAATAACTCTTTTTAAAAATAAATTTGGGAACTCTAGAGATGGCTTAAGCAGTTAAGAGTGCTTCCTGCTCTTGCAGAGAACCCAAATTCAATTCCCAGCATCCTTTGCACTCACTTGCACACATGCAAATCCACATTAGTAAATATAAAATAAGTTCTTTATTAAAAAGTCAAATTTATAAACTACCTGTGCAGTTAGTGTAAACTTTTATTTTTACTGGGTTAACTTTATGGAGGCTTATGGGGATACTTATCTTGACCAGAATCTATGTATAGGCCTGAGACTAAAACTTAGTTTTGCTGATTCTGAAGCAATACTGTATACCTTTCTACTTTGTTGGGTCATTTTATTAGTCCTCTTTTAGAAAAGCAAGTCACAAGGGCTGGGTGTATAGCTCAGTTGGTAGCATGCTTGTCTAGCTTGCATAGGGTTTGATCCCTAATATTGTAAACTAGCCATTGTGTTATATGCCTATAATCTCAGTACTCAGAAGCTAGAGGCAAGATCAGAAATTCAATGTTATCCTTGTGCACATAACAAATTCAAGGCCAGCCTGGGCTACTTAATGAGACCCTGTCTCATAGAAAGGAAAACAAATCATAAAATTACTTATGGAAGTTAATTGTATCTAAAACAATCTCTTTATATTGGATGCTTTTTTTTGTCATAAAATAGTATTTCTTAGTCAGACATAGTGACACATGTCTATTATCCGATGCTCTGGAGTCTGAGGCAGGAGGATTTCAAGTTTGAGGCCAGAATATACAACTTAATGAGAAGGATTCGTAATTTGTTTATAAAGCTGTCAGGGAAAGCTACCTAATTTTCCATTAAGCACACCTGATATTTAAGCACTTTTCAGCCTTATATTAGTAAGTGATTAAAGGTACTAGGGAGCAGTGATACCAGTTTTCTTTGGGAATAGAATCAACATTATTTTTTCTATACCTACATTTATAATCCTTTAATGAAATTTTTTTTTTCCTTTCTTTTATTTTACTTAATCTTGGGCTGCAGATATCCATACATATGCATACAAATACATTTTGATAGGCCAAACATCAGTGAATAATATTAAATGTATATGGAAGATCTCAGCTTGGTTTAGGTATATTTCATTAATCACTTACTTGGCATCAAGCTATAACATTCTAATGTTTTTCCTTGGGAAGCAATTCATTAATTTTTTTTGTAGATAAATTCTAAAATGATCCGAAGTCTTGTAGGTCTTCAGGTTGGATAACTTGAAATCTAATAATAATATTTTTTATGCAGATCTTTGATGGAAAGCAGATTCCACAGAGAATGGTTGATGGATGGAATGCCTTTTTTTTTGATAAAACAGAAGAACTGGTAATTTTTGTATAATTACTACATTATAGAATGCTTGATGATATTAGGATTTGCATACTTTAATAATTTTACTTGTTTTTATTTCTTATATTTTTAATAATGTGTATCCTTTCTCTTCTTTTTCCCTACCTTCCTCTTCCCATATTTCTCTTTTCCTTCCCATGTTGTTAACGGAAGAAAAAGCGTTTACCTTCACTTGGAAAGAACACGGAATCTCTAGGAGAGCTTTGGTTAGGACTACTTCGCTTCTATACTGAAGAGTTTGATTTCAAGGAGTATGTAATCAGTATTCGGCAGAAAAAGCTGCTGACCACTTTTGAAAAGCAGTGGACTTCTAAATGCATTGCAATTGAAGGTAATTGTTTACATTATTGTTATTTTGAGAACAATTTAAGGAAATCAAGGGAAGCCGATCTAAAAGAGTCAACCTCTTGTTTTCTATCACTTAATAATTTTAGAAGGATAATTCACTGATTTGGATAGTTTGAGAGTATATTGCATTAGACTCCTGTTCTGGCACAGTCCACTTTATGGTATAATACTTATATACATTAATTTACAAATATTTCTTTTCTAGATCCTTTTGACTTGAATCATAACCTTGGTGCTGGTGTTTCTAGAAAAAGTAAGTTTTAAATGTAGAGAATATGTGCATTCAAATTTCTTGTAAGTAGTATCTAAATCTTTTATTATCTTCTTTCAACAGTGACCAATTTTATTATGAAGGCGTTTATCAATGGAAGAAAACTTTTTGGTACCCCCTTTTATCCACTCATTGGCAGAGAAGCTGTAAGTTTACATTATTTGAAAATTTAATTTTCTTCCTTTTTCTTCTAGAACTTCACTGTCATTGCGATGTTTACAGATGGCAGAGTGAAATGGAGCAAAACCTTTGATGCAGATTTTCCCATTCTGAAATTTACAGAAAGTGAAATCGGAAGTATTAACTTACTCTGCTTAAAGTCTGCTGTAGCAGGATCAGACAGCAGAGATTTCCTTCTTCTGACTCCAGTTGCTGTTTTCACACATTGCTGTTTGGTCTCACTCAGCTTTTGCTTGCTTTCTATTGCAGTAGATCAAAGGAGGTTTCAGGTTTAGAGGAAAAGACTTTGAACAGAAAAAATCTTGAGAATACCCATTTATTTGTCTTTACATATGAATGTCCCTAGAAACTTGGTCAGTCCAGTCTTAGGTTTCTTCTTTTTTATGGTAGGGTAAGAAAAGCAGGACACTTTTCCTCTTGGACACTAGTTCTCATGTATATTTGTTTGTTAGCCCCTTAGTAGTTAATAATAATTACACTGGCAATTATTAAATAGGAAATTTCAAAACATAAAAGTTCTGAGATACAAAATGATGTAGAAAAAACAGTAGTTTCATTAACCATTAGTTGACGTAGCAGTTGACATTTACTGACGTCTTACCTGGAAATTATAATAATTTTGACTGTGTGCATGTTCAGTAGGAACCTGACAATGGAAGGGCACAGTACAAAATGCTATATAAGAGACCTCAGTTAACTTAAATGTACTAATTTCAGCTTATGAATAAAAGTTTAATAATCTTTTATAATTCAATATGTTGCAACTAGTCCCTAGTTATATGTAGATATAAAAATCTTTAGTTTTGTTTTTATTTAGCATGAAAACTAAATGTTACTTTGATACTTAGAGGAGTCTATGAGCTTGCTAATCATTTTTAAAATCTTTTTATTCTCTTTTAATTTTTAGTATCTGATACTTCATAACTTATTGTCATTTTCTTCTGGGTCTTTGTCTTTGTTATGTCAGTATTATAACCTACAGGAACTGTTATTCACTTTCATGCTTACACTTAATATCTTTTTTGCTACTAAATATATTGTATACTTTTAAGAATGTCCAGAAAGATAAATATACTGGATTTGATGGCTCACAGTTATAATTTCAGCCCTTGAGAGGTGGAGGCAGGGGGATCAAGGTCAGCTGGTGAATAAGAGGCTACCACACCAGCCCCGTGCTTCAATACCCTTATAGCCTCTGTGGTGCACATCAGGCAAACCCACACTTTGCCGCTGTACCTTTCTCTCTGGAACCCAGATGAGTAGGCGCGTGAAGGAAAACACAACTTAGTTCAGTAACGATGGTAACTCAGTCTCTGGGCGAAACAACTAAAACTTAATCTTGTAAGCCTTATCAAAGTCTGATTTTGTCAGAGACAGCCCCCACTCAAATTGTTGGTGACCCACTTTTGGTTTTATTTTCCTTCTTTTTCCCTTCTTGTTAGAGATGGATTACAGATGAATGTTTGCCATGGGTCTTGATAGAAAACACTATCTTTTTAACCTCAATTAATTACTCTTTTTCTACACGCACACTCATAAAGTTACATTCTTCTTAATCACATATTTTGATTTTTCTTAAATATATCAAGTTTTTTAAATATTTGCTTTTTCATTATGTACATTCTTATATTAGATTTCATGTTTGCCTATCACCTAAATGTCTTAAAGTATTTGTATTCTGAATTTTTCAAATCCCAAAACTAGGTCACTAATGGTGAGGTAGAGAAACATGAATTGAAGATCATTCAGGACTAGAATAGCCACTGATTGGTGATTAATTAGAAATGATAGATAAAGAAGAACAGATTCTGGATGATGCCTGTTTCTGACTTAAGCAACTGGACAAATGAGAAAGGATTTTTTTTTTGCTGTTTAATTTTGGTTTGTTTATTTGTTGTTTTGTAGAAAAAAGAATTGTAACTATACATAGTGGTACATGCCTATAGTCCCAGCACTTACATGTCAATCTTATAGGGCCTCCGTCATGTGGTATCTTAAGTCAGCCTGAGTTTATTTCTGTGTCCATTCTAAGCATGTTTGCTCTAATACTTTGGGCTTTCTATTCATTTTCTAGACTCTCTCCTGCCATTTAGCTGCCTGTTCCCATGTACCATACATACTAGCTTAAACAGCTTTGTTGAGGTATAATTCTGATAAAAGTATAGTTTGGAGCTTTTTGTTATTCTGAATATTTGGCAACTATATCACCAAAAATGTATTATTTTTATTTATGAGTTGTTGTTTTTTAGAGATTTATTTTGTGCTTTAATTATTAGGATGCATGCTGAGTGACCTCTGGGTATGTACACTTGAGTATCAGTGCCCTTGGAGAACAGAAACATTAAGTCCACTTGTAGCTGGAGATACAGACAGTTGTGAGCTGCTTCATGTAGGTGCTCGAGATTGAATTTTGGTCTTCTGTAAGAGCAGTAATTGCTCTTAATTACAGGGTCAGTTCTCTAGTTGTTCCTCCCCCACGTCATTCACATAGATATACACATTCCTCCTCTTCCTCCTTCTCTTCCTCCTCCTCCTCCTCTTCTTCTTTAAGAAAAGGAAGCAGAGGTTCATTAAAGAAAGTGAGAAAGAACTCCTGAGCCTAAGTCCGGCTCCAAGAGAGCTCCTCTTTCTTCTTCTTCATCCATTAGCCTTCTTTTTGTAGATTTTACTATTTTTGTTCTGTTTGAATCATGTAATATGTAGTCTTTTTGGTCCTGGTTTCTTTTCACTAAACATATTTTTAAGTTTCATACATGTAGCAGTATGTCAATACTTTATTTCTTCTTATGGCTCAATAATGTTCCACTATATAAATATACTTCGTCCATTTGTTAATTGTTTAGTTGGGTTGCTTCTGTGCTATAGGTGTTATGAGCAGTGTTTTTATGACTATATCAGGGTTTTTTTTGCATGAATATGTTTTTATTAGACTACTCCAAGAATTAGAATTACTGGTTTGTTTGAATATTCATGTGTTTATGTGAGTGTGTTTGTTTAACTTAGCTTTGCTATTTTACGGTCAACCAGAAATATGTATGGTTTTTAGTGTTTCTAAAACCATACATGGTCTAAACTGACCATTCTTTTATTTTTAATTATTTTTATTACCATTTTATTTTGGTATCTCTTACTTTTATCCTAGGTTTCACATGGTTTTATAGGCAGCAAATTTGCCTTCTTGGCTTCCAGGAGTATGGCTATTGTTAGGGTAAATTAGTGTTTCTGAAAAACCAAGCAGTGTGCTAGGAAAAAAGAGAAATGAACTTAGTACTGAGACTTGGAAAATGTTTTCCAGCCTTCTCAGGGACATTCCACATTTTATATATGTGTGTAGTAAATATTACATATTCTTTAAAGGCTATTTGCAGAAGTTGAGAGATGGCCCCATAATTAAGAGCACATCATAATTCTCTTCTTAGTACCCAGATGGACACCTTACAACCACATGTAACTCCGACTTGAGCAGACCTGATGCCCTCTTCTTGCCTCTTGGGCTCCTGCATGCACATGGGGCCATGTAAACTCATGGTTAGATAGATACCCATACACATGGTATTTTTTTTATTGCAAATCCAATTAAATTTTAAATAAGCTAGATGATTTCTGTATATAAAGTCATTTCGAAAGGAGAGCAATTCCTTTTCATTTTGTGGGGTTTGGGGGGCAGGGATATCTTTTTTTGTTTTTGTTTTTTTAAAACAGGGTTTTTCTTTGTAACAGAGCTCTGGTGCTCTTGGACTTGAAATTCTTTGTAGAAGTAGGGTGGTTTAACAGAAAGCATGAGCTTCATAATCATTAAAGAAAAAACTTTAAATCTTTCATATGAAACCAATCCAGTTTCATTACCTTGTGCAAATGATTTGAATCTCTGAGGTACAGTTTCTTTTTCTATAAATTGAAAGTAACATTATTGAGGTTCCCCTTATCTGAAGCCTCTCTGCATTGTACTGTATAATGTGGCAGATACAAAGTGTTAGTTCTATTACCACCTATAATGTTACAATACTTCTAATTTTTAAATTATTTTTGTTTTAAGCCAAGGTTTCTCTGTGTATCTCTGGCTTTCCTAGAACTTGCTTTGTTGACCAGGCTGTCCTCAAACTTACGAGATCTACCTGCTTCTGTCTCCCAAGTGCTGGGTACAGATGTGTACACCACCACTGGCATTATTCTAAGTTTATCCTTACCCACAGTTTCAATTATAGTGAAATATCTAGTAATGTTGGGGCTTTCCCCCCATGTTGATCTTTGTATTTAGGAAATTTTACTTTTTTTTTTTTTTTTTAATAGTAAAATTGTATTATTTCTGCAGGAGTACTTCTTTGATTCAAGAGTATTAACAGATGGAGAATTAGCTCCTAATGATCGTTGTTGCCGTGTGTGTGGAAAAATAGGTCACTACATGAAAGACTGTCCCAAAAGGAAAAGGTTGGCAAATCATTTTCTATCAATATTATAGAAAAAGTAAATGTGAGACTCACTTGTATTTATAATTTTAATAAGAAATGTCTTAAATATGAAAGTTTTTTTTTTAAGTTCAAGTTTTTTAATTGGATCTTAAGTAAATAAATGTTCACCTGAGAGGAATTTATGTTAATGGTATTCTTATAACATTTGTTTATTAATTCATTCAGTTTTTTTTTAATAGAAATGTTTATTGAAACATGCTATGTGTTTAGAACTGCTAGGAGCAAGAAAAAAAGGGCTTCATAATTACACAAGTTCAAAAGTACAATAAAATGAGTCCTAGAGATACATGTTGGGCTGTATCTGTATAATATGTGAATTGAGAAATATATGTCCTCTATACCACCTCAAGATCAATCTGTTGGTCTGGACATGGTGGCTCTTGGGAGCACTTGGGAGGCAGAGGCAGGTAAATCTCTGAGGTCCAGACCTATGTAATTGGAAGATCCTGTCTCAAAATAGCAGCAACAACAACAAATCTAAAACAAAAAGAAGAATAATAAAGGAAGAAAAGATATGGATGTGATTCATGCATTTGGAAGTTTTTAAACAGAATAAACTCTATCTTATATCACTGTTAGTTATTAAATTTAGGCAAGGTGCTTATTTTCTCTGAACCTCTCCTCTTTAAAGTAGCAATAAGTATCAATCTCTAAAGATCTTAGAAGTTTAAATCTTGATATTAAAATTTTTTCGTGTGGCTAAGGATGGGGGAAAACCCCTTTAATCTTAATACTTGAAAGGTAGAGGCAGGAACATCTTTAACCTTGAGGCTGGTACATTCTGCATAGCAAGTTGTATAGTGAGAACCTGTCTTAAAAATTAAACAAACAAATAATGTGATAAAACTACTGCGATACTTAATTTTTGTCATATGGCTTAGGTATGCTATAAATAGAAGTAGCTTTCTTTTAAAACAATAACAGCATAGAATTGTGTGTGTTAGTCTGCTTTTCATTATATAATGGTTTAGTTTGTGTTGTGAATCATCAGTTTGTAAGTTCCTGGCTCCACATTATTGGTATCAGCAGTTTACTGTTTAGACTAAAGAAGAAAGACAGTGAAGAAGAGAAGGAAGGAAATGAAGAAGAAAAAGACTCCCGAGACCTTCTTGACTCCCGAGACCTTAGGTGTTTCATATGTGGAGATGCCGGACATGTTCGCCGGGAATGCCCAGAGGTCAAGATGGCCCGCCAGAGGAATAGTAGTGTGGCAGGTAAGAATAGATTAAAAAAGAGATAGTTGCAGATACTAATTTGCTTGTTGCTAGGCATCAAACCAAGGCAGTTGTACACACTAAACACATGGTTTTCTACTGAACTACAGCCCCAGCACTAGCACCCTTCATTTTGGGGACACTTTTGCTGTATAGTGCAGGCTGATCTCAAATTTGTGGTCTTCCTGCATCAGATTCCCTAAAATTACAGATACATAATATCTGGCTTTAGGTATTAATTTTAAAGTAATCTGAGTTAGGGATTTAGTTCAATAAATCTGCCATGTACAAGGCTCTGGGTTTGATGCTCTACAGTATCAAATTAAAGAAAAAGGAAAGAAAGAAAGAAATTCAGAAAAAGAAAAAAACAATTTATATGAGAGATTGGAAAGTATCTTTTAAGCCCGCTATCCCTGAGAGAGAAACAAATGGCTGGCATATGGCAAGTAACATGACCGTGTTTCAAAAACCAGATGGTTAAGAGCCTGGAGAGATGGCTCAGCCGTTACTTGCTGCTCTGCTAGGAGACCTGATCAGTTTCCAGCATCCTAGATAGGCAATGGACAGCTGCCTACAACTTCAGCTACAAGGGGATTTTCTTCTCGCCTTCATACATTTGGTACATAAGCATACATGTAGGCAAAACATTTATACACATGAAATAAATTATAATAAAAATAAAATTTAAAAACAAAAAACCAGGGGAAAAAGATACAGGTCAGTTGTAGACTCCATATACAATGCCCTGGCTTTGATGTCAGCATGGGGCTGGGCTAGAGAGCAGTGGTACACATCTTTCTCTAAAATAGTCATTGTTTAAAAGTTTGCTTTAGTCTGCTCTTTTGAGAAATCTATATCTATTGCTTATGTTTATACTACTGTACTTTTAGTAATCAATGCCAGCCTTATTTCAAAAAATATAGCTTGATAAAATTTATAGACAAGAAATTGTTAAGACACTGGAGTTTAGGGTTGTAGCTCAGTGTAAAGTGCTTGCCTTACACATGAAATCCTGTGTTCAACCTACAGTGCCACAAAAATAAATGCCATTAAAATTAATATTCTTTAATTTTTATCGATTTCTGTTTAT
This sequence comes from Rhynchomys soricoides, assembly GCA_019843965.1. Taxonomy (NCBI): domain Eukaryota; kingdom Metazoa; phylum Chordata; class Mammalia; order Rodentia; family Muridae; genus Rhynchomys; species Rhynchomys soricoides. Next base: position 1,768,037 of record JADRCH010000114.1, read on the forward strand.
TCATTCCTGTTACTTTCCTGTGAGGTTTGTTTGTTTGAGACAAAGTCTCATACTCTGCCCAATGCTGGCATGGAATTCATGGGACAGAAGGGCAGGTATTGAATCCACAGAGATCTTCTGCCTTAGTACTTCAAACATTGAGATTATAGATGTGAAACAATGTGCCTGCCTGCTTTTTCCGTATGTTGATTTTTTTTTTTTTCTGTGATGTCTTCTCTCAGCAGCCCAGCTGGTCCGTAACCTTGTCAATGCTCAGCAGGTGGCTGGTTCAGCCCAGCAACAGAGTGACCAGTCCATAAGGACCAGACAGTCTTCAGAATGTGTAAGTACTCTGCCTAGGAATGAGTTGGACAGGAAGAGAACACAGTTTTCTTTTTCTGTTGCTATAATAAAATATGCTATCAAAAGCAACTTAAGGGAGAAAGAACTTATTTTAGTTCAATTTTTAAAGTCCAGTCAGTCAAGGCAGCAGGAGCTTGAAGCAGCTGTCACATCACATACAAAGAAAGGAAATAGAAAGGGATGAATGCACAGAGTCCTGGCCGAGGAAAGGATAACAGCTCAGTAGGCATGCCCAGAAAGAGACCATCTCCCCCGGATTCTACACTCTGCTAAGTTGACAGTTTTCTTAGGGTTTTATTGCTGTCAAAAGACACCATGATCATGGCATCATATAGGAAATTTCCTATAAAGGAAAATATCTGATTGTGACTAGTTTATAGTTTCAGAGATTTAGTCCATTATTGCCATGGTGTGAAACATGGTAGCATATAGGCAGACATGGTACTGGAGAAGAAGCCGAGATTTCTCCATCTTGATCTGCAGGCAGCATAAGGAAACTGCCATGTTAGGCTTAGCTTGAACATATGAGACCTGAGAGACCACTCCAGAGACATTCTCCAACAAGGCCATACCTCCTAATAGTGACACTCCCTATGGGCCAGGCATTCCCACACATGAGTTTATGGGGGGGCGGGCATTCCTATTTAAACTACCACAACCGTTAACACCAACTATATCATCGTGTGTAATATTGACGATCACATGATAATTTGCAGAGTTGTCCTTGGTAGGCCCATAAATTAAAGAAACATTAGTGTTCCTATTAATATTAATGTTGTAGCTGCTTAACTTACATGAGCTTGTTTTCTCATTTTTATAATAAAATAATTAATATGGAGGATTGGGTATTAACTTTGCATAGTAATTAAAGTATTACTGTTAATAAAATAGACACAATGTTGAAATGTTCATTTTCACATTTCATACTCTTCATTTGTTGCTGAACCTAGCTGTGAAAAATGTATACTTTCATTTGCTACCATAAATTCAATTTTATTTTCCTATTTTAGAGACTACTAATGACTAAACGTAGGAAAAGAAACATGTTTTTTATGTATAATGTTCAAAAGGATAAAATTAAACCACTGTGTTATGCTATATTGATTTTACCAAAAGAGAGGTTGGGAGCTGGGGATAGTGACAGATGCCTGGAAGGTGAAGGCAGGAACATCTTGAGTTATAGGCCAACCTGATCTAGGTACCAAGACCCTGTCTCAGAAAGGGGGATTGATATACCTACTAAATTGAGTCAGTATTTCCTTTACTCAGTGTATGCTCTTTAGTTAGTAGCTTTTTTTTTTTTTTTTTTTTTTTAAGAACATTTATTTTAATTTTTCTACTGTTTTTGGATTTCTTTGTACATATAACATATTAGTCAAGTTGTCTTTGGAACAGAATTGATAGAATGAAAGTGTGTGTGTGTGTGTGTGTGTGTGTGTGTGTGTGTATTTATTAAGAGTGGCTTACAGCCTGTGGTCTGCTTAGTCCAGCAATGGCTGTATCCTGATAGAAAGACCAAGGATCTGGCAGTTGTTGAGTCCTTGGGACTAGATGTTTCAGCAGTCTCACTCTAGTACTAGAGCTCCAAGGAGGTCCTAGAGAGCAGCCAGTTTTCAGGTCACGCTGGAATTTCAAGAAAGTAGATTCTAGCACCAGAAACAAAATGGTTCAGAATAGATGAACCTACTAGTGAGATTGAGGGCAAGCAGGGGGAGGAAAAAAAAATCCCTCGCAGTTGTGCCTAGCTGCTTGGGTTTTAGTTACTTTCTAATGTAGTCAAGTTGACAACCAAAGTTAGCCGTAATACATAGTCATTGTTTAATAATGTTGGGACTCATTGCTGTTAGGGTTGTAGCTTCATAGTCCTTTATTTGCCTGTAGCTTAACTTCTTTTTCTCTTTCTCTTTCTTCCTCCAATCTCACGCCCTGGCTATCCTAGAGCTCACAGTGTAGACCAGGCTGGTCTAGAACTCTGCCACCATGCCCAGACATGCAAATAACTTTTGTGTTACTCTCATCACCTCACATGTGGCTATCTGTTGAGTGACAATATAAGTTGTAAAAGACCAGAGGATCAAATGAGAAATCAAACTTCATTACACCCCTTGAATAGTTCTATCAGGGTTTTCTTTAAAAAGTGGTTTTCATTATTAAATCAGAAAAAAATATAAATTGCAAGTTGATTATATTCCTGGTTTGGTTTAAATTTTCAGTGGTTTTGTACGCTCTTGTTGCATAATTATATGATATACAAAACACCCTCATTGACTCATTTCTGTTTTTGTTTGTTTGTTGTTTTATAATGGAGAGAAAAACTGGGTGGCCTTACTGGTCATTGTATAATTTTTTTCATGACTTACTTCTGTTTTATGTGCATTGGTATCTTGTCTGCGTGTATGTCTATGTAAGGATGTCAGAACCCCTGGAACTAGAGTTACTGACAGTTGTGAGCTGCAATATGGCTGATGGGAATTGAACCCAGGTCCTCTGGAAGAGCAGCTAGTGCTCCTAAGCAGCTGTGTCATCTCTCCAGCTCTTTTTTTGTTTCCTTTTTGAGACAGAGTTTTCTTTGGGTATCCCTGATCTGTAGATCAGACTGGCATTGAACTCACCAAGATCCACCTGCCTCTGCCTCCTGGCATTATTTCTGTTTAGTTCTTAAGCCTCAGACATGTTATTCCCTTATCTATGTACTTCACTATTTAACTTCTTTTAGATGTCAGTTACCTTAAACAGTTAAATATTTCTATGCCCATTGTCTTACTTAGGGTTTTACAGCTGTGCAGAGACCCCTTGACTATGGCAAATCTTATAAAGGAAACATTTAATTAGGGCTGGCTTACACTTTCAGAGGTTCAGTCCGTTATCAGCCTGACAGGGAGCATGGCAGCATCCGGGCAGGCAGACATAGTGCTGTAGAAGCCAAGAGTTCTGCATCTGATCTGAATGCAGCCAGGAGGAAACTGGATTCCACACACCAGGCAGAGCCTGAGCATAAAAACCCTCAAAGCCTACTTACACAGTGGCCCACTTCCTTTAACAAGGCCACACCTACTCCAATAAGGTTACACCTAATAGTGCCGCTTCCTTTGGCCAAGTGTTAAATGAATCTGTGGGGGCCAAACCTCTTCAAAACACCACACTCATAGACCTTCAGACATGATATTTCTGTTGCTAAATATTCTTTCTTTCTCTGTATCTTCTTACTTTTACCAGATTTGCTTCTCTTTTCTTTTTAGTCTGAGTTTAAAGTTTTCTTAATCTTGGAGACTCCTTGATCTCTACATTCCTTCAAGAGTGGAAGTTAGGTGTTTCTGTTTATCATAGTATACTGTAAATGACACTTTTTGTGTGGGGAGGATTAGTCTCAATAAGTAGCCCAGTTTTGCCAGGCTTTATCCTCCTGCTTGCTCAGAAAACAGATATAATACACTACTGTGCCTGTCTGTCTAATTGTACAGTCTTTATCATATGTGCAGTAAACTGTTAACTTCATAAAGGCATAAATATATTTTTAGTACCTAGTAATAATGCCTAGTATACACAATTGTTCAGGGGCTGAATGAAAGTGGCTGTAATTTATATGCTAGTTTTTAATTTACAAAGGAGATCTATATTGTTCATGTTCTCTCTCTCTCTCTTTTTTTTTTCTTGAAAAAAAAAAAAAAGGCTTATGAACCATTACTCATGTGAGAGAATTTGAGCACCTTGGGGAAAATTTTACCTTCATGTAATAGGAGATTTTATTATTTGTTGTTATATACATCCTATAGTTCTGTTTCTAATGTTCTAATGAAATAACTATTATATTTTAATAATCTTAGTTTTTAAAATTAACTTTCTTTTTTTTCTGCAGTCTGATTCACCATCTTACTCTCCTCAGCCGCAGCCCTTTCCACAGAGCTCTCCCCAACCGTCTGCTCTTCCCCCACCTCCATCCCAGCCGGGACCCCAGCCTAAGCGTGGCCCACCCCAGCAGGGAGGCCAGCCCCCTCACCAGGTTCAGATGCCCTTGTATAATTTTCCTCAGTCACCCCCAGCTCATTATTCACCCATGCACGGTATGGGGTTGTTGCCAATGCACCCCCTCCAGATCCCTGCCCCGTCATGGCCCATCCATGGCCCAATGCTACACTCTGCACCTGGCAGTACCCCCAGCAATATTGGCTTGAATGATCCCAGCATCATCTTTGCACAGCCTGCTGCCAGGCCGATGGCAATTCCTAGCTCTTCTCATGATGGACACTGGCCTCGTACCGTGGCTCCCAATTCCCTGGTGAACAATGGTGCAGTGGGTAATTCGGGTAATTTCCCTCTTTTTCCTTTTATATTTGGTTATGGAAAGGCTGGGTGGTTAGTATTGAACATGGAGTTACAATGAGGAGAAAGGAAGATAAGCTGTATTTATGAAGATAGAGTATAAAATTAAACTGTATGGGCTTTAGATACAGACTAATCAAGATTTGAATGTTGTTTACCATTTCTTACAGTGTCTTTTATTTTGTTTTGTTTTTGAGACAGGGTTTCTCTGTGTAGCCCTGGTTGTCCTGGAACTCACTCTTACAGTGTCTTGGCATTATCTCTCTATGCATTTCTTTCCTCTCTAAAATAAGGATATGAATAGCCTCTAACAGGAATGTTGAGAATATTAAGTGAGGTAATACTTATAAATAAATATTAGTCTTCTTATTGTTTTCCTTTTCACCTTCACCTCACTTGGTGTATGTATGATGAGCTCTCATTTTATAAATAATCAAATTGGGAACATGCTGTGTATGATACAGCACATTGGCTGTTCCTCCACTCAGAATGACTGAGACTAGCCTAAGCTAAATGAAGCCCTCTCCCCAAGGACAAAAGCCTGACAGAAAGCCAGGTGTGGCAGTGTACTTGAGGCCAGCTTGAACTACATGAGCTGCTTTCCCCCATTTGGGGTAGTGAAATTGAAGAAGTAAGTGACTTAACTATCATCATTTGATCATGGTAGATTGAAGCTTAACCTAGTGAGGCCTGTTTGGTTTGGTTTTTATTAAACCTATGCTCTAGAGTAAGGAACAGTTCATTTATTCATTCCTTCTCTTCCTCTTTTTTTTTTTAATTGAGAGAGAGGGTAATAACAATGTTTTAATGTAGGCTTAAACACAAGGGTTAGGAGAAAGAAAAGCACTCAGAAGAAAATGTAAGCAGAGTCCTAGAAAATGAGACGTACCCAGTGGTGCAGTGGGCTCTTCCTGAGGTGCTACCTCTTCCTTTCCTTCTTGTTTGCTCTCTTCCTTCCCTTTCTCCTTTCCCCTTCTACCCATTCCTTCTGTATCACAGGCTGGCCTTGAACCCATGCCACTCCTTGCTTCAGCTTCAGTTCTGCTGCTTCATTGCTTGGATTACAAAAATATTCCACCATGCTTGACAAAAGTATACTTTCAAAAAGCGAAAGATAACTGCATTTAGTAGAATTAATGAACAATAGTTATTATTCTGATATCTTAATAAGTACAGATTTGAGACATATAATAAGTTTTATAGGTTACGTAATATATTACTAAAATGTTATTATACTTGCCTAAATAACTTATTTGCTGCATTTGCTAATTTTATATCCAGTTTCATAATGCCATCCATCTTCATCTTAAAAACTATTATTTAAAATTTCATATAAAATAAGAGTTATATACCACCAATGAACTTCTTGTTGCTGAACCTAACAACTACTAGTATTTTTTAAAGTCTGACCCTTTTCCAAAATTTTAAAATAAAATCTAAGACAGTGGATTAAATTTGCTTTTAAATTTGTGTTTGGGATGATGGGTTGGCTAAGCAGGTAAAGGTCTGTCACTGAAGCCTGATGACTTTAGTTTGGTTTCCAAGATTCGCATGGTAGAAATGCGGGAACCACGGCAAGGTGTCCTATCACTTTTCCCACAGACATGCAGTGGGCACTGGCACACACACAGTTAAATTGCGTAGCCTGCACTACAACACATTGCATCCACCGCACACATCTCTCTTTTCCTCACCAGCCAACACTTCCACACACCCTATCACCCATTCTTGTTCTCACCTGATGCCCACATATACACAAACTTGTGTTTAAGTAAGGTGGGGCCAAAACTGTTTCCTCATTGAATTTTTTTTTTTTTTTTATTTAATGGTGTCCCATCATTATTGGTAATTATTGTTAATATCCAGTTTCACTAGTAGGTGTAAAGTCTTTGTGATTCTTCTCCCAAGAGGTTTTTTCTGCTAACTACTTAATTGTTCTGAAGTATAATCTGCATAGGGAATATAGAGAGACAGAGGCACTTGCCGTTTTGGGTTTTTTTGGGGGGGGGGGTTGCTTGATTGTTTTTGAGACAGGGTGTTGCTGTGTAACATTGATTAGCCTGGAACTTACTGTGGAGATAAATATGGCTTCTAACTTGAAGTGATCCTCTTGCTTCTGTTGAGATCACATAGGTGTACCACCACACCTGGCTCAGTTCTTTTCACTTTATTAATTTTCTTTTCCTTTTCTCCCCCTCCCCCTTTACCCTCCCACCCCACCCTACCCCTCCCGAGATAGCTTCTCTGTATATATAGCCCTTGCTGTCACGGAACTCTGGCTGGCCTTGAATTTAGAGGTCCACCTGCCTGTTTCTCCAGAAAGCTGGGTCTAAAGGCATATACCCACCACACCTGGCTTGCTTTACTAATTTTGTAAGAACATTAGAGATAATTCTCAATGAGAGTATTGTTTGGATTTTCTTTCTGGTGGTATTAAGAATTGAACCTAGGGTTTAATGCATTCTAGGATAGCACTGTACCATACAGCTATATCTCTACCCCAAAGTATGTTATTTCTTAGAGAAGATACCTCTAACCTGTTAGGAATAAAGCAAATTATTTTGATAAGCAAACATTTCAGAATATGAGATCTGTGGTTTCTAAGACCAAAGAAAATAAGGTATATGTAGTTTCTATGCTTAAATCTGTCAATAAACATTTTTCATGTATATGCTATGATTGTCAATGAGTTTATAAAGACAGACCCTATATTTTTTCCTCTGATAGATTAGTTCAGTTTATATATGTTCAGGTACTTTCTCAAACCTGCCATTGGTGTATCTTTGTTTTAGTCATAATGAACTAATAATTAACTATCTTGGAAATCTACCATACTCTGTTTTACTCTGGTTTTTAAAGTGGTTGTTTCTACCTAGGAAGTTGTCTTAGTCAGGTTTTCTATTCCTGCACAAACACCATGACCAAGATGCAAGTTGGGGAGGAAAGGGTTTATTCAGCTTACTCTTCCATGTTGCTGTCATCACTAAAGGAAGTCAGGACTGGAACTCAAGCAGGTCAGGAAGCAGGAGCTGATGCAGAGGCCATGGAGGGATGTTCCTTACTGGCTTGCTTCCCCTGGCTTGCTCAGCTTGCTCTCTTATAGAACCCAATACTAGACTACCAGCCCAGGGATGGCACCACCCACAAAGGGCCCTCCCACTTTGATCACTAATTGAGAAAATGCCTTACAGCTGGATCTCATAGAGGCATTTTCTGAACTGAAGCCCCTTTCTCTGTGGTATCTCAGCTTGTGTCAAGTTGACACAAAACCAGCCAGTACAGAAGTCTTCTCCATTACCTCCAAGCCTGCTTCTTTTCCTAATTCAATTAGCCTGCGACATGTGAAGGTTTACAGAGCTCTTTTTGCAGCTTTTATTCTATAGGAGGCTTGAAAATACTTCTGTCAATTTAGACATTCTATAAAATCATAATCAGAAATTGTGAAATCATCAATTCATCTATGCAGCATTACTGTATGAACGTACATCTTCATATTGATTCAGCAGAAGATGTGCCCAATAGGGTGGGAATCATTAGGCTATGTAATGGTGACAGGTAATCCATATCAGCAGTAAGAAGCAATCCTGGGATGAAGTCTCTGAGGACCCTGTATCTCAGAGCTCAACCATTACAGCCATGCAAAATGGTGAGCCATCTCCAGAAAACTCACTTGTTTGCTTTAGCATTTTCTGGATGGCTTCTGACATTAAGAACATTTTTGTCTGTGCCTCTGTAATGTCTAGATTAGTGTCTGACAATGTTAATGCATTATTTATGTTTTAACTACTATTCCATAATAACCCATTTGGTTTCTAGGTATACAACTCATTAATAATATTAATAATATTAACTAATAATATTAATAATATCATTAATAATATTAGCTCTGCATTCAAGTAGGAATAAGTGGGACTATATTAAACTGCAAGTTAGGTCTTTGTCTTTTAAAGGGGAGATCACAAATGCAGTTGCCCACTACCTCAATCATGCAGTCAAGGTTCTCAAATTTAGGGAAATTGCAGGGGGTAGCACATCCCAAGTGCAATGGAAGAGCCTGAAAATTAGAATTTTATTACAGTGGAAGATTCTGTAACTTACACTCTCCCTATGTCCTCTCACCCCCATTATTGTTTGAGATAAGGTCTATATTTAGCCCTGTCTCTTTTGGAATTCACAGAGATCCACCTGCCTCTGTCTTTGGAGGGCTGGGATTAAAGGCTTGCTCTACTATACCTGGATTTCTCCATTTTTAAAACTTTGGTGAGATAATACTGTGCTATATATTTGGCTGCGAAAACTGAGCAAGGGAAATTGAGGTAGATCCTTCAAAACTATCTTTTTATGCTGAAATATCATTTCTCTATTGGCCATGATGATACCTATTCTCATTTATTTTGCAAGCCATAAGTTTCATCTCTCCTAATTACAATATGGCTTTTTTTTTTTAACTTTGTAAACCATCCTTTTCTGATTGCTACCCCAAGAAAACTGAGTGAGAAAATGCAACAAATACAGACTTTTCCATTCCATAGCTCCCAATAGGAATTAAAAGTTAGGAGTGTCTTTCAGTTACTTTCTCACACAAGTGTTACCTGAATGAGAGAAAATAGAAACATCCAGTTTGGGTGGGTATTATACTTTGAAAAATATATACCTTAAAGTTACAAACTTAACTGTTTTGAGATTGGCCATAGGAAGAACACGACATGACTCACATTAAATTTTTTCGTGTGTGTGGGTATACCTATACCCATACACAGACTTACACATGCTACATCTCATGTTTGGAGGTCAGAGGACAACTTTGAGGAGTCCAATTTCCCCTTCCACTGTGAAATTCTGGATTCAAGCTTAGGTTGTCAGGCTGTTGGGGGAAGTACTTTTACCTGTTTTGCCTGGATTCAATATATACATGTTCCTTTGTATTTTCCAGAGATATGTAAGCCACTTAACTTTTTAAATCACCATTTACAGCTGACGTTCCAAAGAGTAGCTATAGTAATTTTCAAAACAGATTTGAAGCTATATATATGTTTGGTTACAAAACCCGAGTTTTCAACCATAGTACCTCAACTTTTTTTGTAGAAGCTTCTTTTGTAATAGGATTCTGGTTTAGTTGATATTATCATAAGGGTAAAAATCTTAAGTTTTGTAACATATTAAAATTCTCTGAAATGTATATCACCACCTATCTGAGCATTTCTTCATCCTCCTGTTAGTTGGGTCATTGTTTTGTGCCTATTTGTGTGTTTTTATTTTTTGAGTCAGGGTCTCTGTGTAGCCCTGACTGTCCTGGATTCATTGTGTAGCCCAGGATAGTCTTAATCCACCTGCCTCTGCCTCAAGTGCTGGAATTAAAGGTGTTTGCCACAATGCTCAGCTTGACCATTTCTTCTCTGGTCTTTTTCTATGATCCTGTTTCTTTTGTGGTCCCAGAATTTGAGTGCTTTCTTGTTCCCAGACTTTTATCATTCTCATCCTTCTCTAAAATGCTCATCTCGCCACTTTTGTCTGTTCTTTACAATTCTAGTCAGCCACTATAAGAAAACCTCTCACCTTCGAATTCTACATTAGCTATCTTTGGTATAGCAGATATATTATTGTATATAACATGTAAATAAATATTTTGAACAAATAATAATGCTTGATTCTTGAAAAGAAATTTGGATTTAGCATAATTCACAGTTGATGTTAGGTACTTAGTATATCTCTAGAATAAAGTAATATTTGAATTACTAAACTTAATATTTTAAAATGTGGTTGTTTTTTTTTTTCCTTGTTGGAATGCAGAACCACGCTTTCGAGGACTAAATCCTCCAATTCCATGGGAACACGCACCACGTCCCCATTTCCCCCTTGTCCCAGCTTCGTGGCCTTATGGTTTGCATCAAAACTTCATGCATCAGGGAAATCCAAGATTTCAGCCCAAACCCTTCTACGCTCAAGGTACCAGTGCTTATGACTCAGTATCAGGCTGGGTGGGTTTTCTTCTGAGCTGAGAATCTCAGTGGAGGCCATGATTTAGGAGTAACATCCATGCATTCAGTAAACATTTATTGAGACCGTATGCCAGATTATATTCACTACTTGTTACTTAAATACTAGGTAAAACACAATGCCCATACTTAATGCATATTTTAATAAGAGAGCAAAGTATGTAAAAACAGCCAAAAGCAGTTTAGAAGAACAAGTTAATAGTATCCTAGTTGTCTACCCAGGTAGGCCTTAGGTATCAGAGATTGCATCTGAATTTCATCTTACAGGAGTTATTTATTACCCTAGAATTTAGAAAGAAGGAAGGTGTTCTTAGTTAAGGGAATACATGGAAAATGTCACTGAGTTTTGTCTGACATAAAAAATAATACTAGAGAAAGGAGGTGGATTTCAAAGATATGTAAATGGTAATGATAGATAGGGAAGTTAGGTTGAAAAATTCTGTAAAGGAGTTTGAACTTCATTTAGGAAACTAAGGATCTAATAGTGTTTGAGTTAGATTAGTAAAAGTAGTACATGAAAGACACTAGAATCAGTTATATTCATCTGCTACGAATAGCTGTGACTGAGTAATAAAGATTACAAGCCATATATTTTAAGGACTAAGACCATTTTATCTAAGTTTTTACTTCAAAATTATCAGTCTTAAGAGAGAGTAACCTTCCTGATCTATGAACTCATGGACACTTGCATAGTATAAAGCAGTGGTTCTCAAATTGTGGGTTGTAACCCCTTTCAAAGGACTCCTTTCACATGGGTCACCTAACACCATTAGAAAATATATATTTACATTCTAACTCATAATAATAAAATTACAGTTATGAAGTCGCAACGAAAATAATATGGTTGGGGTCACCACAACATGAGAAACTATATTAAAAGGTCCCAGCAGTGGGAAGGCTGAGAACCGCTGGTATAGAATGAATGGCAGGACCCTGACCATGGATGGCTTTATCTTTTGAGCAGAGATCTAAAGCTGAAGAAGTCCTGTCAGTTATAGAAGAATTTGCAGTTTTTCTGGGTGTGGAGTTTCTTTCCCTTGTTTCTTGCCCTTTGTTTCCTTCCTTCATACACCTATATTTGCTTTCCCCTCCAAATGTTTTATTTTGTGGATTTTTAAACACTATATAACTATTTAACAAATTTATTTTAAGGTGGGGTTGAGGTTAAGTAGATACAAACTCTTCAGTCTGCTGTCTGTGTTGTCTCCAGCAGAAAGATGTGCCACGCGTCGCTGTAGAGAGCGTTGTCCTCACCCACCACGAGGAAACGTGTCGGAGTGATGCCAACCCACAGCAACCAGCCAATCCTGCTGTCTCAAGGGTATCTGTACCTCAGTGTCAATTACACTCAGCAGAAAAAGTGACATTTAAGGAAAGCAAAACAAATCAGGTCCTGATTTAAAATTTTAACACACGTTTAGATAGCTTATTTAAATTCTAAGACTGTTTTTAAACACTGTATTATTTGTATATAAATATGAACTATAGTTTTTACTGGTATCACTAAATTGAGTGATACAAATTTCATCTATTTTATTACCCTATTTTTAAGGGAATTTTATGTTTTGTTTAACCTCGATGAATTGTATAAAGAGAGAATTTAAAAAATGACATTCTTTATTTTCTATTAGCTGTATTCATACTTTGGTTGCTTCAGACTTTATATATATTGTTCTTAAGGATTAGGAGAGGATTTCATGTGTTTTAAATTTGTCACTTCTATTCTTTACAGAACCTTGTAGTGCCAAAAACTTTTTAAAATGTTGAAAAAAAAAATAAAATTACAACATAAAGATTCAAAAAAATTTTTCTTTTACATACTTGTATATTGAATATATTCAAACTTGAATGGAAAGTTGCTTTTGTCTGTATTTGAAGTTCTATTTTAAGTTAATAAATCTTTTTGACAAGAGTCAAATTTGGTTAATTCATCTGGTGCAAAAGTTAGGAATACATTATAAAAATTGAAAGAATTTACTCTTAGTGACTGTTCTAAATCAGACAGGTTCAGAGATTCAGAGATCTTTTCCTCATTTTACTGGATTTTCACAACCACTGTATGAAGGTGATAGAAGCAAATGCCATGTCCATGTTATCACTGAAAATGAAAACTGAAGAACAGCGCAATGGAGTGAATTCCAAAGGTATCAGTTATATATTGCAGTTTGACTCAAAATAGATCCTTTGAGGGCCGGGTTGTACTTGATATGCAGAGAGCTTTCCTATCGTGTTCAAGACACTGGGTTCAATTTGTAATAATGCCCTCCCTCCAGCCCACATCCCCCCCAAATTTTTTTAGAAGGAAACCTTATCAAATAAAAGTAGAGGAAAAATAATTATTTAGTGAAGAGCTAGTATGTGCCAGAGTGGCAATTCGAAGTCCCGTACATCTGGAAAGATGCTTGCCAGGATGGTGATTGTTTATCAATGCTTGTGATCTGTCATGAGCCCCTCAGCTGCTGGGATGTATTTCAAGAAATACATCATAGTTCATCGTCATCGTTGTTTAAACATCAGAGTTTGCTTAAATTTAGATGATACTGCCATTCAGTTTATTTGGCATTACATTACAGTTAACAGATAAAATGAACATAAGATGTGTGCGGATAGCTGCTGGTGGGCCTACACTTTATAGTTATAGGAATGTGTTAATTATATAACTGGCCGTACAATATGCTTGATACACCAGCTTCACCAAAACTCATAGTGTATAGTTAGTGCTAAGATCAGGACACCTGTAGTAGGGATTTTCAGCCCTATCATTCATTACAGGCCATGGAGTTGGTCATCAAGCAAAATGTGACTATAAAGTGTATGGTATACTGAAATTCAGATGTGGGGTGATGGTGGCATATTGATTTTTTTTACTTCCTTTTACTGTATAATTTTTGTCTCTGGTCCTTTAATTAGATTTGCCCACTGAAATTATGTTTGCAAAATATAATAGTAGATAAAAATTATTTAAGGATAGTGTATTATTTTTGCTGTGCTTAAATAGGAGACTGTCTGTGCTCTTGCCATATTTTCCACTTGGAAGATGTTTGAAATATTCCTGAAACACAGGTGGTTGAGAGTATCCCTGCCATAGTTACAGCCCTAAGTTAAGGACAGGGATATTTACCATTGGTTTTTCACATTACAGATTCAGTATCATAAAGATTCTTAAAAAATAGTGAAGTCAGCTCTTAATATATCCCTGACCCCTGTACCTTTGTGTTAAAAAACAAGTTGGAGCATCCTGTGTTCACACAGCATTGGAGGGAGCAGTACAGGATCAAGAAATTAAAGGTCTGTCTGGCATGAAGGCACAGAACTTTAATCCTAGTGCTTAGGAGGCAGAGGCAGGCATATCTTGAGTTTGAGACCAGCCTGGTATATAGAACAAGCTCCAAGCTAGCCAGGGCTATATGGTAAGATCTTGTCTCAAAAAACCACCAAGAAATTGAAGGTCATCCTCAACTACATAGAGTTTGACACTAGCCTGAGCTACAGAAGACTGTCTCAAAAAAAAAAAAAAAAGCAAAACCAAAAAAACCCAAGCCACATATACACACATTTATTTCAAGATTCAAATATTTCACCTGGGGAGTTAAGAGGATGATATTCTTTTCATTGTTCTTTCTGCTTCTGTGTACAATTGAGGTTTTCACTGAAACAAAATCCAAAGAAACCTTTTCAACAAAAATGTAACAAGGAAGCCTGCTAGGAGCTCTACCCCTGTTTCCTGACGACAGCATATCATTAATCCAGGTTTTACATCAATGGTAGTGTTCCATTCACTAATTTTGGATATAACATGCCTCTCCTTCAGAGTTTGTAAAACTCAGTAACTAAGCTGAGGAACAGAAAATATGTTTGTAATTTACAGAATAGCTCAGTTTTGTTTGAAAAAGCAGTTAATAGTACAAAAAATGATCAGTCCTGGAGAACACACACTCTGAAAACCCAAATTATTTTGGTTATACAATTTGTGTGTCATTTGATATGGAGGTGTTTTTACCTTGGCCCATTACGATTATTAAAAATAATACTAATAGCTGTATGTGGTGGCATATACCTTAATCTCAGCACTCAGGAGACAGGTAGGTAGATCTCTTTCTCAGCCAGCCTGGTCTACATACCCAGTTCCAGGCTAGTGAAATATATATATATATATGGGGGGGGAAGGAGGGAGAGCGCGCTAAGCCTATCTCAAAACACCAAAACAAAAAAACATTAACAAAATATACAATTTATTCAGTCACTAGATATTTCTTGCTCTGTAAGTTTTCTATAAATAAAATACATGTACAGTGATGGCGAAATAATGCTACTTGTAGATCTTATTCTGCTAGGGTGAATGGAATTGAGAGAAAGGATAAAAGTTTTTATTTTTAAACTTTTTAATTGTGTCTATATGTTGGGAATATATATGCATGTACAGGTGCCCTGAGTCCTCTGAAGCCTGTGGTTACAGGTGAGTATGAGCCGCTTGAAGTAGGTGCGAGGAATGGAATGCACAACTTCTGCAAGAGCAGCAGTCACTTCACCACTGAGCCGTCTCCAGGCCTAAAGGATAAAAGTTCTAAAGTTTTGCCTAATCAACTTCCATAAAAATGATTCCTAGTTATAACTTTAAACTCCCAACTTACTTTTTTTTGTAAATGATAAAAGGGATGTATTTACTGAAGGAAAGGGTCTTTAGGTAAGGCTTGCAAGATGGCTAAGTAGCTATTGTGCTTGCCTTGTTGATGGATGTCACATTTTCTCCCACATATTACTTGTGTGTGTACACATGAAATAAATAAAATGCAAAACAATAAAGTCCACCAACTAAGAAGCCTATTATTATCTGGTGAAGTTCATTCATTCTATCCAGTTATCTCAAGCATATGTGTACAAGATTTTATAAAAATGTGCTTATATGCTATTTTAACAAATACAGCAAGTTAGGGAGGGAACTGATGCATGTCTACTAGGCTATTGAGGTACTTAAATATAGGAAACTAATTTCACTAGACTTATAAGAAAACTAGGAAATTGAAATAACTTTTCCACATAGAAATCCTGATTTCAACATTGTGCAGAATTAAGAACAATTATGTAAACCACTAAAGAGGTTAACTTTCATTCTAGCTTCATGTTTCTCTTATCAGTATGCTTAATATAAATGAAAACTATTTCCTCTTTTTGTTTTTATTACTGTGTATGTGTATGCATGATGCATGTGAATGCGCGTGAAGGTCCAAGGAGTGCAGTGGCTTCTCATTCCCTCAGCATGGCACCCAGGCATCAAATTCAGACTTGGTGCTATTTTCTGATTTTCGTTGAAATTCTGATTATACTACTGAAGAGGTTAATGAGGCTTAACATCAGGTTGTTTATTACAACCTACTGACCAAAGCCTGGCAGTTGTCTTCCCTATGAAAACAAGTTCTTAGTTTTAAGGCTGTGTGAGTTCCAAGGAACAGGATTTCAAATTGTGAACACAGGATTCAAGTGTTTTAAGATCAGATTATTGGGGCTGGAGCAATAGCTGCGTGGTTAAAAAAAGCATTTGCTTTTTTGTTAAACACCTGTTACTTAGCCAGCATCAAGGGATCCAACACCTTTTTGTGGCTCTTGTCAGTATATATACACACTCAGAGACATGCACATACACATGTGCATTTTTTTAAAAAAATCTCCATAACAAAAGCTATTACTGCATTTTACGTAACCTTTTTTTCTTCTTCAAGACAGGGTTTCTCTGTGTAGCCCTGGGTCTCCTGTCTCACTCTGTAGACCAGGCTGGCCTCAAAGATACCTACCTGCCTCTGCCTCTTGAGTGCTGGATTAAAGGAGTGTGCTACCACTGCACGGCACGTCCTGTTAACTTTTTCTTAAAGCCTGGTTCAGCACAAAGAATATATACATGTGTACAAACAAGATGTAAAACATACTTCTAAGACTATGTGATAACCAAAAATTTTAAAGCTTCTATTCAAAGGCCTCATGTAATATGTAAAGCAGATGACAGAAATTTGTCCCTAAAATCTTAGCTCTGCAAATTTGTGGTTTGCCAAAATGGTCTCTAGTAGTAAACATGCCACACTCACCCTTACCTCATTTGTTTGTATTAAATAACACGGATAGTATTCTTCTTGCTTCCCACTGATCCAGATTCTACTACATTGAATGTATGCTTTAAAATTGAGGAAGATTCCTCTTAAAATATCATTGGGGGGCTTCTTATTATAGGTTTGTTACTTAAATCTAACTTAATAGTAAAAATTTCTAACACAATACTGATGGTACTTGGTTGGCCTATGGCATTGGTCATCTTTCTACCTAAATCACCTCAGTAAGAAATTAGCTTCTAGGAATTTCAAACAGACCTGAGTAAGGATGCTTGTATTTCATTTTAAAAGTCACAAGATGTAATTCCTATCTATAAGCCATAATAGGTCTTACAGATAACTTTATTAATTTATGTATCAAGGTGAGAGAAATCATTGAAGAATATGAAAGCACAAACTGTTAGAAAGTGCTTTAATATTGCTACAAAAGTACCCCAGTCAGCAGAAAACAATAGAAATGTTTATCCTATAACCAATTAGGATTCCCCGAGAAGCTGGAGCCTATAAGGCTGCTGATAACTTACAATTCCTCCTAGGATTAGAGTTGCAAGAAGTCAATCAATTCTCCCATCTTAAAGGAGAAAAGGTAAGTACAGGCAAAAGGAACTGTTCTAGTTAGGATCTTAATATTCTCAAGTATCACTGCCTATGGACTTGTGTCTTTGAACTACTGGTTTCTCTTACCTTTGTGAACATTTAATTCCAATATTTACTTTGTGACCTGTATTACTAGTCAGAAGTATTGGCATTGCCTGTGGCACTGCTGTTTGCGCTTATATCTACTCATAATCTCTGGGAATCTCAGTCTTCCACGATTATCTGTTCTAGCCTAGATCACTATGCTCAATTCCACTAGTCATAGTCACTTAGTCACTTTCACCCATATAGAAACACCACAACTGTCTCAAACTTACTAAACTGAATGTGTCATTTTCATTCCTATCACAACCCTCTCACTCCCAGACCCTCTAAAAGTAGTCTCTTCTGTTATCTAGCAACTTAGGTCAAAACCAGAAACAGTACTACTTCAGCCTGGGTTGAGATTACAGGTGTGAACCATGATACCTGGTTTGTATAAAGGATGTTAAGTGCAATCATGTTGAATTGTTTAATATATCTGAATTAAAATATCCAGAAAAAGTTTTATGTTTGAATGTAGTGTGTTCTTGCAAAACTACTAAGTAGTTATTTTACATGTTTATTGCCACTACTGTTGTCTGTGTTTAGAAGTTAGGGATTACTATGCTTTACTAACTGGGTGTTTACATAGCAGCAGCATACACCAGAGGATTCTCAAAGCAGGTTATCATAGAGAAGAAACAACCAGAGAAAATGAGAACTGCGTCTGGTTTAATTACAAATAAAAGGATCACACCTTTTTATTCAGGAACCTCTCCAATTCCCAGGTCTTCTTGACCCTGTTAAGTATGAATAACCATAGTTGGTTAGGCCAAAACATGACCTTGATTTGGTCAAAAACACTCTTCGAAGCTGTTGGTTATAATCCAAAGAGATACAAAACTTAGCACCTCTGTAATACTAAAATAAAAACAACCCAAGAAAACAAGAAGTTGATTTTGAAAAGCCCAAACTACTCAGAGCTGCCTAAAGAGGAGATTTTGATCATTCTACTTAAATGGATACTCTCATCCACAGGAGGTCATTTGGACTAAAATCAAGATGAATCCATTACTCATTTCCTCTCCGGCTCTTTTTGTGGCTTTTCTTAGACCTGAAATGGAATAGATGAAAACCATTCAATTAAGTAGCAAATAAGATGAACATAGTATGCGGACACTGATGAGTACAGATGACAAGAACATTAGATACACTAATTGTGTGTGTGTGTGTGTGTGGGGGTTGTTGACAGTCTCCCACTTTTTCCTTCCCAGTGCTGGGATTACAGGTCTATCACCATACCCAGTGCAATGTTATTTGTACTTGTGTGTTTTACATGACACTGAATGTGCACATATACTTGAGTGCATATGCAGGCTGGAAGCTGTGACACTCATGTTCATTTTATTTATTGAGCCAGTTGTCCAGTTGACACAACCCAATCACTTGGGAAAAAGGAATCTCAACTGAAGATTTGTCTACAGTAGACTGGCCTTGGCCATGTCTGTGAGAGATTGTCTTGATTGAAGTTGAAGGGCCCAGCCTACTGAGGACAGCATCATCCCAAGGTACTGGGCCTTGGCTGTGTAGGAAAGCTAGCCAGAAAGCAAGACAGTAAGCAGCTTTCCTCCATGGTTCCTGCTTGAGTTCTTAACCCAGCTTTTCTCAATCAAGGACTGTTACCTGGAAGTACAATCTGAAAGAAATCTGTTGCTTTGGGTCATGCCATTTATCCTAGCAACAGAAAACTAGAGTTTAAAATGAAGCTAGTCTAGATAACCAGCCTATCTGAGGATCCTGTCTCTACCTTCAGTGTTGGGATTCAAGGAAGTAAATCATCTGCCTGGCTTTTAAAAAGTGGTTTCTAAGGATTTGGACCACTTTGCATACCAAGTACTTTATCCTTGAAATCACTGAGATTTTTTTGTTTTTGTTTTCCAAGCATTCAGCTGTAAAGTTTTAAAAGCTGGTTCAGTTCTTAGCATCCACATTTGGTAGCTCACAATAACTGCAGTTCCTGTGGATTTCATATCTTTGACTTCCACTGGCATCTGCACTTACTTCAGATACACACATATATACAACTCAAAATGGAAATATGTCTTAAGCTGGGTGTGGTAGTGCATGCATTTAATCCCAGCAGAGGCAGACAAATCTGTGTGTTCAAGGCCAGGCTGGTCTACAGAGTGAGTTCTGGAACAGCCAGAGAAACCCTGTCTTAGGGGGAAAAAAAAACTTAAAAAAAATTAGTTCTTAAGCATGTGTGTGCGCACACGCAAGCACATGCACAAATACACACACACACACACACACACACAGAATCGAAAGGTAAACATCGAATGTTTTCCTAAAGCACTCTCCATTTTTTGGGACGGTCTCTCACTGAATTTGAAGCCTTAAGATTGGCTAGACTGGTTGGCCAGCAAGGTGAAGGGGTCTTCCTGTCTGGCACTAAAATTTCAGGTGCGCCTGGCTTTTAACACAGTTGTTACAGACTGAATTCTAGTCCTCATGCTTTTATGACAAGTACTTTATTTACCTAGTTAGTCCCCTTCCCAGCAAAGTACTAAAGTCTTATTAAAATAGAGGTTTAACCCATACCTTTCAGGAGACTTTGAATGGCTTCTATGTCTGTGACTACGGTGGTGACCTAGGGAAGAAAAGGTCATTGGGTGAGTGTTTCTATTCTCCCACTCTGAGGCCATCCTTCTCCCCTCCCCCAGTTCCTCCCCTCCCCCAGTTCCTCCCCTCACATTACCTTTTTGGCCTATTCTGAGGACACTACTTACTATCACATCTCTCTAAACTTGTTGTGGCAGGGAATGCAATAATGAAGTCATATATCCAGAGCATTATGGCTAACTCGATAAAACATTAATTATAATTACCTTATGCTTTAGCCTCTGTTATACTGGTCCTTATTTGTGCAATTTGGATAAAACACTGAAATCCCATTTCTGTATAATGAAGCTCAGAAACGTCTAATGTAGACTTTTGAAATCCACGTCCCTATCCTTTTCTGCTAGGTAGTAGTGCAGCTTGGAATTTCATGTTGCAGGAGTCTTAATGCTCCTTTTAGATTTAGTTACTAAGACAAGCAAGCAGTAAAAGGTCCACCTGGGGATTTAGAGCGAGATCTGTGTCGTCTGTCTCTGGACCTGCTTCGATGCCGTCGTGGACTCTTGCTCCTATGCCTTTCTCGTCGGGGAGAAGGACTATGGAAAAAGAACAGTTAGCTCATGTTTTGTTTTTTAAAGACTTATTTATTTATTTTATGTATATGAGTACACCACTGCTCTCTTCAGTCACACCAGAACAGGGCATCGGATCTCATTACAGATGATTGTGAGCCACCATGTGGTTGCTGGGAATTGAACTCAGGACCTCTGGAAGAGCTGTCGGTGCTCTTAACCACTGAGCCATCTCTCTAGCCCCAGCACACATTTTACAATAAACACCACTTCCCCTTTCAAAATCGTCTTGTCAGAAATGACTAAGGACCTACCTTCTTCTTTTAGGGGATCTACTCCTCCTGTGGGAAGAAGAGGAGCAGGTTAGTGTACTGGATATTGTACACTAAAAAACCAAACCAAAACAAAACAAAAAACCCTCTGTTTGACCATGCAAGTTATTTTGAGCAGTGAGATAACAGCAAATGTGCCATAAATAGCTACTGGAAAAACATTTGCACGAAAGGACCTATTGGCTCTTGAATTCTGTCAACTTCTTCAGAACTTATCCAATTTAACCTGACGGAGGAGAGGAAGTGCAGGGGAGCTGCTCTAGCCATTCATATTGTGGTCACTCTATACTATCTGGATATAGATAATCAGAAAACAGGTGAGCAACTATAACTGAACTGTATATCCAAGTTCACCTTGATTCACTGATGACTAAGTAAAGAAATAGTTGTTTGTTTGTTTGTGTACATAGGTGTAGGTTGTGGGATCCCCTGGAACTGGAGGTATAGTTGTGAGCTGTCATCTGGGTGCGGGGGAATTGAACCCAGATCTTCCAGAAGAAAAGCCAGTACTCTTACATACTTAGCCATCTGTCCTAGCCCCAAGAAATGTTTTTTTGTTTGTTTGTTTTTGTTTTGTCTACCAATGAGGTTTTAAGGGTGATGGTTCAGTAGTAATAGGGAAACAAACACTGGCAAGTGTTCCAGCCCTACCTTCTGGGAGAACGACTCCGGCTCCTCCTGTACCGAAGAGCAGGCGAGCGCCTTGGCTTGTCCAAGTCTCGGTAGCTTCTTCGTCGGTGGTCAGGTGATGGCACTCTTTCCAGCTTGAAAACAGATAGATGAATACTGGCTTTTATTAATGGCAGCCATGAAGAACATTGTTATAGTCCCCTTACTATTCTGTTCAGGGTACATCTCTCAAGTTACTTTACAACAGTGATTTGACTAAATAGGTCAGTAGTTCTAGTGACAAAAAAAATGAATTAACAATACACAGGTCTCAATGACCTTTTTACTGACAACAGTATCACCTGCCTGTGACTGACTACAGTAAGAAATAATGATAGTGATATCCTTAGGAATGTGAAATAGATTCAAATTTAGTACTGTTAAATGCAAAGCCACAGTGGATTTTGATCTTTAAAATAATTTCCTCAGCCAGGCAGTGGTGGCACACGCCTTTAATCCCAGCACTCGGGAGGCAGAGGCAGGCAGATTTCTGAGTTCGAGGCCAGCCTGGTCTACAGAGTGAGTTCCAGGACAGCCAGGGCTACACAGAGAAACCCTGTCTCGAAAAACCAAAAAAGAAAAAACAAACAAACAAAAAAAGGTAAAATAATTTCCTCTAGCTCTACCAAAAGTGTACGTAGCGGCAGAAGCTGGGCATGGTGGTGTATGCATTTAATCTCAGCTAGGGATGCTAAAGCAGGTGGATCTCAATGAGTTTGAGACCTTTCTGGTCTATATCGCTCCAGGACAGCCAGAAGTATATAACCTATCTTGAAAAATAAAGAACACAAAGAGAAGCAAAGTGCAGCAATACACAGAGTGTTGTCTACATACAACATTTATTTACAACTTGGGATTGACAACTTGGATGTCAAATAAGTGGGGGAAAAGAATGAAGACTAAAAAAATATCACAAGGGACAGGAACAGATAACTCCATGTTGAGGAAAAAGAATTAGATTACTGTCTATCAATATAAAACCCAATTTGAAGTTAATTTTTTAGTTTTAGAGACAAGGTCTCACTGTGCAACTCTGGCTGATCTCAAACTCACAGAGCTCTACCTGTTTCTGCCTCTGTAGAGGGTTCAAAACTAAAGGTGCGTGTCACCGTGCCACACATCCCTTGCATGTTGTTCTAGCTCTTAAGAGTATAACTGCAAAGGCTTTAGAGCTGCAGAACTACAAGTACCTCCACATTTTCATCATTTGAATGGCTGCTAAAAATCACGTCAACAATCAACCTGACTCCTTACATACTGACAGCTGAGGAGGCGGGTTGTTTTCACCTTTCAGCACTATAATTATTAATTCTGACAAAATATGACTATGCAGCAGGTAACTTCTCTCTTTAAGAGTATGTTCAGGGGCTAGAGAGATAGCTCAGTGGTTAAGAGCACTGATTGCTCTTCCTAAGGTTCAAATCCCAGCAACTACATGGTGGCTCACAACCACCCATAATGAGATCTGATGTCCTCTTCTGGGGTGTCTGAACACAGCTACAGTGTACTTACATATAATAAATAAATAAATAAATAAATAAATAATTAATTAATTTTTTTTTTTAAAAGAGTATGCTCAAGCATGACAAGTGTTTTGTCCAAGTTTTTTGATAGCTACCATTTATTTACCAATTATGTGGGAATATACTAAGACCTTCATGAACACACAACAGTCTTTAGAGAAAAATACTGTAATCCTTGCTTTACAGAAGACAAGTAATCTAACTCAGCAGTAGGGACTGAGTGCACCTCAGGGATAGAATATGCATTTAGCATTGGTGAGACTGTGTATGCAATCCCTAACTCGAAGGGAGAAAAATTAGGACTATTAAGACCAAACCACTACTATGACAGAGAAGAGGTATTCAAGCTAAGGAGTATTTGACACTAAAGCTCATCATTTTAGTAAGAATACAGCACTCTTATGTTTTAGGCACAGGCCTGTGATCCTACTATTCCTGAGGCAGAACTGAAATGTCTTGCTGGTCTTATCCACACAATAGAGCTCTCCTTGTCCAAAAGGACTTCAAAAGTAAGTAATCCACAAAGAATGTAAAAAGAAAAGGTTATCAGTAATTTAAAAAATAAAGCTTAAAAAATAAAACAATGGCTATTTCCTTCTTCCACAGCCCTTACTTAGGGCTTTCATATCTGCCTTACCTTCTCATCTTCCTCTTCCTCTTCCTCACTAGATTCCACGTCATCCATGTCCTCTTCTAGAGCACTAACCCGAGGCTCCAGTTGCTCAGCTTCTTCCAGCACATACCGTTTCTAGAGACCACAGTCAAGGTTAAAAGTCACTGCCATTTCTTCCGTATCCTGACCCTAACACTGAGCTTCTGGGGTTGACAGAAAAACCTTGGAGCCACAGCTCTGGTATGATATTATTAATATACCTGGAATCCATATGCTTTTTTAAAGTCCCCTACAAACATGAACAGACTGCTGAAGAGAACAAGTTTACTTTCGATTGGTTCTATTTTCTGTCATCTTATACTGTAAGGTCAATGCATTGTCAATCAATTTGGGTGCTGTCAAAAATGTTGACTTCAGGGCTGAAGAGATGATTCAGCTATTAAGAACACTTGCTGCACTTGGAAAAGACCTGAGTTCAGTTTCCAGTACCCACATGGGGTCACTAGTTCCAAAGGATCCATTGCCCTCTTCTAGCATTCTCTGGTGGAAGGTGAGAACTGGTTGTCCTCTGGCCCCTATATGCCCTGGCACATTCACACACACTCAGTACTAATAATGATTAATAAAAATAACATAAAAAGCAAATGTTTTAATTTTATAAAGGCAAAATTGTTCATTTGTGTGTATGACAGAAGTACATGAGTCAGCAGATACATGTGCCAGCTTACCTATGGACGGCCAGAATAGGAACTCAGTGTCTTCTGTTGCTCTCCACTTTACTTCAATGAGACAGTCTTTACCTGAGCTGGAAGCTTGCCATTTTGGCTATACTATCTGGCCAGCAAGTTCTAAGCAGTTGTCTGTCTCTGCATGCCAAGCTTGGGTTATAGGTACTTAGCAGCCATGTTTTTTACATGGGTGCTTGGGGACTTGAACTCAGGTCCTTATGTTTACAGACCAAGCACTCTTAACCACTGAACAGTTTCCCTAGCACTGGGTGTATTTTTGGTTTTTTTGTTTTGTTTTGTTTGGAGGGGTTTTTTTTGGCGGGGGATGGGGGGTTATTGTTTATTTTTGAAATGGTCTCACTATGAAGGCTTGGTGTCCCAGAATTAGAGCAGGTCCCAAGTGCTGGGACTAAAGTTCTGCACCACGATGCCTGGCATAATAAACTTTCAGTAAGGTTGTTTAGTTCCTTCAGTATCTTGCAATTTTATTTGAAGTGTGAGCACATGTGTCAGAGTATACAGGTGAAGTCAGAGGGCGATCTGGGGTCATTTCTTGCCTTTCACTTTATTTGGTGCAGGTCTCTTGTTCACTGCTATGGATACTAGGTTAGCTGACCTGTAAGTTTCGCAATTATCCTGTCTTCCATCTGCGGTAGTGACCTGCTCGCATTACTGCTGCAAGCACCAGCTCTGTGTGTGGGTTCTGAGGATATGAACTCAGGGTGTCAGGCTTGTACAGCAAGTGTTTTACCCACTAAGCCGCCTTCTCAGGCCTCATGCTTCATGAAGTCATTATTTTGGATATGACAAACAAGAAGTTTAAGGGACTGAGTGTTTTCTTTCTCATTCTGAGTGATCTTTCTCTCTTCCATAGCCTAGCTTACCAATTTGAAAAATCAATAAATACTCCAGCTATAATATCTGGGACAAGACATCGTAAGGAACCTTTCCTCTATTCATTTTCAAAGCCTACCCATGAAACATTACCTACTTCTATCTCGTTCCCTATCCTCTGTGAATTTTGGTATAAGGACTTATTAAGACAGCTCTTAAAGAAGCTACAGTGTTGCAGTAGGTATTTGTGTTTATGTGGGAGGTAAAATGTGACCTTGGTCTCATACCTGTAGCCGGGGCAAAATGATATCACAGACTCTCTCACTGTGCAGTAACTCGTAAATGAACTCATCCACATGCATCAGGACAAACTCTGCAAGAGAAAATGATTAATCAGCCTGAAAATGACTTAGTTACCCAAAGAGTAAAAGAATCATGACATTTTATTGGAAGCTCCCTACATGCCAAGCCTCTTTCCTTCCTTCCTTTCTTTTTGAGACAAGAACTGAAAGTAGGGCCTTGTGCTTGGCTAGCTGGTGCTTTGTCACTAAGCTAATCCCCAACCTTACCTTACCATTGGGCTAAGTCCCCAACCCTGTGCCTTACCTCTTTAAAAATATTTAATTACATCTATTATTTACTTATTGCATGCCCATGCACACGCTTTTGCCACAGTATATGTGTAGAGGCCAGAGGAAAACTTTCCAGAAGCTGTCCTCTCCTACCATATGGGTCTCAAGCTATTAGCCCAGTCAAGCTTCTTTAGAAAGAAGAGACGGAGACATGAGCAAGGCTGTTCCAGGTAGCAGAAGATGGGCTGTGGGCACAGTTCAATGGTAGGGCACTTGCCTTGAATGAGGTTCTAGATTCAATTCCTATCACCACCACCAAAGAAGGGGAGGAGAAGAAGAGGGAGAGGGAGGGAGCAAAACACAGGAGACACAAACATAAAAGTGGACACAAATGGTCTTGAATTATGTCATATAATCTTGACTAGATTAGATAACCCAAGAATATATCACTCAAGTTATTTTTAATAGGTCACTTAATCGTCTTTCTCACATTAATCCATAATGTCCCTGAATACACTATATTTCTCTTTTAGTGGCCTGTGGTGAGATAGCGCAGTAGGTAATAGCACTTGCTACACATGCCTGATGATCTGAATTTGATCCCTAGAACTCACAATAGGAAAAAACCAAAACCCAACAACTCTCAGATTTGTCTTTGACGTCTACACATGCACCATAGCACACATGTGCTTACAAGCACAATACAAAATATTAAAACCAAAAATAACTATTTTTTTATAACATAAAATGACAACTTTTTAGAGCCTCCATACTAATATTAACTTAGTTTTATGGTTCTGAACTACAAGTGACTTTGCATACCTCTATCACCCTACTTAAACAAAGTGCTACTTAAGTCTATTAGTGAGTGGACAGGATGCTGCTCAACATATGGTCATGTACAGGACTACCACAGAATATCCTACGTACCACAGTCATACCCACCTGTTCACCATGCTGCTTCTCGTTCGTGACATAATGCCTGGCATATATTAACTCTCAAAACATATATTTCAGAGAAGAAATAGATTAATAAAAGTTTAAAGTACAATAGAGATTGAGAATTCCTAAGGAGTATTTGAGGTTTCTGGATAGAGATGTGCAACTGATAGTTTGTACAACCGTTCTAAAATCTGAAATCTGCAACACTCTGGTGCTAAGCCATTTTGAATAGGGGGAAATTCACCTTACACTAAATTGTTAACCTTTTTTTTTTTTTGGTTTTTCGAGACAGGGTTTCTCTGTGTAGTCCTGGCTGTCCTGGAACTCAACTCTGTAGACTAGGCTAGCCTCGAACTCAGAAATCCACCTGACTCTGCCTCCCGAGTGCTGGGATCAAAGGTGTGTACCACCACTGCCCAGCTGTTAATCTTTTATACATCCCAAAGAAGAAAGGTGTCTCTCCACTTGAGAGTTTCTGATTACATTACTAGAAATCCTTCCTCAGCATTGGAATATCTCTGAAGACAAGGCTGGTAGCTCATGGCAGAGTACTGACCACACATGCATGCTGCCTTCCCTAGGTTCAATTACCCAATACTACTCCCTCCCACGACATCCATGGTGGTGCACTCCTGTAATTCCCATATTTGAGAGGCAGAGGCCAGAGAATCAGAAGTTTGAGGTCATCCTCAGCTACAGTGTTAAAGGTCAGCCTGGGTCACCACATGCCCTCAAAACAAGACAGAACAAAGCAAAGATGTAGCTATAAAAGATAGAGACATCTCCTTAGATATGCTAAGTGTTTTTCAGTGGAATCCCTAGATGAGTAACAGGTCCACTTAGCCTACAAAGTACAGCACAGCATGGAAACAATCCTAGAGAAGCAGCCTGCAGAGCAAAACGTGTGAAGCTGTAGGATTTGGAAACTGACCTCGGGCAGGCAAAATCGGGTTTTATAAAGAAACCATTTTGAAGCTTCTACATCTTGTGGATTGAGCATATGTGAAAAATATATCTGATCTAAGTCAGTGTTTAACATGAAATGCAGCAGGAAAGGGGGGCAGCCATGTTCCCATGGGGTTAAGGCCAACCAAGGCTAATACTTCCAGTGAGGGAGACAGAAAATTTGGTAGAAGACAGCAATAATGCACATGCAAAGGAACATTTAGTGCACGTGAAAATGAGTAGATAGGCTGAGGACTAAGAGTCTAGAGACTTGGTGGCATACCTCCATTTCTGTTCTGGCTCTTGATTTTTCGATAGTCATTGTACAAAGGCTCCAAGTACTTGTAGCAATCAATTGCAGTTCCTGTCAGCCTCATGTAAAGTGCTCCCAACATCCGGACATACCTACCAGAGAGAAGACAGTGAAACAATAGGCCATCCCAAGACTTCCTGAGTTTTACAATTTGCTTTTCTCATGACAACAGTTGGTATTGTTTTTTTTTCTTGTTATCAGATAAAAAAAAAAGTCATAATCCTGAAAGTATTGTAGAACAGATGGTGGCTAAAATATGGGGACCTAATCAACCTCCTGATCTACCAATCACTCCTGAGGGGGCTGGGTACTCGTGCTCAACCTTCAGATATATCATCTGTAAAACTTCACAGAATTAGCCTAAGATTCCAAAAAGATAATACATTTAACATGGAAGACATAATATACATTTTATAACAATGCCATATACAGGCACAAATGTAGGTTCTGGTTAAAGGTCAAAGTCATAGAGGTTAATGTTCTAACTTCATAAGTGACTAACTTTAGTAACACACTGAACTTGTTTTCTCAACCTCTACAATGGAGAGTCTGCTACCTAACATACATGCAAGAGAACTGTGGTGTTCCGGACAACAGCATGGACACGTTATGTCCTTCCTAAGTTGGTTAACTTCTAATTTTTTTTTATTACTCTTCCTCCTCCTTTACCTCACAAATCAGATTCCTTTCTCAAATCTCCATTTGAAATCCAAGCTTCATCATCTGAGAAGAACAGTGCAGCAATGAATATGCATTCTGACAGGAATCACAGCTGAGGCCTAGCACTCAGGAGGCAGAGGACAGAGAACTGCCATAAATATAAGGCCAGCCAGGACTATATTGTGAGGCAATATCTTAGAAATCAAAACCAACCGAACCAAAGTGTACTCTGAAGCCAGCTTTGCCTCTCCAATTCACAATGAGATCAGACTGAGGCCCCTGCTATTTGTTCTACATGCACGCTTTATCTCCGCCACAGAGCTAGCACTCACTAGTTTTCTGACCATAGCAAATTCCTTATGATCTCTCTGTGTCTCAGTTTCTGCCCATGTAAAATAGGCACAGTATTTTTAAAGTAGCGGAGTGAAAAGCATACGATTCACTATATATGAAGCCCTTAAAACACATTTTGTTCAGCACAGGATCAGCTATTATACCTGCCTCCTACACCTGCCTCTGCATTCCTAGAGAATGGATAATATGGAATAGCAGAGTATGTTTACCACACATTGATAGGCTTTAAAAAATTAAAGAAATTCTATGGGGTCACAGTCAATAGGTACCAAAGTCTAAATAAGATACAGATCTAACCTTTCAACTAACATCCTATGTTGCAGGATTCCCGAATCTGATATACACCAACAATCACTTTGATGAGACTGTGTGTATGTGTGTGTATACACATATTATGTGTATGTACAAATATTATGTGTGTATACTTATTTAATTTGTGAGATCTGTTTGGAGGAAGGGGGAGTTAGGCCTACATAACTACAGCAGACAAAATACAAGTTCAAGAGCAAAAGCCTGTGGAAATGAGACACCTAACAGTCAGTCTACCAACAAAGCCAATTCTGAACCACTAAAATTTTTGTACTAGTTAACATTGTACTCACTTGAAATCTTCATTTTTTATGAACTCAACAATGATATCCTTCTCAGGTTGAATTTGAAGCATCTTCAAGGTTAAACACAGAAAAGGAGTTGGCTTTATATTTCCACCATACACACCACCCACAAACTTTAACTCCATGGCTTTGTCGACTACAAGTTCAGCTGAAACAAACCAAAAACAAAGTGACACACATCTTAGACATATTAAAGGCCTTAGTTTTTCTTGACTGGAAGGTTAAATAGCTAAAGGTTTAGAGTCCCTAAATAGTCAATAAGAATTTAATATTAAGAGAACAAGAACTTATTAATAAAAATGACAGCCTTAAAAAGAAAACAAAAAACAAAAGACAAAAAACCCTGGGCATGGAGATGCTTGCTTTCAATCCCAGCACTCAGGAAGCAGCCAGCCTAGTTAGTCTGCAGAGTAAGTTTCAGGACAGCCAGGGCTACATATACCTGGAACTACACCACTACAGAATGAGACAGACCTCTTATCCCAGCCCCCATTGATTGTTTAGTCCATCAAGGAAGGGTAGAACTCATGAGTCCTCAATCTTTATACAACAAATCATTGGGGAAAAGTCCTCTTACTACTACCAGATGCTGGTTGGGGGTGGTGTACAAATTTAATGCCAGAATTCGGGAGACAGAGGCAGGCACATCTCTGAGTTCTAGGCCATTCTGGTGTACAGAGTGAGTTCCAGGACAGCCAGGACTAAGCAGAGAAACCCTGTCTAAAACAAAAACAAAAAACCAAATATACGTCATCCTGACTTCAGCTAAGGATAACGAGGACCAAAAAAAGGTTAAGTGATTTACATGCTCAAGAACCACAGCTAGAGATAAACAAGGAGAATTCGAACAAAGCTAGGAAACTTGACCAGACAGCTACTCTCAAGAACGTATAGGAGCCAGTGAGGTGGCTCATGCCTTTAATTCTAAAGTTCAGAAGGTGAGGCAGATGAATCTCTGTGTGTTCAAGGCCAGCCTCATTTACATAGAGAGTTTCAGGCCATCCAAGGCTACACAGTGAGACCCTGTCTCAGGAGAAAAAACAAAACAAAACAGAAACCTAAAGGACTAGGGGAAGCAGGTCAAGAATGAAAACACTGACTCATTTAAAAACAGCAAGAATTTGATTATAGGAATGGTGATGTTCCTTTAACATCTTCAGAAAGCTGTATTCAAGAAGCTGTTATTTATTATTTAGTCCCTGAGATAAACAGTCTAGGACCCAGCAGAATATCAAGAAAATGGAATGGCAAAAAATAAACAAACAAAAAAAACCAAAAAACTAAAGAAATTCTTCAGAATCAAGAAAGACCCGGTCAGCCCTGCGGTGGCGTATTTCTTTAATCCCAGCACTAGGGAGGCAGAGGCCGGAGTTCGAAGCCAGCCTGTTCTACAAAGCGAGTCTCAGGACAGCCAAGGGTATTACAGAGAAACCCTGTCTCGGACAACTGAAAAGAAAAAAGAGAGAAAGAAAGATCGTGTCAGAATTTTCTGTGTCCTGTCTAGTACAAGCCCAGGCAAAGAGCAGTTTACATGAATGGTTGACATACTCTTCCAATATTACCCCAGAGGATCTATCCTTCCTCACTCAGTCAGAAGAAAACATCCGTAAACCGAGACGCAGGCTGCGCGGTTTCTCTCACCTGTAAGTCCAAAACACTCTTCTTTCCAGTACTTTGATTCATAGATTCGCGTCCTGATGATCTTCTCCACCAGATACTGAGGGTTGGTGCCATGGATGCTGTGGGCATCCTTTACTGTACGGTTCGCCATTTTAGAACGCTTTCAATTCTATTTCCGTCGGCTTGCTTAATACGTCACATCCAGGTTTTAAAAAAAAAAAGACTACCAGAGGCTAGGGAAACATTAAGGAATCCCTTCGAACCGCGGAAAGCCACCAGCTTTGTACAGGAAGCTGTGGCGCAGAACTCTTTCTCAGGACTACGCGCAATCAGCAGCAGAGGGGTCTGAAGCAAATTGGCGGAAGTACGTCATGAGCCTGGGAGGGCGTGGCGAGGTGTTAGAAACGCCAATCAGAATCAGACTATGGGCGGGGTTTCGGTTAGTGGCGCGAAAACTTTTTTCCTCCGACTTTCATTCTTAGTCAGCTGAGAGCTACGGCTACGTGTTGTAGCTGTAGTCGTCCGGAGGAGCTTAACCTGACGAGCGAGCCTTCTACAGCTACCCCAGTGCCTGGACTGCAAGTGGTGGGAAGCGGAGGGGAACGGACAGCCCTGGCAAGCTTCGGCGAGGTGAGTGCGGGTCGTTATCCACAGACGCCACACGTTCGCCTAGGGCCTGTTAAACGCCGGCACCGCTCGCAAGCGTGTAAACATTCTCCTCGCCTCCTCGGAGCTTCTGGAACACTTCCTGCACTGAAGGAGACCTCAGAGAGGCGGGTGGGGCTTTCCCTGGGGGGGGTGGGGGCGGGAGCCAAAGGCTTTGGCTTTCCACGTGCACTGCTTTGAAGAGCATTCGCAACCTTTCCTCTGGAACCGCGGAGCCGAGGGACTTTGGTGTCCCGTACTCCTCAGGTCTCCTCTCCAAATGGCTTGCGCTTAGGTGAGCCCAGTCACAGGAGAGAACATCTAATGGCTCGTTTTCTACTTTCTTGGGTCTAGCCTTCTCGTAACAATTGGAGAAATTGGGAGTGCTAAGCCTTGAGCTGCAAGATTCCTGTCATGAGGTCATTTTAGTTTTCCATAAAAGTCGGATGATCGTACTTTATTTTCTACTGTAATGGCTTTTAGAGATTTTTCTGTGTAGTACTGGCTCTCCTGTAACTCGCTGTGGACCAGGCTGGCCTCGAACTTAGATACTGCTTCTGCCTCTCAGGCGCTAGAATTAATGGCGTACACCACCACACCCGGCTTTTTCAGAATTAGATTGGGAAAGGTTCGGGAGGGGGTTCGAAACAGGGTTTCTCTGTGTAGCCCTGACTGGGCTGGCCTCACACTCAGAGATCTGCCTGCCTCTGCTTGACCAGAATTATAATTTTTTTAGAACCCGTATTAGACAGCAATATTTGAATGTTGGGAGGTTTCTGGATTCTGTAAAAGTGAGTGCAGTGTTTTTTGTACGGAATTTTTTTTTAAGATCTACTTAAATGCGAGGACACTGTAGCTGTCTTCGGACACACCAAAAGAAGGCGTCAGGTCCCATTACAGATGGTTGTGAGCCACCATGTGGTTGCTGGGAATTGAATTCAGGACCTCTGGAAGAGCAGTCAGTGCTCTTAACCGATGGGCCATCTCTCCAGCCCCTTTTGCATTGAATTTTGAATTACATATCATCTACTTATAAGATACAACTAAAACGCTGACCTTTATGTTTGAATGCAAGAAAGTAGCTTTTTCAGACTTGGGATCAAAACCTGTGCCCTAACAAGCTGAGTTCTGCCACTCATCCTCAACATTCCAAGAAAAAGAGACCAAATTAGGACCTGCATAATGACTAAACCACTGGATAGGAGAGAACCTGCTGCCTCAAATTGTCCTCTGCCTTCACATGTGTGCTGTGTCAATCTGGTGCCGAGCACGCCACACACACAACACACACACAACACACACACACACACACACACACACACACGGACAAAAGAAATGCTTTGTTTTTGTTTGTTTTTTAAAGGCCAGATTAATAAGCAGAAAAAAGATTTCATTATTGCCACACTGGGGAAAGAGAGAGATCCAGTGACCACAGCCTTCTTCATTCCATGTTCTTAGTCCTGATGTAAGGGTAAGTTTTAAATAAAAGGCAATCAATATGCCTTAACTGAGCAGTCTGCCAAAGATATGCCACCCCCTACACACACACATCTCAGCTCCCTCTCCTGAGAAGCTCCTCCAGAACTGTTGTGAATCCTTCCTGAAGACAAGTTGTTCCTCTGGCTTCAGCATTCTTCAGGGTGAAATTCTGGGGACAACTCAAACTTCTTGTTCCATTTGTTTCAATAGTTGGTTACAGTAGGATGGACATTGGCTTATCATACTGTATTTTCTCACCTTATTACTGATTGTCTTAGAACAGTGCTTAGCACACAGGCCTCAAGTAATATTGGTTGAATAAAAAAAGGTACTATTGTTTCCATTTTGTGGATTAGGAAGTTGAGGTCTGGTGGACCTGCCACTCTGCTTGGGAATCCTAACTTATTATAATAAACTGCCTGAAGTAAATGCTGTCCATTTTCACAGTTAGTACGATACATAAGGTAAGGTAGTTTTTTGGTATCTAACTAACTGTTCAGAGTTAACTTTTATTTAAAAAAAAAAAAAAAAGTTGTTTTTTTTTTTTTTTTTTTTTTATATGAGTACACTGAAGCTGTCTTCAGGCACACCAGAAAAGGTCATCAAATCCCATTACAGATGGTTGTGAGCTACCATGTGGTTGCTGGGAATTGAACACAGGACCTCTGGAAGAGCAGTCAGTGCTCCTAACCACTGAGCCATCTCTCCAGCCTCCAGAGTTAACTTTTACAAAGATAACAGCTACCTTTCATTAGGAAATACTTATCATTGAGCATCTTCTATGAATTTACATGCATTGTTCTGGGATTATTTTAAAGATTTAAGTGAGGTGTATATGTCAAGAGTTTGGGATTAACTTTTACCAAGGTTCCTTTATATATTTGCCTTGGGTGTGGCTTCTGTACTAGGTACTGTGAATATTTCAGATTGTGGTATCTGAAATCAAGACCTGAAGTGGGTATCTCTAGAAGTGAAACTCTTCTCTTGGCCAAGCCAATCCTCCTGGCTCTCCAGTCCATTCACCATTTTGCTGATAATTGATGAGCTGATGGGGGAAGGGGGGAGAAGAGCAGTTGATTGAACTGTGTATTAGCACTTCAGCATGCTTCTATAGGAGTGTCATTCGTCAGTGGAAAGTTGATAAATAACTAGGAGTTCTGAGAAGAAGTTCTGAGCACAGCAGGTAGCAGGCCTTTTGTACTGTAAGCATCTAACTTGCCATCTTTTCATATTTGAGGTGTCCTACATTTTGTGTGTGCACGTGTTCTCAACTTTCTTTTGCTATGACAAAATACTTTAAAAAAAAAACAAACAAACTAAAAAAGAGGATAGATTTACTTTGGCTTACAATCTCAGATATTTCTGTCTAGGGTCATGTCAGGTCAAGATAAGGGTCCCCCAAAGGCTTGTCCCTAAGGACCTTTTACCTACATCGTGTGTATATCTATGCACAAAGTGTGTGCCTGGTGTCCCCAGAGGCCAGAAGAGGGTGTCTGACTCCTTGGACCAGGAGCTAAAGGTGGTTTTAAGCTGCCATGTGGGTGCTCAGGTTCTCTACAGGAGCGACAAGTACTCTTTTCTACTGGGCCAGCTCTCTAATGCCCATTTCCTGGACTTTAAAAGATTTCAGAGTTTCTGTCAGCTCCCAAATAGCCCATCAATTTATGAACCTTTTATTCATTGAAGAGGTCAGATACTCTCTGAGGCAATCAGTTCCCAAAAACCTATCAGATGGCAGCCACAGCTTTATCAGGTGACCTTTGGGAAAATACAGTTCCAAGCCACAACAGTGCAGTTTTAATAGTTTGATTAATTTTGTTGTTCTATACTACTGATGGGAACATTTTGGTTCATGTCTTTTCATGATATATACCATTTCTGATAGGTATATGAATTGCTGAGTCATAGAATGGTCATATATCCAATAATTTGTATAAAAGTTTTTTTAGTTTCCCAAAATGACCTTATAAGGTTTTTGTTGTTATTTTGTTTTGCTTTCTAGGAAGGGTTTCAGTGTGTCACCCTGGCTGCCCTAAAACTCTATAT
Source organism: Rhynchomys soricoides (assembly GCA_019843965.1). Taxonomy (NCBI): domain Eukaryota; kingdom Metazoa; phylum Chordata; class Mammalia; order Rodentia; family Muridae; genus Rhynchomys; species Rhynchomys soricoides. Next base: position 1,803,491 of record JADRCH010000114.1, read on the forward strand.
AGACCAGGCTGGACTTGAACTCAGATTTGCCTACCTCTGCTTCCCAACTGCTGGGATTGAGGACCGGCATGTCTAACAGTTTTACCAATTTAAATGCCCATAAACACCATTTATCTTAAAGTTAGAGTATTCGAGGATTATAGAAGCTTTGATGGAAAACAGGAATTTGCCACAAATCATTCAGTTGATATTTCCATTTTATTTAAATGGATACTTACTGAGTACTACAATTTACTTGAATCTTTGATTTTTATTTCAGAGACATTTACTTTACTTCATTGTGGAAAACTGGGGCAAGTTACAAGATTATTTCTTACAATTGTGTGTTGCATCATCGAATAAAAAGAATATATGTTGAAAGTAAGTGTTGAGATTTTCCTTAAACCTTTGTGTAGATTCAAAGCACTTTCACTAATTTTTACTAAAACATTGTTGAACGGTATGAATTCAATTTTATTTTTCTCTCAAGTACTGGAGATTAAACTTAGAGCTGAAAGTGCATCCCCTTGACCCACATCCCCAGCCCTTTTTCACATTTTGAGATAGCATCTAATTTGCCTATGCTGTCCTTGAACTTAGTCTGACAGGCCTTGATGTTGGTGATCCTCCTGCCTCAGAATCCTGGATAATTGGGATTATGTTCCTATGCCACAAAGCCTGGCTGGCTTCTTTGCTCTTTGTTTATTGCCAGAGCAATACCGATTAGACACTGGGAATGTGTTGAAATTATACACTACACAATCATTTGCACCTGTTTTTTTGTTTTTGAGTCAAGGTCTTACTATTTGTAGTCCTAGCTAACCTGGAATTTGACATGTAGATGGGGCTGGACTGGAAATCAACAGAAATGTATTTGTTTCTGCTTCCCAAATGCCAAAGTTGAAGGCTGTCTGTCACTCATGTATCTCTTTTCCCTGCCCTACTCCTGAGGTTTTTGCAAAGCTAACCTTCATTCAAAATATAAATTAAGGAGAAAGCTGATTCTTTGCAGGAGGGACCAGAGCCAGACTCCCTAATAACCCAGTATCTTCATTTCACTATTGGAGTTTTTTAAATAATTTTTTTAAAGCAGAGAAATTTTAGAGATCAAATGCTTCTGAACAGAATATAAAGTACAATGCCACAGAACGTGAGGAAATCAACTCGTTTTATTTGGATTTCTACGTCTTTTACAATTCTTCCCCCCTCCCAACAAGACTTTGTTCTCATTAGTAATTCAGAGTTAATGTTAACCCTATAAGAGAAGGCATAAAATTTTGATTAAAGGCTTAGTACCAATTAATTCTAAGGTTGGTATGGTTGGTATTTTTATTAGGACCGAGAGCTTATAATATCTAAATCCATTGTAGAGAGAATCATATTAGACTTCTCAGTCCTTTTCCAGTTTTCTATCACTAAAAATGTACTTTAGAGATTTATTTAATGTATAACTGTTTGCCAGTGTATATATACATGTTCCTATCATTACCTGTTTTTGAGGCTAGAAGGGAACAGGAAATTCCTTAGAACTGGATTTACAGACATTGTGAGCCTCCATGTAGGTGTTGGGAGCTGAACTTGGTGCTGGTAAGTACTGAGCCAGCTCTCAACCATCTACTTTAATATCAGCATTTCTTTTCACCTATTCACAATATTCAGATCTGGGTCTATCAGGTGCAAAGAAAAATATTCTGCCAAAGCAAGTCTAGTTAGTTGCTGATTTTGTATGGGTGTATTTCTATGTACATGTCAGGTCCATTCCTCAGGAGCTGTTACCTAGCTTTTGGTTGTTTTTAAAGATAGTGTCTTTTATTGGCCTGGAACTTGCCGAGTAGGTTAGCCTGGCTTATCAGCAAGTCCCAGGGATTCACCTGTCTTTGGTTCCCCAGCAGTAGGAGAACAAGGGCATCCCACCATGCCTAGTTTTTTCTTGTACTTTCTGAGAAATAAACATAGGTCCTTGTGCTCACATGACACTTTACTAACTGACCTAGACCTTTATTCTGTAAAATGATTATTATGCTAATATAGATTCATAAAATTGGTACAGGTATAGTAATTCCTTAACCAAATGGTTTCCCAAATAACCACACTGAAAGACTAGGACTTACTAAACTTGCCGAGCCAAATACTGAGCAGTTATTCCTCCATTCTAAACTTCCAAGCTAGTTAGGCTTCCTCCCAGACAATATTCCCATATTACTTTCATTTTTGGGGGTAGTTTTTTGTTCCAGTTCTCTTCTGTTGCTTCCTTGACTTTTCCTTGTGGGTTTTTCCTTCCTTCCTTCCTTTCTTCCTTCCTTCCTTCCCTCTTTCCCTCTTTCTCTACTCCTCCTAGAACTGGAAGTTCCATTTTATCCTCTTCAAAGCTCTGTATTGGATCATTGACTTTTATTGGCAATGTGGAGAAAGAATGAGGAGCAATATTTATACAAACTTGAGATAGGAGCTTCTAAGAATAAACATAATAACAAAACTAGTTCAGACTGAAACCAGATAATGGAATAGAGAAATCAGCATTTGAAATAATACAGATTTTATGCTGTGTACAAAAACATACTGTAAGTACTATCCCTGATGTAAGTGGAATGGCACATTTGATAAATAAAATTCATCACCACTCCCTCGAATGTTGCTTTTGTACATTTATGCCACCATCCCTGGTGGACCCCTAATTCGAGTCCATGTCTGCTGATTCATATTCAGTATATTCAGCTCATAAATCCTTACAAAGATCTTTCTCCCTGAATCACAAGACCTGACTGTTACATCAGTCGTTCCTCTAGGCTCTTTGCACCATTGGTTGTTCTTTACTACACTATATTTTACCCTAGCTGAAGACATTTCACTTGGACATTTGTTCACAATTGTGCTTTGTTTGTAGTAAGTACTCCCCCACCCCTCTGTGCTTGGTTTTTCAAGACAGGGTTTCTCTGTGTAGCCCTGGCTATCCTGGAACACTGTGGACCGGGCTGGCCTCGAACTCACAGAACCCCATCTGCCTCCCACTCCCGAGGGCTGTGATTAAAGGTGTACACCACCACCACCTGCCTAGTAGGTAAGACCTTGTAGGTATTTATAATTTATTTTCTTACATATTGAGCTTCTATATAAAATACTAAACCACCTGTATTTGCTTTCCAACAACATTGACTTTTTCAGTGTTATTGAGCTAGGCATGGTGGCACACGCCTTTAATCCCAATACGCAGTGGGTAGAAGCAGGGGGATCTCTTAATGAGTTGGAGGCCAGCCTGGTCTACATAGTGAGTTCCAGGACAGCCAGGGCTGTGGAAAGAGAGACTGTTTTGAAGAACAAACAAAAAGATAAAATAAATGTTGTTGGTTTAAAGGTGTGGTAGTGGGGCAGAGGTATTGAGAAGAAAATGCTGAACTCAGTTAAAGACAGGGACTGACTATATCTTACAACCCATCAGAACCATGCCATCCTACTTTACAAGGCAGAAGACCAGGCAAACTTTCTCATGGGTTGGCAGGCCATTGCCGAATCGAAAACAGTTCCACCAAATGTACAAGTAAGTAGTGAAGCTCTTTGATTGGACTGCAGAATGTAGCCTGTCAGGCTAAACTGTTAATAGTTTGTATTTAAACTGTTCTATCCACTGTGGATTGAGGTTTGAGGGATAACAGATAAGAATTTTTTGATTAAGATGTTTTTGTGTGATACAAAAACACCTGTTTTGGCTTGTTAGTAAAATTTGATGTATACCATCATGTCATCTACTTCGGGTGAATTTGAAACTTAAAAAGTGATGTTGGTGCTATGTCCTTCCCACCTTTGTACTTGTGAGGGTGCCTGTGGTGTATGGATGCATATGTATGAGGTATGCTCACTGAAGGCCCGGAGCTGGTAGAAGTTGAGTACTTCCTTGATTGACCTCTACTTGTTTATTGTGATATTTTAATCTTTTGAGAATGTCATTCTGTATTCTGATTCTTCATTGTCCTCCCCACTCCTCCCATTACCACCCACTCTATGTCATCCCTTTCTACCCAACTTTGTGATTTCTTTCCTTTTTTTTCCCCCTTTCCCACATGACTTAAGTTTGTGTTGTGTGGCTAGTCTTGGGAGTCGGCCTGTCCTATAGGGATCAGTTTATTAAAGACAACTAACTGACTCTCCCTCTCCTAGCTATCAAATGTCAATAGCTACCTAGCTACTCCTTCCTCTGTGCTAGGATTTTTATATGGCTGGAGCTTATGAAAGTCTTGAGCATGCTGTCACAGTTGCCTTGAGTTCATATGTGCACCTGCCCAGTTGTATCTGGAAAACACTTTTTTCTTGATGTTGTTATCAACTAGAATCTCTTAGAATCTTCTTGTCTGGCTCTTAGAGCTTAGAGAAACCGTTTCTAGGAATTTCTAGTTTAAGAACATCTTTGAACTTGAGAAATGGCTCAGTGGGTGTGAGTGCTGGCTGTTCTTTCAGAGAATTCATGTTTGATTCCCCCACATATATTATGACTCAACTTTCTGTAAACTTCAGTCCCAGGGGAATCCAGGCCCCCATGGGCATGGCACATGCATGTGGTGCATAGGCAAACATTCAAACAAGCCCTCATTACATGAAATAGAAACTAAGTCTCAAAGAATTTAAGAGCAAGCAGGATAGGTGTGTCCTTTAAAGGAATGCTGTCTTTAGTATCAAATTCTAAAAGTCTTTCCCCACTTTAATTACCATGTTTCTTTGTTACTTTCTAGAGAACTTTGTATGAAAATCAGTGATTGTTCTGAAATTCACATCAAGGTTGGACAGTTTGTATTGATTAAAGGGGAAGATAATAAAAAGCCCTATGTTGCCAAACTGATTGAATTATTTCAAAATGGTGAGTTCTGGTCTGAATTGGGAGCCTTATCTTATGGGGCATGATTGCAAAGTATGCACCAGGGGAGGCCACTGAGTTCTCTTTTCATAGGCACTTGTAGAACACTATGAACCATGAGGTGGATCACATAAGTATTAGTTGTTTCTTTCTCTGACTAGAATTTATGTACTTGGCAGCATGGTGTGGGGTAAAATGGAATTAGAGGGCTCAAGAATTTAGCTTTTCCATTATTTTTAGGGGCAAGAATGTTCTGAGTACAGCATTTGGGGGGTAGGAAGTTTGAAAGACAATAGGAAAACTGGTGATTTGTACTGCTAGGTATGTGTTTTTTAGTTTTAATATGAGGAAGTTACTATGGAATTTTTCAAGTATGATTTCTTTTCAAGTAGAGAGGAAGCAAATTGCATTAGAAAGATATGACAGTTCCTGTTCAGACAGAAAAAGAAACATTTTGATTTTTAATTCTTGGGGCTTTGTACAAAGTTTGACAGGCTAGAAAAAAAATGATGCTTTTCATTAGAGGCTGGGATAGGTGCAGATTCAGGATCTGCCTAGTGAGTGAGGTTGTACTCACAGCTACTTCCTGATGTCTGGGAAGGTAGGAACAGGCTAGAGCTCTAGAGGGAAGAGCAAGAAGCAAGGGAGCAGTTTGAAACTATATAAAGCCTTCTCTCCCTAAAGATAGAGTTGCTGGAGTCCTTTGGAGGTTTATAAGCCTAAACGGGACAGGGAAGAACAGTAGAGATTTTTACTCAACACAGATGGGAGGGAGGGATGTTTGACAAGCATGGGGAGAAACCTCATCAAGCTATTATCTACCAGAGCAGGAGTACATCGGTGTAAGATTTACGAGCCCTTGTGTAGAACTTCAATTAATGACTTAATATCTCTACAGAGTTAAGGATAGAGGACCATGATCATACTATTGAAAATACATTCTTTTGCTTTTGGGGATGTTATCACAATGGTAAATTATAAGATTAAAGCTGAAGGTTTCCAAAATTCATCATAGTAGTTATTGGTTGAGTTCTTACAAGGACTTTAATTTTGTTTTTACATTTCTTTATCTCCTTTATTTAATGGATGTGTGTGTGTGCAAATTCATTGTAGTCTACATGAGAGAAATCAGAGGACGCTTGTGGGAGTTGGTTCTCTCCTTCCACTGTGTGGGTTCCAGGAAATAAGCTAGGTTGTCAGGGTTGGTTCCAAGTACCCTTACTTGTTGACTCTTCTTAGCATCCCAGTACTTTTTTTTTGTTTTGTTTTTTTTCGAGACAGGGTTTCTCTGTGTAGCCCTGGCTATCCTGGAACTCACTCTGTAGACCAGGCTGGCCTCAAACTCAGAAATCCGCCTGCCTCTGCTCCCGAATGCTGGGATTAAAGGCGTGGCCACCACTGCCCAGCTTGCCTTACTATTTAATCTTCCGCTTTCCACCCAATCCTCCTAGGATCTGAAGTTCCTTCCAAGAAATGTGCTCGAGTACAATGGTTTGTCCGATTCTCTGAGATTCCTATCTCTAAAAGACACTTGTTAGGCCGGAGGCCTCCTGCACAGGAAATATTCTGGTATGACTGTTCTGACTGTGATAACAACATTTATGTGGAGACCATCATTGGCCCTGTTCAGGTTTGTACCTTAAATCCTGGGTTCTATCTTTAGCTCCCACACTGCATGACTTCAGAAATACTACTAGTTCTATTTTGAATTTTCTTCTAATCCTCTGGTTGGCTGCTTGCCCCAACACACAGATACTGACAGCACAGAGCATATGCTCTGGGCTTTCTAGAGGAAGCAACATTGGGATTACGACTGGAAAGTAGAGCAGGAATTAGAAGATGCGACTTAGTGGAAAATGATACTATAACGAGAACAGAACATTGTAAGGCTGGGTATATAATGAGGACTTCACCTGAATAACTCAGTATGGAGAGTGCTCACCACTAAAGACAACCCCGTGATACAGACTTTTTTGATTCAGGAGCTGAGCTGTTGAGTCTTATTTCTAGAGCTGTTTTCATATCCCAAAGTAGGATTATGCGCGCGCGCTCGCTTTCTCTCTCTCTCTCTCTCTCTCTCTCTCTCTCTCTCATTCGGCTTCGGATGGGAAATTGGTTTAACAACTGGCCACAGAGACCAGTCTGACCTGGCTATAGTATTTTATTTCATGGTTAAATGAGTAAAGGCAGGAAAGGTAGATGCAGACGTTGAAGCAGATAGATTTGGAAGGTTTAGCTTTTGTCAACTTGACAACTTGACATAACGAGAGATGTTTGGAAATACCGCCAACAAATCGGTCTGTAAGCAAGTCTATGGGGCATTTTATTAATGATTGATGTAAAGGGCCCAGACCACTAAGTATGCTACCTTCTGAGTTGTAAAGGAAAGCAAGGGCAGTAAACAGCATTCATTCTTCCTTGACCTCTGCTTCAGTTCCTGGCTCCAGTTCCCTCAGTGATGGACTGCTACTGTGACTGCAAGCTGTAAGGTGAAATAAACCTTTTCTTCCTCCAGTTAGTTTTGGTCAGTGTTTTATCATAGCAACAGAAGGTAGCTACAACAGAAGGGCAGAGGAAAACTGGGAGTTATAAGCAGGACTTCATTAGAGCCGGCCTCTGCTAGTGTGCAAGACCATTTAGGGAACACCAAGCAACAAGTGAGGTAGAGCTTGATCTTAGAAGGCAATGAAAAACAGTTTAAGAGGCAGGAAGGTGGTGGCTCATGACTTTAATCCCAGCACTTGGGAGGCAAAGGCATGTAGATCTCAGAGTTCTAAGCCAGCCTGGTCTACAGAATGAGTTCCAGGACAGTCAGAGGTCTCAAAACCAAAGAGAGAGGTGGTAGGGGGAGAGGAGAGGAAGAGAAGAGAACCTGTTTAAGTCATCTGATCTTGGAACTGTGTGGGGCCACCATTAACTGTCTAGCATATTGAGCCATTTTGGGGAGTTTGGCTTAGGTGAATAGATTGGGGGTGGAGGGCAAGCAAGGAATGGGCTGCTATGTGCTTGAACTGAGACGATGGCAAGAATGAAGAAGAAACCAGCCAGGTGAGGATATAGTCCAGTTAGTAGACCATGTATGAAGCCCTGGGTTCAATCACCAGCAGTATGTAACCCAGCTGTGGTGGGCCCTCTCCTGAAATTCCAATACTCAAAAAGTAGAGTTAAGAGGATCAGAAGTTACAGGAGACCCTGTCCAAAAAACAGTAAAGCTTATGAGAGAGAAAAAGAATAATTTGCTGGGCATGGAGGCGGGGGCTGGCAGATCTCTGAGTTTGAGGCAGGGCTACATAGAAAGATACTTTCTCAAAAACAAAATTGGAATAATTTACATTTCATCAGAATTCTTGGACTATTCATGGCTTTTTAAATGCTCAGTTTTTCAATCAGTGTGCTGTACAGTGTCTGTCTCTTTAGATATAAAAGGTGGCATTTCATATAAAGATGTGAGCTTAAATAGGTGTCACTGCAGCCATGATAGTCTTTCTTAGCTGTGTAGTCTTCACATTTTCTTGTTCATCTCACTTCCAAAATTCAGGTAGTGGCATTAGCCCCAGAAGAAGTGATGCCTGTGAATCAGAAAAGTGAGGAGACACTGTTTGTGAAGCTATCCTGGAATAACAAGAACTTTGCACCACTGCCACCAGAAGTACTTGCAGCATTGAGGAAACTAGAAGATAGCCCTGAGTGCCAAAAACCTTTAGAAGCCAAGATGAAGAGTGTAAAAAGCCCTTCCTGGAACACAACAGAGCAAGATGTCAAAAGGATTGAGTCAAGGCATTCCATTTCCAAATCTCACCAGACTCCTGTGCAAACTGTCACCCCCAAAGCAAAGAAGTCGCTGGAATTTGATGGTTAAGTGTGGCTGTAAAATAGTTTTACCTCACTGTGCTTATATTCCCCTTTATAATAGATCAGTTCTTCCTCCCCCAGCACCTGCTGCCTGGTGATGTGATTGCTGCCTCTATAATTGGCTTTTTCTGGGATGTCATTGCTGGAATCACAGTCTGGCCTTTTGTCTGGCTTAGGTTCATCCATTAGGGAGTCATCCCTATTATTACCCTATTGGTGATGTCCTTTTTATGCAGTGCTCCATTGTATCAATAACTACACCTTATTTATTCTTAAGACATCTGGATGTTTTTAGTTTTTGATGATTGTGAATAGAGCTGTCCTAATTAATGATTCACACTGACATTAGATGACTCTTCAAGCTCTGTGTATTGTCTCGTGCCATATATATGACTCAAATTGGCTCCTCTAAGGTTTTTGGGGTTTTTGAGATAGTTTTTCTGTGTAGCCCTGGCTTTCCTGGAACTCACTCTATAAACCAGGCTAGCCTCAAACTCAGAGATCCTCTGAGTGCTGAGTACCTCTGCTGAATGCTGAGATCAAAAGTGTGTGTTTCTGTTTGCTTTAAGACTAGACATTTCTGCCTGCCATCCCCTCAGTCAGATCAGCATGTCCTGTGGATCGGATCAGGGTAGAATCTCATTCACCTTTTGTTTCTTGCTTGCTAGGGCCTAATTATATACCTTGCCTCTTTAATAGTTCAGTTATATCTATGAAGGGCTGTGATTCTCGATTCTCATAATCCTGACAAGTGTGGAACAGATCTTCATGTAATGATTGTCTTCAGGAATCCTTCCTTTATCTTGGCAGATATAGTCTGGATTTAAAAAGAACAGAAAAAACTTGGGTCTGGTGATACTCAGTAATATACTATAAAATTTCTTCAAATTCTGTTGCATTGGGGGTGGGTACTGTGCAGTGTTGACTTGGGAAAGCTTAATTACTGAATATTTATCTATAAAAGCTGACCTAGAAGTCAAATTCTAGATCCTACAGATGCAGCTCAGTGATGGAGCACATGCTTAGCAAGGACCTAGGTTCAATTAACAGTGCAGAAATATAAAAACAATAAATAAAAGCCATATACATTTATTAATAGAAAAATTGTTTAGAAAAGAAGAGGCCATTTGGCCTACAGGAGGACACTGTGGGTGTTACTTCAGTTATATCGTGAGATTGGGGATATGTATGAACAGATGATGTTGTCTGTCTCTCTAGGCTTAGGCTTTACCAGGAAGCCTAACATGAGGCTGTCACAGAAGATCTTGTGTGACTCCTTGGATTCTCAACCATCTAAACGAAGAGCAGCCTACTCTGAGACCATCTCACCACCTAAAAGGTCTCAACATGGTGAAATCAAGACCTCTTCAGCTTTGGAAACTCTAAGAAAAAATGGACAGGCTCAACTCTTTTGTGCCAAAGGTAGCGTGATTCTGAAAGCCCAGGGCCCAGCTATGATGACCACAAAGGTTAGTGTGGAGAGCGCACTTAGCCCTATCAGGAGCCGGTTGAGATCTTCAGTGGTGCCTTCTGAGAGTCTGACACCAGAATGCACTGGGAGGTAAGCAGGGGCAACTTAAGATACTTTATGGGAGGAGAAATGAGTGCTGTAGAGGAGACGTCCTAGCCTTGTGTAACCAGACTGAGAGTCTCTGAGGGTCTTTCCTAAGTAAAGGGTTCAGAACATAGATCCCTAGTAAGTTATGCTCCATCTCTCAGGCCCCGGAAATCTGTATTTTGAGGTGCTCTTTGAGTTTAGGTGTGGTAATTTATGCCTGTAATCAGGAGGCAGAGGCAGGACTAGTAAGTTCAAAGTTAGCTTGAGCTACATAGTGACATTATCTCCAAAAAGAAAGAAATGCTTTTCTCTTCAGATGTCATTTGAAAATACTGATGTTTGTTTCTGAAACTATTGCTTCATAATCCTGGATTTCATTTGTTTCCTGTGGCTCTTTGCCACATTTAATGATCATTTTGTTTTCAATCAAGTTGGTTTTTGATTTTTGGTTTTTTTAACCTGGAATCTACTCTTAAATATAGTAAAAGAAGATAATAAATCTAGGCTAGGACAAGCTTTATATTATAGTTCAGCACTTTAGTAGTTAATTATAAACTTAGATTTTATTTTTTCAAAATCTACTTTATTTAGGTTCTTAAACACTTCAATCCCCCTTACAACCCACTGGCCAGAGAGGTGGGGGGTTAATGGGAAAAGGGTGTTGTGGACCTGCTTAGAAGTAGTTTCTTGGGGCAATTCCACTTCAACAGCAAACACCAAGTCAGTAGCAGCAGCATGAGTTGGAAGTGGCCAGAAGCAGCTGGAATACCACATGAAGTTCTTTGACAAGTTTCTCTCTACAAAGTAAAGACCAGTAAAGCCTTGCACAGAGTAGCAATGGAAGAGTGTCCTCTCACTGTTTGTGGGGTTCTATTTATATTCTTTCTAAACATCAGGGGCCCTCTCACAAGACAGCTTCCAGAAAAACATCATGCCACAACTGAGTTGTTAAAGAAACCAGAAATTTCCACTTCAGATAAGTTGTATAATTAAAATGTGACAGACTACAAATAGCGTGATTTTTCAATGTTTCTTAAGTAGAAATTTTCAGTACCTTGCTCATAATAAGTTGCTCAATACATATTTTATACTGAATATATTTCTGCTAACTTTGAGACTTTGTAAACATGACAAATAAAAAAGGGGCAAAATCTGTTAGGGCTTAGTCCGTTTTGGTCTATAATAGCAGTGTGATAAGTCTGATTTAAATGATGTGGTAAAAAATTTGGATTTCTTTGATAAGCTTTTTAGCAAAGTTTGGTGAACTCTTGCCAAGGTTGGTATAAAAAGAATAGACGCCAGTGAGACCCGACTGTCCCCAGTACTTACTGTGGTCCTCGAATCCCAATGTCTTCCTATAACCCGGTGTGATACCTGCAGGGAGGCAAAAGAACAAGAAACTCACAAAGAACCCATCCATACTTCTCATCGTGTCCGTAGAAGGAATTCTCTCTTGACTTTGAAGCGGATTAGGCAACAGCTTCGGTAAGACTACCCATTAAAAAGCAAAACAACCTTGTTCCCTTCTGTGACAGCATCTTGTCCCTTAATGTCCCTTCTATTTGAATGGCTAGTAGTACATTGATACTTTTTCACCTAGCATTTTGTACAAGTGTCTTAATTTGAAAGAGACAAGAAATGTTAACCTGGCCTTGTGGTTCTTTGGCTCATGCCTGGTGTTTCCACCAAGTCTGGGAATATGGGATGCCTGACGGCATTAATTTTGATTTTGATAGACCTATTTGATTTGGGCTTCTGAAACTGAAATTTGGGAAGATTAACATTTGTAATATCTCATGAATAAAATAGGGAATATATTTTGTTGAGGGATTTAGTGGAATGTGTAATGCCTATATCAAAAATGAAACAAATCCCATATTGTCTGGTGGTGGAATAGACTGTAATGCCTCTAAGGCACACTTTATACAGTTATTAAGGCCTGTACACTAAATAATAGAAAATAATTAGTCTCCATCACTCAGGCTTCCAGATGGCGATAAAAGTGACCATGAAGAGGATGAGTCCATATCCTCAGCAGAAGTGTCAGACTCCGATAGTGAGGAGGAAGATGAGTTTCCCTCCCTTCCAACAAGAAATCCCCTGGGGCAGTCCAGGACCCGGAGAATGGCTTCTAAGCCATCATTGCAGACCCCCTCCAAGTCACCAAAGAAAACTGTAAGGTTCTTTTGGGTTTCTTTCCCAGTGACACGTCCCTCTTGTATGGTAAAGAAAGGTAATGCCAAGACCAAACAGTAACGGTTGGATTCTTAGCATAGTTAAAAAATAGTCTGTCCCTAAGAGGAACAGGTCTACGTGAACTTGAGGACTGAAAATTAGTCTACTTAAAGATGATCCTTTTACCCTTGTGTTATTTTAATTTAGACAGTGTGTTGCTATGTAGTCCAGGCTGGTCCCAGACTTCAAGCATGTGCTACTGCATGTGACTAGCTCAAGATGATTGGGGTTCAAGTTCCTCTTAAAGGCCAGAGTCAAATGGCCAAGAGCCCAGCCTCCTGAGGGAAGTACATACCCTGACATATTCTGGTGTTTGCATTTCCCTTGGCATGCAGAGGGATTTGAAGCCTAGGCTGCACTTGATGCAGCTGAGAAACCAGGAGAGCTGCTTCAGTGTGGTAATGACTGCAATAGCAAAGTGGAAGGAGGTTCTGATGGAACTAGAACAGCATTAAAGGTGCTTGAGTCTTCTCGTACAGAGGTGGGTTTGAGCAAGCAATACCACTGTCAAACACAGCAGGACTCTTTAGCATACAGTTAGGAAATGCTTACTTAGACACTGTTTTCCATTTTCCCAGATCAAGATGGAGCTGAGGCTGAAATCTGAGAACAGACTCTAGGAAGGGAGTCTAGTAAATCCCATCTGAACTAGAGGCCACATTTACTGCAGTCTGAGTGCAAAAAGTTCTCTGTCCTGTTTGTTCACATACCCTGGGTCTCACCTGAAAGAAGGAAGGACTTTGTGGCTCTTTGAGCATAATTAAAAAGTCTTCTAGACTTCTGGTACTTTCTTGTGCGTGGTGTTGTCTCCCCCAGTTAATAGATAAATGACCTTTTAAACAGAGTCTGCACACATTGTGCCTGGGGAAAAGCTGAGCTATGACTATTACTCCACCCCTGGAGGAGAAATGAGACAAAGCACTGGTCTGTTCCACACAGTAACCCTCAAGAAAGAAAGAGCCTATGGAGCTGGGGAAATGGCCCAGTGTTTAAAGGACTTGCTTTCCCAGAGGACCTGAGTTTAATTCCAGCACTCAATGCCAATTCACAACTGTCTGTAATTACATTGTTGGCAAACTAAGTGTTCTTGTCTGGTGTCTTTGGACACCAAGCATGCACATCGTATACAGACATACATATATACAGATAAAACTCCCCTGCACATGAAATAGTTTTTTTTTGTTTTGTTTTAAAAAAAGAAAGAATAGGCCTATGAGTGAGTGCAGTGACAGGGATTTGTAGTAGAAAAATCTGGTGAGGCTTTTTTTGTTTTTGTTTTCTCTGCAGTGTACTAGGTTATGATGGATTGAGGAATTCCTGAGTCAAATCTTAACCATATTTTCAAATATAGAAAAAATACTTCAGGAATCACACATGACCTATGGCTACTCTTTTTGAGCAGAGTAGCTTGAGATACATAACATTTTTTTTTTTTTTTTTTTTTTTTTGCTTTGAAATATTTAGAGAAAGGGCAGGAATATAACTCAGAACACCTGCATAATATATGAACCCTGGGGATTTTGTTTGTTTTTGAGACTAATTGTATAGCTTTACCCTGTGTCAGCTTCCCAGGTCCTGGGATTTGTGTGCACCACCATTCCTGGGTGAATAATCTATATTTTTTATTTCATCAATTTAACTATTTCATCCCAATTCTATATAAATATTAGAAAAAAGGATCATGCTTGGACTATGAACATGTTTGATGTGAGGGGGCAGAGATAGGGGATGAATAATTTTTATTTTATACATGTAGGAGGTAAGACTACCTTTTGTCTTTTGCCAGCGTAACTTTGGTTCTGGGTAGTTTTGTTTTATTACAATTAATATTCTTCTTTAAATACAGCCTAAACCTAGAACACCTCATCGCGCCACTCCTCAGATCCGAGACAGAAATTTGGCTGTCCAGGAGCCAGCTAGTGTGCTTGAAGAGGCCCGGCTGAGGTAATGCTGCTCAGGGGTCCTCCTCTTCTGTAACTGGAGGTTGGTTGAGCTGGTCCTACTGTACAGCAGATGGAGGACAGAATGGCAAGCACTTACAAAAACCTCTTAAACAGCCCCTGGCTGACTAATGCAAAGGAAGGGAACGCCTCCAGTGCTGCTGCCATCATCTCTGGGATGGGAGGGGTTTCTATGGCTGGTGCCTCTTAGTTTCAGGGCCCTAAGTAAGAATTCTTTTAAAATGCAGGAACCCGTTAGAGATCAAGATTTTTGGAAGGTCATAGGTTTGAATCTACCCAAGTGGTTCTGTTGTAGAAGGGGAAGTTGGGCGAGGCGGCATGGAGAGAGGTGAGAGGTGGATGAAGCATTCCCTTTTATCATATAGCTTCCATATAGGAATAATAGAGGGTCTTTTCCATTCTTGTGGGTAGATGGTGACACTTGTAAAGCCTTTCTTTTCTTCCATCCATCACCAACTGTAGGCTGCATGTTTCTGCTGTGCCTGACTCTCTTCCCTGTCGAGAGCAGGAATTCCAAGACATCTACAGCTTTGTGGAAAGTAAACTTCTTGATGGGACTGGAGGGTGAGTAGTAAGAGCTCTGCCTTCCCAGGATGCATGGTAAGCAGAACCATTGCTAAGCCTAGGAGAGTAGAATTCTGCCTTTCGGAACTAGTGAGGCTTGATTCCCAGCACTACATAAAATGTATATGGTGGTGAGGTAGAAGAAGCAGGAAGATCAGGAGTTCAAAGTCATCCTTGGCTACACAGTGAGTTTGCTGCTTGCTTGGGCTATGTGAGATTTTTGTCTCAGTTTTAAAAGGGGCAGGGATAACCTTTGGTAGTAATTTTGCACGTATAGCCTTGACTGTAGAATGAATGTCCTAGCCGGTCCAAATGACCGATATAGTCTTCACGATTCTAACTTTCATCTCAGGTCTTGCTCTTTCTTAACATGTGGATGGCATGGACCCAGGCTATGTTTATTGTTTTCTTGCTCTAGGTGTATGTACATTTCTGGGGTCCCTGGGACAGGGAAGACAGCCACAGTGCATGAGGTCATACGCTGTCTGCAGCAGGCAGCACAAACAAATGATGTTCCTCCCTTTCGATATGTTGAGGTTAATGGGATGAAGCTGACAGAACCCCACCAAGTCTATGTGCAGATTTTACAGGTAGGCTAAGTTGTTCGGGGTTTTTGGGAAACAGTTCCTTAGAAACACAATGAAAAGGAAAGGATTACTTAATTTTATGTGCATTTCACAAGTTTATCCAGAGGTGGCAAGGGAATATTTAGACTCTAGACTCAAAGATCTTGGTCTAAGAGGCTAGATTTATTACATGCCAACATGGAAGAGGCCCCTAGCTCGCAGATGACATGAAGCTTGTCTTGGAATTGGATGTAAACCTTGTTCTTTCATTTGCTGTTACCTTGGAACAGGTAATATCCCTCTAGGTGAAGGGACTAGAGTAAGAGGCAAAGTACAGACTCCACTTTAAGATCAGGGGAATGGAGTCATTACTATTTACTACAGCAGTTGCTTTTCCCCTGTGTAGAAACTGACAGGCCAGAAGGCAACAGCTAATCATGCAGCAGAACTGCTGGCGAAGCAATTCTGCATCCGAGGGTCCCAGAAGGAAACCACTGTGCTGCTTGTAGATGAGGTGAGGTCCTGGGGTACATATCTGTCTCGCTGCTGGGGTGCCCAAGCACTGCTGGGGAGCTGGCAAGCAGCTCGGGGGAGGCAGGACACAGTCCATAATGGGGGTCCTCGGTCCATGTTTTCTTGGATGGGAAACAGTGGAATCTGTGATGATTGCAGTGGTTCCCAGCCTCTTGGGTACCTAGATGCTGCTGGGGTACTACTGGGAGTTAGGAACTTGGTTCAAGCTTCCCCTCGGTGCATGAATGAGAAGGTCTGCGGTACAACGAGTGTCACAACAAAGGTCTCTGCTGTTGTAATCCTTGATGAAGAAGAGGTCTTTGCTCTGCCAAACCATTTTATTTGATGGTAGATGTGAATGCATACACCTTACTCAGGGTGAACCAGGCATTAAATACCTTTGCGGGAAGAAGTGCCCAGGAGGGGAGCTCATCAGCTGAACAGTCGGGGCCTCAGGACTCCAGGCTTTTATTCTATGTGACTGATTGCCATGGTCAGTAGTGTAGGCTATCACTTATGTGCCCTGGCTCGGTGTCTGAAGTGACACTCTATCTATCTATCTATCTATCTATCTATCTATCTATCTATATTGTCGCCTTTGGCAGCTTGACCTTCTTTGGACTCGCAAACAAGATGTAATGTACAACCTCTTTGATTGGCCTACTCACAAAGGAGCCCAGCTGATAGTTTTGACCATTGCCAACACCATGGACCTTCCAGAGAGGATCATGATGAACCGTGTGTCTAGCCGACTGGTGAGTCCAGGGTGTTCTGCAAAAATGAAACTATAAAGGACCAGGAAATATGATTTCTGCTATAATTGTAATTTTTATGCTGGAATGAAAAACATTGATTGCCCTTTTCTATAAATACCATGTCTTGGCTTTCTAGTCCCACAAAGTACTGGAAGTTTAATAACTTTTTTAAAATATCTAAGCTTATAGTGCCTGCCACCTCTTTTTTTGTTTTGTTTTTTTGTTTTTTGGGGTTTTTTTTTGTTTTGTTTTTCGAGACAGGGTTTCTCTGTGTAGCCCTGGCTGTCCTGGAACTCACTCTATAGACTAGGCTGGCCTCGAACTCAAAAATCTGCCTGCCTCTGCCTCCCAAGTGCTGGGATTAAAGGCGTGCGCCACCTCTGCCCAGCAGCCAGTACTCTTTTTTTTTTTAAAAAAAAAGATTTATTTATTTTTATTTATATGAGTACACTGTAATTGTCTTCAGACACACCAGAAGAGGGTATCAGAGCCCATTACAGATGGTTATAAGCCACCGTGTGGTTGCTGGGAATTGAACTCAGGACCTTTGGAAGAGCAGTCAGACCAGTTAACCACTGAGCCATCTCTCTAGCCCCGCCTGCCACCTCTTAGGTACTTAGAATAAAGCAGAGAGCCAGACAGACTGTGCCTTCATGGGCTTATGGTTTGTCAGGAAGCACCAACATCAAACCATGAAGTAGATGGTAAGGGAAGATGGGAGCTATGCATTTCCTTAAAGCACCTCTGTCTCCTTGAAAGATTCCAAGAAAATAAAAGTTTATAATATAAAACAGAATAGTTTGGTATCTACTGTCGTGCAGAGTACCCAAGTCAACTAGGCAGCACCTAAAAGGGAAAATGGGAAGAAATTAATAGATTGTTATGTGGGACTTGAGAATCAAGCTTGAGGACCTGAAAGTGGTCCCCCCCTCCGATCTGTCATCTTGACTCTTCAGGGCCTCACCAGGATGTCTTTCCAGCCCTATTCTCACAGCCAACTGAAACAGATCTTAGTGTCCCGACTGAAGCATCTAAAGGCCTTTGAGGATGATGCCATCCAGTTGGTAGCCAGAAAGGTATGTCATCTTCAGGATGCTCCTTGCTATATTATACCTTCAAGCCGTTCAACAAGTCCCTACTGAGCACCCATTGTGTGTGTCCTGTGCTGTATGCTCTGAATGGAGAAAACTTTGGAAGTACTATAAAATAAATACCAAAGGGTTAAGAGTGGTGGCACTTGTTTTCAATCTCTTGTCTAGCAATTCCAGGATTGGGGGACAGAAGCAGACAGATCCTTGAGTTTGAGCCTGTTCTGGTTTATATAGGAGGTTCTGGGTCAGCCAGGGCTAAATTGGTGAACTACTGTCTCAATGGATGGATGAGTGGGTGGGTAGATAAAAATTGTGGATGACTATTGTGATTCTATAGAAGGCCAAAAGGATTATGGGCTTATGTACAAGCTAACCTTGTTGATACAAGGAACAAAGTGTTTTGTGTAATTAAAGGAATCCTTTAGATCCATGTAGGAAAGACCAAAACCCTGAAATAATGAGGTGACAGTGTAAAAAAAAGTTCGACCCTTAGAAATTGGTCAGTGTTGAGACTTGTTTGTATAGAATGACCTGTCTGCAGACAAGCTGTGTGTGGAACTACCTTGGGCATTTTCTCCTTCTTTGTGTTCTCTTTCATGTGTTCACCATGAGGGCACTGTTTTACAGGGTGAGAATGTTGCTAATGAGAAAATGTTCACATGGCAACTCTACTGAAAGAGAAGGCCATGATACTAAGTCACTTATGAGAAGAGTGGCTTTGGTATGCTCAAAACAATAAAAATTGCTTATGGGGGCTGGTGAGATGGCTCAGCCATTAACAGCACTGAATTCAATTCTCAGGAACCACATGGTATCTCAAGACCATCTGAAATCTGATGCCCTCTTATGGCATGTGGTGGGTGTAATCGATTCATACATTAAATAAATCCCAAACTTTTTCTTAATTGCTTATAATTCCACTTTAAGAGATGAGTATTTAAAGGCAATGCACCATCATGCTTGGCTAAGATGACTATTAATGTCTTCGTGTATTGTTTACTTTATAGTTTTCTTGGTTTATGTGCTCTAATTTTAGAAGGAATGGATCCTTTTAGAGATAATTTGGTGTGGTCCAATGACAGTGAGTTTCAGGTTGCTAATGAGTACTGGGACTATTAGAACTGAGCAAGAGGGCTCTGTAAGCTGAAAATAATTAAAATCCAAGCGATCGGGGTAGGTACGGCAGGGTATCCGTCTAAGCACTTGGGACCGTGAGAGGAGGGTTGCAAGGTAAAGGCCAGCCTGAGCTACATTGGGATAGCCTATCAAAACTAACAAGCAAATCTCAATAAAGCATTCAAGCGTTTTTTCTAAGTCGGCTTGGGGAAGAGTGGAGGGCTCCTTGAGAGAAGGTCTTGGAAGCCATAGAAGGGGCAACAGTAGCTGCTAATGCTGCGCACTGGTTTCATATACCTGTTTCAACCCAGGCTTTCCCCCAAATTTTGCCAAATGCCAGGTTTGACACTACAAGGTGAACTGAAGAGGGCCAAGTGTGGGGTGGGTAGACTTTGCTCTGAGTGAATAAAGCTTGATTCACTGGGGCCAGCACTCCTGTGAAGGGCGATAAAACATAAACTCTTTGAACTCTTTGTTTCGGGGCCAGCGAGAGGGCAAAGAGAAAAGGGGGAAGAAATCATACATATGTACATAACATATACATACACATACATACCTACACACATACATTAATACACATTCATGCATTGGGTGGATGGAGTAAAGCTCCAACAACTTCACTTTTTTATTTTTTAAAAAAGATTTATTGTGTGTCCTCTTTAAGGGCTTCCAGTTGTTTACCTGTGTTCTCTTGTATTTCTTTAAGGGAGTTATTTATTTCCTTCTTAAAATCTTCTATCATCCTCTTGATAAGTGATTTTAAGTCTGAGTCTTCCTTTTCTGGTGTGTTGGGGTATCCAGGGCTGGCTGTGGTGGGAGAGCTGGGTTCAGCTGAAGCCAAGTAGTCTTGGTTTCTGTTCCTTGT
The DNA here is from genome assembly GCA_019843965.1 of Rhynchomys soricoides. Classification (NCBI taxonomy): domain Eukaryota; kingdom Metazoa; phylum Chordata; class Mammalia; order Rodentia; family Muridae; genus Rhynchomys; species Rhynchomys soricoides. The sequence continues at coordinate 1,823,389 of JADRCH010000114.1, forward strand.
GTTCTTGCCCTTGCCTTTCGCCATCTGGTTATCTCTGGAGTTAGCTGGTCTTTCTCTCTCTGACTGTGGCTTGTCTTTCCTTCAAGCTCAGATGTCAATATTCCTGGGAGACCAGTTCTCTCTTCCAGCTGTTCTTCAGACCCTGCGTCTGGAGTCCTCCTCTTGCTGGCTCCTTAGCACAAGTGGACGGGTAGCTTTCTCCCTGGGCTACTTGTATATGGAGAGGCTTGTAGGCCTAGGCCAGGTTTCTGGCCACAGGTGGAAGCAGGCAGGCTCTTACCTCCCTGCTTTTCCTCAGTCCCTGCGTCTGGAGCCCGCCTTCCGCTGCCTCCTCAGCACAAGTGCTAAACTTAACATCTTTTTAAAGATTTATTTTATGTATATGCGTACACCATTGCTCTCTTCAGACACACCAGAAGAGGGCATCAGATTTCATTACAGATGGTTGTGAGCCACCATGTTGTTGCTGGGAATTGAACTCAGGACCTCCAGAAGAACAGCCAGTGCTCTTAACCGCTGAGCCATCTCTCCAGCCCAATTTAACATCTTCTTAAACTTTCAATCAACTACCTTAACTTCCTATAACTATTTAAATCAAATCACGAGTTCCATAAATTCATTAATTCATCCAAACAGTATTATTTTATGAAAATCCATCTTCATATTGATCTACAGGAAAATTACCCAATAGAGTGGAGGGTCTCCCCATGTCCAGTCACAATGCTAGATATATGAGGAATATAGCAATGACAAACATAGGAAGGCACATCAGTATCAAGAAGCAATCCGGTGCCTTTCCATTGGAATTGTGCAAAACAGTGGGCTGTCTCCAGGAAACTCACTTGCCCACTATAGCTCCTCCTGCACGGTGTCTGCCAAAACTTAACTTCTTTCCCTTCCCAACTTTGATTTTAATTCTCTTAGGCATTGATCAGACTGTTCTCCCATACTTACTACATACTGAGGGAGTTTACCTCCAAATATGCTCTCCCTCTAGCTGGTTGTAACTGCTTCTAAGGGTGCACAGAATAAGAATCCTTGTGTTTTGTTTTTTTGTTTGTTTGTTTTTGAGGCTGGGTCTCCGTAGCCTTTGCTACTCTGGAACTCACTATAGAGCAGACTGGCCTTGAATTTGTAGATTTACCTGCTTTATCACCATTCCCGGCTACCACAGACGTCAGGTCAGGGCTTTAGATTCCCTAGAAGCTGGGCTTATGAGTGTTTGTGAACCGCTATGTGGATATTGAGAAAAGAACCAACAAGTTCTCATAACAATAAGCATCTTTTCCATCTCCTTCTCACAACCAAACAACAAAACTCCACCTATTTCCTGAATAAAAAAACGTGATTTCTACCCTTTCCATTAGTGTTATCTATAAAATCATGGGACGGCAGTTTGGGATGGAGTAACTGTATTCCACACATGATACAGTGATTTATTCCAGGCTTTCACAAGGTTCCCAGACAGTCCTTAACTTTGGCATAAGACCATTCTCAGCAAGCACCACCTTATCCTTTTAGCTATGGACAGAGCCTTTAACCTTTAGGACTTCCTATGCCACCCCAGCTCTGAATGGACATTTATGTTTATTATTAAAGCTTTAGGCCTAGTTTACTCTTGTTCCCAGCTAGCTTTTATAACTTAATTTGCCCATATATACTAATCTTGTGTTCTGCCATGTGGCTCATTGTTACTACTTCAGTACTGACCGGCTTCATCTGCATCTGGCTGGTGAACACCCCCACCCCATCTCTGCCAGAAGTCCTACCTATTCTCTCCTTTGCTATAGGCCATCAGCTCTTTTTATTAAATCAATCAGAAAATATGAGAGGGAGTGTTTATAAAATGTGATGTAGCCATATGAATAATAATACCAAAGTCTGTCTGCATGCAACTCTGTTGGCATAGAGATCAGCATTTGAATAATACAAAGACAATCTTTACACGGTACACAAAGATCACCCCAACAAGAACCAGTGGTTATTTACCTGAGATGACAAGTGGACATTAGAAATAAAATGTTCCTTCTTGTAGGTAGCAGCCCTCTCTGGAGATGCCCGGCGCTGCCTAGACATCTGCAGGCGTGCCACAGAAATCTGTGAGCTTTCCCATCTACATGGTGACTCTCTGAGCCTGGTGACTGTGGCCCACTTAATGGAAGCTATAGATGAAATGTTCTCCTTGTCCTATATTACTGCCATCAAGTAAGATATATGCTCTGTTGCTTGTACTTCTGGGAGGATCTGAGAGGAGAGGTCCCAACCTAGGAGCTTTGGCAATTGGCTTGTTTCTCAGATTTAACTCCTTCTATCCACATTTAGTTAGCTAGAGAAAGTCCTTAGGGGAATCAGGAAGGCAAAAACAATCCTTGGGTAAGGGCTGAATGCTTATAACTTTTATTGGGGCATTTACTGAGTACAAATACTACAGGAACAGGCTGGGTTTGGTTTTTCATGCCTATAATTCCAGCATTTGGGAGGCTAACGCAGGAGGATTGCCACAAGTTTAAGACCAGCCCAAGTTACATAGTGATAGTTCCAGGAAAGTCTGAGCTACCAGTGAAACTCAATAAAGAACAAGAAATAAGGAGGAAGATAGTGGTTGAAAGCACTTGCTGCTATTTACAGAAGACTCAAAGTTAGCTCCCAACATAGACATGTCAGCTCACAGTTGCCTGTAACTTCAGTTCTGGGGATCTGGCGCCCTTTTCTATCCTTTATGCATGCAAAATTCTTTTCTTTTAAAGGATACATGAACAAGAAGCAGCTATGTTTCTTACTGAGGCATGCTCTATTCCCAAAATTCGTAAATGGGTTATTTATTCATTTATTTCCATTCATTCTTTTATTCATTTGTTCATTTGAGATGCAGGCATAATTCTAGATGTAGTTCCTGTGTTCCCACATTTCAAAGAGCATTTTCTATGTCTGGTTGATACTTTGGGGAAAGTGTGCGACTTTGTCAGGTGATACAGAAAATGTTTCCCGGTGTTTTTCTCCTCCTCTTTGAGGCCAGTGGTGCATGCCGCCTCTAGAATTCACATCTCTTGGTTTCCTTTAAGAAACTCTTCTGTCCTGGAACAGAGCTTCCTGAGAGCCATTATTGCAGAATTCCGTCGATCAGGACTAGAGGAAGCAACGTTTCAACAGGTAATTGGTTGAATGCTGTTTTTTCTGATCTGATTTCTTCTAGATATGGGTGGGTCCCGGGTTCAGAATAGGGGGGAAATTAACAGGGGCTGAAGTTACTCTTTAGTAACTAGAATGTTGTCCTGGTGTTCAGTTCTCTAATACCACGTAAACCAGGCATGGTGGTTTATAATCCTGGAGTTAGAGGCGGGAGGTTTATATTTTGTGTCATCCTTGGCTCGTACACACTTTAAGACCAGCCTGGAATATATGAGACAACAAAACCCAGGAGTGACCTTTAGCAGTACTTCATTCCAGATATTCTCATACTGATGGACTGATAAGGTAGGTGCAGTACATCTTGTAACGCTGAAGCTTTAAAACGTTGAGTTGGCATGTGATGATTTACACCTGTAATCTCAGCACTTGGAAGATGAGGCAGGGGCATTGCCAAGAGTTTGAGGCCAGACTGATCTAAGTAGTGAGTTACAGTCCAGCATGAGCTACAGACTTCAAGACCTTGCCTTTAAAAGACTACAAAAGAAAAAGTGACATAACCTGCCTATGGTCACACAGATAAATGATAGAATAGCGAGGTTCAGGGGAGCTGTGTCCTGTTCTACAGCTTGTTTTCCACACACTTGCATTGTGCAAGGGTATCTACTGATGAAGCATTTGGTATCCAAGGTGTGCACAACTGTTTTGACACTGGGTCTTAATATGTAGCCTTGGTTGTCCTGAGACTCACAAAGATCTGCTGGCCTCTGCCTCCCAAGTGCTTGGACTAAAGATGAGCATCACCCCTCATACCCCAGGTGCTCAGTTTTGGCAAAAGATGATCAGATAAAAGCCCAGGATTATTGTTTTTGCTAACCTCCGATTTTCTTTTGCTCTCTAGATATACAGTCAGCATGTAGCTCTGTGCAGAATGGAGGGACTGCCTTACCCAACCATGTCAGAGACTATGGCTGTGTGCTCACGTCTGGGTTCTTGCCGCATTCTTCTGGTGGAGCCCAGCAGGAATGACCTACTTCTTCGAGTGAGACTCAATGTTAGCCAGAATGATGTGCTGTATGCTCTCAAATAAGAGTGAAGGACTTCACAAACTTCTGCTTTTTCTCAAAGAGCTTTATTTTTCTTCAGAACATGGAATTATAGCAAAATATACAGGATGGAAATTATTGTTGTAGATTTGTTATTTTCCATTATTTATTTTGCTTTTTCCAAAGTGTTGGAGAAGTTTATGGTAACATACTATGTATATAAAGATATGTATACAGTATACTTGTATCTATGTAAAATAGGTCTGGGAGAATTTATATGAAATTATGTACACTGGTTGCCTCTGGTAAATACCTGGTGGTTGGTCAGGGGTTAGAGGAAGACTTCACTGTATGCTATGATGTATTAGATTTTGATTGATACAAAGTAAAATTGATTTTATAGAAAAGAACTGGTGTGGTTTGGGGTGCATCTCACTGACAATGCCCCTTGTGTGCAGGTGGCACTGGGTTCATTTCCCAATGCTAAATGTAAGCCTTTTAGCCTTTTATGGGGAACATCATGTAATCTCAGAATTTAGGGGGCTGAAGCAGGAGGATTACTGCTGGCTTGATGCCAGCCTGGGCCACCTACAAGATACTATTTCTTTCTTTTTAAGATTCATTTATTTATTTATTTATTTATTTATTTATGTTATATGAATACACTGTAGCCATCTTCAGACATAACAGAAGAGGGCATTGGATCCCACTACAGATGGTTGTGAGCCACTGTGTGGTTGCTGGGAATTGAACTCAGGACCTCTGGAAGAACAGTCAGTGCTCTTAACCACTGAGCCATTTCTCCAGCCCCAAGATACTATTTCAAAAAATAGAAACAAAACACTTACAGAGCCACACACATGCCTGAGTGATTAAGGGGACTTGCTCTTGCAGAGAAGCTGTGTTCAGATCCCAGCACCCAATAGCAGCTCACAGCCATCCGTAACTCCAGTTCTAGGGTATCTGAGACCTTCCTCTTGTTTTCCAGTGACCCCAAGCAGGTACATGGCACATATACATGCAGGCAGTCAAGCAAACACTGATTTTTAAGACTAAGTTAAGCACTTACTAAAAAAAAATCTTGCTGACAGAAAGTAGGAGCTACTTAAGAATAAGTTCAATAAAGATGTTCTACGGACTGCAGATATCACTCATTGGTGAATTGAACTGTTCATCCCAGCACACCAATCTAGGCCCTGTGTTAAGAAAAAAGGTGAGGAGGACTGGGTTACATTCAAAGCAACCTGGGTAGATTAGCAAGACCCTGTCTTAAACTAAAACTTTTAAGATAATGTCTTGAGTAGCCCTGGATGCCCTGGAACTAGCTATGTAGACCAGGCTAGCTTCAGAACTCAGAGCTTCACCTGTTGCTGCCTCTAATGTGTGGGGATTGAAGGCATGTGCAATTCCTTGACCAAACTGAAAAAAATTTAAAAGATAGCTCAGTGGAAGAAGGCTTGTTGACAAATGAGAGGTTCTGGGTTCATTCCAGATCACTAAAGAACCTTGTGCATACTACACATTACTGTGCAGTGATTACAGAAAGCTGCTTAGGAACTTCAAGAAATGAGTGAGCTGTGAGAATGTCTGCAACTACTCTAAAAATAGTTTAGAAGTCTGTAGCCAGACTTGATGGGAAAGGCCTGTAATCCCAGGTATTCAAAAGGCTAAAACAGGATCGTAGACTGGCCTGGACTATACGAGTGAGCTCAAGGTGAGCCTGAGCATCTTAGATCCTGGCTTAAGAAACAGAAGAGGGCTGGGGTGTGTTCTGTGGTAGAGAAACTGACCTGGCGTGCTAGAAGCCCTACTCTATATCCCTCTTATTACAATACATCTATTTAATATGTCTGATGTTTGTTTGCATCAATGAGTGTATACCACCTATGTGCACTTCTCTCAGACCAGGAGAGGCCATCTGATCCCCTATAGATAGTTACAATGGGTGTGAGTAGCCATGTGGTGCTGGTAACTGCAAAGCAAGTGCCCTTAACTGCTGAGCCACCTCTCCACCCCTGCATCAGAATGTTGTTCTAACTTCCACAGTTTAACCAAAAGGAAGAAGAGTAAAGACGTCCTTTATAAAAGAAAATGAATGATAAACAATGAAGCTACTGAAATGCATCAAAGACATGGATCTCAAGGCTAAAATGGGGTTCTTCCAGATGATCTGAATTTAGTTTCTAGAACAGAGGTCAGGCAGCTCACAACTCCAGCTCCAGGTGATTTAACGCTCATTACCTCCATCGGCCACTGCATGCATACATCTAGATACATAAATGATGTTTTAATTGCCAAAAGAAAAAACAGGCTAAAGCGATGGCTCTGTGGTTAAGAGCACATACTGCTTTTGCAGAGAACCTGAATTGAGTTCCTTGCAGCTCACAACTGCCTGTAACTCGAGCTCCAGGGTATCTGACACCATCTTCTGGACTCTGAGAGCACTTGTATGCAGTACACCTACGCATAGATCCACACATAAACACATAATCAAAAATTTTTTAAATTTTTAAAAATTATGAAACTTGATGGGGGAGATAGCTCAGCAGACAATGGTTACTGCAAATGCTTAAGAACCTGATCTGGATCTATGTTCTAGACTGTTAATTGTAGGTATAACTTTTTCTAGGAACCTCCATTGACAGAAGTTTCTAAAATAATTAGAACTGTCACATAACCCAACATATTGCTCTTGGGTATACATCCAAACAACTATATCCTAAGATTATTTAGGTCCATCAATAGATGCGATGTGGTACATATATACACAAGGGAGTTTACTCATCTGTAAAGAAAAATGAAATTAGGAAATTTGCTGGAAAATAGATGGATCTATAAAATATATAGTGATAATACATGTCTCGTGGATGCTAGCTTTTAAATTAGTTATTTACTTATATTACATAGTGAAACTATCTCAAAACAAAAACAAAACAACTCCCAAAACAGAAACTTTGACAACAAAAATAACCCATAACTTGAGGTTGGGGTATTGGGTTAAGGGTATCTCTTGTCTGCCCCAGGGCTCAGGACACTGGGGGAGGCAGGACTCAGGAAGTTTGACTGTGCTTACCTCATGCAGGTGCTGGGCTATGTAAAGCTGCTGGACACAGCTCTGGGGGGTGGGGAAGCACAGTCTGAGATCCTGGGGACCTCTCAGGCTATTGAACACTCTAGGTGGGGGCCTGGAAAGAGCTGAGAACCAACTGGGGGCCCTCGGGCTGGATCGAACTCGGGATTGAAGGGGGAAATGGGAGAGCTCTGGCTGGGTTCCTCGGGGATGAGTCCTTGGCTTGTCAGTGGGTGGCTTGGCTTGGTGGAGGCAGTGTCTGGGAGCACTGAGAGGCCTTCTTCAGGAGACTAGGTGGCTTGCTCTTCAGACAAACGCCTGTTCCATGGCCATGGGGTCCTCAATGAAAAGAGGCAGTCCATGGTTTTAAGGCCTTTATTTTCATGGCGGAGAGTGGAGATGAGTAAAACCGTACCCCACTTTCTCATGGCGGGCTTGAGGTTAAATACCTTCTGCAGGAGCTGGGCAGTGGTGGCGCACGCCTTTAATCCCAGCACTAGGGAGGCAGAGGCAGGTGGATTTCTGAGTTCGAAGCCAGCCTGGTCTACAGAGGGAGTTCCAGGACAGACAGGGCTACACAGAGAAACCCTGTCTCGAAAAACCAAAAAAATACCTTTTGCAGGGAGGAGTGTCTGGGAAGGGGAGTTTATTGGCTAAGCCTCCATGCCTTTAGGTACCTCATTAAAATGGAGATCTATCCTGGGGCTACATGACCACAGATCACATCCTTTATCTGTGGAGGGGCTTGGAGCATTGCCCTTATGTGACTGATGGCCATCCACCTATGGAGAGCTGCGGCCTTGCGTCAGGAGCCTGGTGTCAAGGAGCAAGGCCAAATGCCTACCATCCTTTGCATGGTTATCCCCTGCACGGTCACCGGGGTTTCCAACCTAGCTCAACCAGAAACCAGGCTGCCTTTCATGGTCCTACAGGGTATGACACAGTGATTAAGAGTGCTTGCTCTGTGAGCATAAGGATGTGAGTTTGAACCCCCAGAGCCTACATCAAAAGCTGGGCATACAGAGACTGAGGAAGTGGCTCAGTGGTTAAAGATACTTGCAGCTCTTGCAGAAGACCCAGGTTCAATTCCCAGCACCCATGTGGCACCTAACCACCATCAGGTTTCAGGAGACTTCATTCCTCTTGGCCTTCATGGGCACTGTGCATATATGGTGTACTTACATAAATGCAACAAAACACTTAGAAACACACACACACAAATGAAAATAGAAAACGAAAACAGAGGCTGCAGAGATGGGAAATACATAGCATAGCTCACAAGACACTAATATTGTTTGTCAGTGTTCTTGAGACAGGGATTCTCTGTATAGCCTTGGCTATCCTAGAAGCCCCTCCGTAGACCAGGCTGGCCTTGAACTTAGAGATCCACATGCCTCCACCTCCCAAGTATTGCGATTACAGGTGTGCATCCCACACCCATCTTTTTTTAAAATATGCATTTAAAAGGAGGGGGATCGGACGCCCTCTTCTGGCGTGCAGGTGTGCATGCAGACTGGGCACATGAAAACAAACAAACAAAAGCTGGCGTGATTGCATGAGTTTGTAATCCCAGAATTGGGAAGGGGATTCCAAGAGCTCACTAGTCAGCAAGACTAAGCTAGCACCTCAGAAGTCCCATAGGTGTAATGCCTGCGCTGGGAGATGCAGACAGGAGGATCATGTCATCCTTCACTACAAATCAAATTCAAGGTCAGGATTGAGTACATGAGACTGTTTCAAACAAACCAGCCGGGCAGCGGTGGTGCACTCCTTTAATCGCAGCACTCAGGAGGTAGAGGCAAGTGGGTCTCTGACAGTTCAGGGCTTGCCTGGTCTACAAAGCAAGCTTTACCGCAGCCAGGACTGTTACAGAGAAACCCTGTCTCACAAAAGACAAACAAACAAATGAAAAAAACCAAAACTGTAGGAATCAGTATCTACTGTGTATTATTTTGTGTGTGTTAATTTGAATGTTGGAGTGTAAGCAGGCCTGCATCTGTGTGGGGTCAGAGGACAAATTGTGGGGGCAGTTTGTTTATGGGACAGTTCTCACTATGTAGCCCTGGCTGGCCTAGAACTAGACCAGGCTGGCGGCAAACTAAAGGATCCGACTGTCTCTGCACTAAGATTTAAAGCATGCACCACCACACAGGCTGCAGAACCGTTCTTTCAATCAGAACTGAAGCCTGCAGTCTCTCCAAGAAGTGAGACTGCGCGTGTGGTGTGGGAAATCTTGGAGTTTGGTCCATCTGCAGGTCAGTTCCATCAATCCCGATAGAACAGGGTTCCTTGAGGTAGAAGCGAACCTGCAGCGTGTACCGATGCTCCTGCCTCAGTTTATTGAGGGCTTTGGTTCCTCTAATCTGAAGTTTTGTCCTGCCCTCTGACTAGAAAGGAGCTCTATTTCCCGGAGAGCTGGTTTTTCGTGCCTAGGATGCACAGGGTTGGCAGCGAGGAAGCCGCATCTTCCAGGATCTCAACACAGGGATGCAGCCCAGCTGCCTAGTGGTACCCATTAGGACACGGAAGCCTCGGAGAGCGCGAAGAGAACCAGGAAGGAGGGAGGCCTCTCGGAGAAACTACGCCAGGAATGGGGCACGCCTACCGTGTGCGAAGGGCGCAGGACGCCAAACCTCAAAACGCTGCAGTCAGCCAGTATCGCGTTACCTGCTCGGAGATGCCTGCGCGCAGCCAGCCCCGCCCTTGGCGTCACCTGTGGGCGCGCCCCGCGCACATGCGCACTGCCAGCCGCTGGCTGTGGTGTCACGTGCCGGGTGCGAGTCACCGCCTTCTGGGCGGGTGCTTCCTGTGGCTGTCTCCGCCGCCGCTTGGGGGCCGCGGGAAGCTAGGCGGTTCCGGGCTCGAGAAGGCCCGGTTTTGGTTCGGATCCGCCGCGAGGTATGCCACGTGCCCGCTTCCCGGCGTGTGGAGTCTGGGGGCGGCCGGGGAGATAAAGGCAGCTTGGGTCGGGCCGGGCTGAGCCTGGCAGCGGGAGGACGCGCGGGTGTGGGGAGCCCGGCGTCGCCCCTCGACGTGGACGTGCCTCTCCTGAGCCCCGAACCGGTCTGCGGCAGCTGAGCATCTCATTCTCCGGAGCTCCTTCACTCCCGCACCCCACCCCGGCTGACGCTTCGCTGTTGAGTGCAGTTGAAATCTGACACTTGGAGTGACTTAAGCCTGTGTGCTCACACCAGGGAACAGCCCTGTTGATTTCAGCTCCAGACGCGGGATCGTGTCTGTTTCTTAATCTCCACACCACCTCACGCTCCTTCATAGATTTGCAAGGTGCTCAGGGCTGAGGATTCCCGCCCTATATGATCTCCCACTTCCCTGTGCACCTTCTGAATCTACCCATGATGCTTCCCACTGCTGTCAGGGTAACGCCCAAGTACCTTTAAAGCTTTAAAAGTGTTTCTCTCATGGTTCATGCCTTACAGTTTGGTTTATGCCTCAGAGATGCTGGGCGTTTCTTTTCCTTGTGTAGGCCAAGCCATTTCTCACCTCAGAACTGGTATCAGTTGTTTGGTTTGCTTGGAATTCTGCTCTTCCCCAGTGTCCCAACTTCATGACTCAGCACAGGCATCATCCTTTCTTAGATGCCTTTTCTATGTCCTCGATAAGGGGCCACCTCTCACACTCATGGTTCCTGCAGATGCTCTGTGGTGGTTGTCTGCCCATGGGTCTGTTTCCTTGAAGCCTGAGGTAGGAGCAAATGAGTTTCTTCCAGTGCTGGGCAGGTTGACTACTTGTGACATCTTTCAGAGGATCTGACTGCTGAATCGGGTGCAGTGTCCAAGGAAACTGACGATTAAAGCGATCTATGTCTGTGCTGCCTAGTAGTACCCATTAGGTTCAGCTACCGAGCACTTGAAATTGTCTGGTATGACTGAGGAACTGAATTTTTAATTTAAGTGTAAATAGACACATTTGCAGAAGAGACAGCACTGCTTTTAAAAGCCTTTCCAAACCATTGTACCTCGAATTGCTTCCATAAATCTGCTTTCCATGGTCACCAGCCAGTTCAGAAATTGTGTACACCCTCTCTATCCTTCTGTAGACAGTGGTCCCCTGCCTTCTATCCACCACATCTCCTTGCGTCTGTGCTTTAATTATAAACTGGTGTTTAAGCCCAGGAATAAGCTCCCTAACCTCGGGTACCACTGTTGGGGCCATATCTCATCTACTCCAGTCTGAGTCTCTTCAACTTTACACCTGATAGGTATCTAACCTGCCAAGATGCCAGGGCCAAGACCTCGGAAGGGCCCTAAGACCAGTGGCCAGGGTGCAGAAACTGCCAAGCAGGTATGGACATGGCCTCCTTCACCCCTGGGTCCATGTGGAGTATGGATCTCTAGACATTTGTGGCTAAAGAAATGGCTCTGGTTAGGAGTGCCATCTGCCACTTAGTGGCTTAAAACCACATGTAGCTCCAGTTCCGGGGATCCAACACCCTCTTTTGGCCTCCATGGGCACTGCAGCCACATGGTATACATACATACATATGGGCAAAACAGTTGTACGCATTTTTTTTTAAAACGTAAACCAGAATAAACAAAAAAATCAGTTAAGATTGGGTTGACTATGAGTAGTCATAATGGTGTTGCTGAGGCATATGGTCAGGTTTGCATATGAATTCTGTGAGTGGACTGGAGTGATGGTTGCAAACCAATGGGAATGTATAATGTCCCTTAGCTTCACACTGGAACATAGGAATGATGGCAGATTTCACGCTATGTGTTTACTACAATTAAATCTGGGGGGGCTGGAGAGATGGCTTAGTGGTTAAGAGCACTGGCTGCTCTTCCAGAGGACTCATGGTGGCTTATAACCATCTGTAAATACAGTTCCAAGGGAATCCAATACCCTCACATAGACATACATTCAGGCAAAACACCATGCACATAAAATAAAAATATATAATTTAAAAAAAAGTAAATGTGCATAATCCCAGCACTAAGGAGGCAGAAGCAGGAAGATTGTGAGTTCAAGGCTAGCTTAGGTTGTACAGTGAAAGCCTTTTTCAGATTACTCCCTTCTTCCCCCACACAGATGGTGAGAATTAACTAATATAACCAGGAATGATGCTAAGAGTGCCCAGGAGCTATTGCTATTTTTGTTATAATAGTGGCACTGGAGTCTTACTGCTTTCTCTAAAAAATTCTCCGTATTTTAGATGTTTCCTTCTCTGTACATTGAGCCTCAGGGTGAGTAGGGATGGAACTCAGGGCTTTGTGTATGCCAGGTGGCTGCACTTCTGCTGAGTTGTAGTCCCAGCTCGCTTTTTATTTTGACACAAATTCTCTCAAGTTGCCTAGGCTGACTTTGAACTTTTATGTATCCCAGACAGGTCTTGAACCTGGAGTCTTTGTGCCTTGGCTTCCCAGTGCTGGGATCATAAGCATGTGCTACTACACATAATTACATTGTGTGATTTTTTTTTTTATTTTCCAAAGACTGCCTCTCATGCACAGACTAGGTCATCCTTGAACCCCTGGTTATCCTGCCTTCACCGCCCATGTGCTGGAATTGCAAGCATGTGCCACAATACCAAGCTTCATTATGTGATTTTTTTTTTCTTTTTTTTTTGTTGTTTATTTAGTGAAATGTTTTCAATTTCTAAGCTGGAACTTACTATGTAGACCGGATTGGCCTTAAACTTGGGATGGTTCTCCTGTCTTAACCTTTCAAGTTCTGGTTTGTTATATAATTTAAAAAACAATTATTTAGTTTATGTCTGAGTGATTGTTTGCCACATGGGTCGGATCGTCAGATCCCGTGGAGATGGAGATACAGGTAATTATGAAACACCTACTGTGGTGCTAGGAACTAAACCTGGGTCCACTGAAAGAGGAGGAAGCACTCTACTACTGAACCATCTCCAGGACCTCTGATAGGATTCTGGAGAGTCTTTCTCTAGGGGTTGGAGAGATGGCTTTTTTGTTAAGAGCACTTGGGTGTGGTTCCCAGCACCCATATAGAAGCATAAAAGCAATCCATAACTTCAGTTTCAGGGGATCTGCCTTCTGACCTCTGAGGGTACCAGGCCCATATGGTACAACCCATACATGCAGGTGAAACATTATTACACATAAAATAATAAAATCTTTTTTTTTTTTTTTGAGACAGCGTTTCTCTGTGTATCCCTGGCTGTCCTGGAACTCACTCTGTAGATCAGGCTGGCCTCAACTCAGAAATCTGCCTGCCCCTGCCTCCCATGTGCTGGGATTAAAGGCGTGCGCCACCACTGCCTGGCAAAATAATAAAATCTTTAAAAAACAACAAAAAACAAAACAAAACCCAAATCCTTTCTCTATTCTTAGCTGGGGCTTTTTGTGGAATTCAACCCTGAGGACATGATCCTGGGGACGGATGAGACTGAAGATGATGGAGACCTGGAGGCTGAGTTATTGGCGCTCACTGGAGAAACAGGGGGCACAAGCAGGAAGCCAGCACCCAAGGAGCAAGGTGAGTTTTCCTTCTCTGCTGTGCTGGTGCAGGCCCATGAGGGAGAGGGTCCGTACCTGACAGCATGGAGGAGTCAGCCAATTCCGCCAGTTCTTTTGATAATTCTGTTCCTTCTATAGTTCAGACACACAGAGTTCAGCTATGTACCTGTGTTTAGAGATCCTTCCTCTTTGAGGGCAAATCTGATTGTTAGCCTAACTCAGATCACTAGCCTTAGTCCTACATAGGTAGAGCCTTGTATTATATAATAGGAGCTCAAATAGCGCTGACAGAAACATGTGCACAGTAAATAGACATGGTATCAAATGAACAAGTGAAATCTCCCTTCATAGCCTGGATGAGGACGGAATCCTGGGTATCAGAATAAGCAATCAAATATTCCTCTTAGCAGGGACTCTTAGAGGCAGCCTGTATGTCCTGAGTCAGGGGCGTGACTGGGAAAGGGCTCACCACTCTAGCCCTGATAAGGGGTTAGATAAGCCTGGGTTTCGATATTGCTACTTACTGAGATCGTGAATTTGGGGAAATGGATGTTGCTGTGTCCTTGGTTTATTCAGTATAGAAAATGTGAATAATGTTACTCATCTCACAGAATTGTGACACTTGAGTAGATGGTAGAACCATTTACAAATGTGAAAGGCGTAATGAAGGCAGTGTATAGGTACATTTACCTACAAACAGAAATGCAGCAAAGGAGCAGCTTGTTACTTGTTGGAGAACCCAGGGAGGTGGCATCCATAATAAGGGTCTTTTGAGCTGGGTCGTGAAAGGAGAGTACCTTTCTGAGTTGGACTTTGCTGTGGAAGGGAAGGGGGATTTCTGCCTGGTATGGTAACCAATATAGTGAATTAAAGATCGTCTGTTTAAGCCGGGCGGTGGTGGTACACGCCTTTAATCCCAGCATTCAGGAGGCAGGCGGATTTCTGAGTTCGAGGCCAGCCTGGTCTACAGAGTGAGTTCCAGGACAGCCAGGGCCACACAGAGAAACCCTGTCTTGAAAAACAAAAAACAAAAACAAAAAAATTATCTGTTTATTATCCAGCACCTTACTTGAGTTGCCATGACCATCTGTGACTCTGTCCTCAGCTCCACTGCCCATGGCCCACATTGAGAAGTTGGCAGCAGACTGTATGCGAGATGTGGAGGAGGAGGAGGAGGAGGAAGGGCTGGAGGAGGATGCAGACCTTCTGGTATGTTTGCTAGGCTAGTGTCCAAAGAGAGAGCTATTGAGGGAGACTGGGGTCTGTCCCTCTTTGTCCCTTCCCAGGCCTGTCCTCATGACATTACAGTGAGAGAGATGTGTCTCCTTTGACTTTGGGTCTGAGCTCTGCATCTTGGAATTCTTAAATTTGAAGTTTTCATTTATTTTTTCAAGGTCTTCCTTGGTTAAAGAACTGCTAGTAAAAAGGATTTGGCATTGAGAATTATTACATGGGAAGAGGGGCCTTAACTTTTTTCCAGCCATGAGGCACCCAGAGTTCTTGGACTGTTTCCCTAGACAGAGCTGCAGGAGGTCCTGGGTGTGGATGAAGAAACTGGGCTGCTGGATGGCAGTGAGGCAGCAAGCTCAGACCTGTCTGAGGAGAAGACGTGGGATGACACTGAACAACCTCTAGTACAGCCAACCTTCCAGCAGGCATTACCTGCAGCGGCTCAGGTAGGTTTTGCAGGAGGGCCCTAATGTGCCTTGAGTGCTCCTGTGTATACAGTATGCATGTAGCATGGATCATAGTTGCCAAATAACTAGCAGCTCCCCACACAGAAAACAAGCATGAGAGACTGATTTCAAAGGCCTTCCTGTCCTGGGCCACTCCTGGAACTATTTCCTGGCCTCTACTGATTTGGGGGCCTCTGTTTGCCTGACATAATGTCTGGCCTCTCTTGTGGGTCTTTGCCTCATACTCAGGGGCCTTAGGCACTTCTTTCTCCTGGAGTCCCAGAGATCCATCTTCTGGGGTAGCTTCCTCACAGAGAGAGAATGGCAAGGGCCTAGCTGGCTGTGGAGTGGCCTAGCCCTGAGCTGAAGTATCTGCAGGCTGGAGGGCCTCGGGGGCTGCAGGCTTTGCTGGAGGAACGGATCCATAACTACCGGGAGGCTGCAGCCAGTGCCAAGCAGGCTGGTGAAGCTGCCAAAGCCCGGCGCTGTGAGCGAGGCCTGAAGGTGAGTGAGACTGGGTCAGATGACAGTAAAGGGAAGGCGGTACTGGCATGATAAACACTGTCATTGCTGGCCTGTCTTCCAGCAAGGCCCAGGCCCAGGTGGCTTCCTGGGTTACAAGTCTGATTCCTTCCCTTAGACTCTGGAGTCCCAGCTTGCCACTGTGAGGAAAGGCAGGAAGATCTGTGAGGATGAGATTCCACCTCCAGTGGCCTTGAGTAGAAGGCCCCCAGTCCACCAGGAAAGAGCCAACAAGAACTCTGATACAGACTCTCCAGGTCCCTGTGCCATGAAGCCAGGTATCTGAAGACATACTGTTTCTGGTTCCCATAGCCTGCCTACCCCACCTACCTGCCTACAGCAGCTCCAAGAATTGCTAGACCAGTGAGACTGGGGCCCCTCGACCTTCCTCCTTTGACCGTCTAGCTGAGTTCTCTGGGGGCCTTTTGTTTTATGTAGGCAACCTTTCCCAACCTGAGTCCAGCCTCCCTGCCGTTGCTCCCTTGCCTGATTCAGACCCAGACCCACAAGCCCTGCTATTAGCCCGACAGAGAGAGTACAAAGCAGCTGCTCTCAATGCCAAGCGGGCTGGAGATGTAGATCGTGCTCGGGAGCTCATGAGGATTGGAAAGGTATGGCGTCCTACTTCCATTTAGTAGATGGTAAAGCAGAGGCTCGGAGAGGGAGCCAGATAGCACCTGTGAGAGTGGACTCAGAGTTGTTTCAGGCCACGCTCTTGGAGCTCCTTGGCTTATGTCTGTAACTTTTCTTCTTCAGAGATTTGGTATTGTCCTAGAGGCCCTGGAAAAGGGGCAGCCTGTGGATCTCAGTGCCATGCCCCCAGCACCTGAGGGTCAGTCAAATAATGGGGTTATCTACCTAGGCTGGGATGAGGAGGGTTGTGAGGTATGGAGTTGGCCAGGTACTCTGCCTACCCTGCTGTTTGGATTCCCAGATCTGAAGGCCCTCCCCCAGGCTTCTAAGGCCTCCACAGCAACCCAAGTCCTGTCCCCAGCAGTGGAGCAAATGCAGCCAGTGATGGCCTCTGACCTCCCAGCCACCCCAGGTAAGACTTCACAATGCGAGAGTGGAGTTGGGGCCTGGCAAGGGCAGGGTGAGCTGATAGTCTCTCTTTATCACCTTCATAGTGGCCCCTGCAGAGCCAAAAACAGTGCTGGATGCTTTACAGCAAAGGCTGAACAGGTATCGTGAGGCAGGCATCCAGGCCCGGGCCAATGGTGATGAGCGCAAGGCCAGGATGCACGATCGCATTGTCAAGGTAAGCTCATTGCTGTGTAGCCCATGTCCTATGTTAGCTTTACCCTGCCAGTGTGCTTTCCCTACGAGCCCTGGTCTCTAAGTCCTTGTCTGTTTATGGAGTTCTTGCTGCGATGGACTCCTTTTCTGGCGCTGCAGTCCACCCATCCCCCTTCTTTGCCTCTCTGAATGAGGGCACCGAGCCTACAGCCTGCAGTCTGCTAGAACCTTTCCTTCCCTCGTAGCAATATCAGGATGCAGTTCGAGCTTATCAGGCAGGACAGAGAGTTGACTTTGCTGAGCTACCTGTTCCTCCAGGTAGGTGATGTGTGGGCTAGCAGCTTTATGGGGTTTCTGAGCAAGAATGGAGAAGTTTCTCATGTGTGAGCCACCACCTTGTGAGAGTTACCCATCCCACAGCAGGCTCATGTGTCCTAATGATACCACCTCCCCCCCCATTCTGTCTCTTCTCAGGATTTCCTCCCATCCCTTGTCTGGAGCCCAGTAAAGGTACTGAGGAGGATTCAGTGGCAGCAACTTTGGCAACTGCCCAAAAACTGGCCTCAGAAGATACAGCTCTGGTAGATGAAGATGAGGAGGTTTGGCTATGGGCCCATAACTTCAGGGCTTGGTTGTAGGGGAGCGGGGTCGGGGTAGACGACAGCAGATAAGGAGTAAACCCAGACCCTATTATACATTAACCTCATAAAATAGAGACCCTTTCCTCTGTTTTTCCAGAGGCAGAACTAGAATTCAGACCTGGGTATTTCTGACCTCTAAAACTCAAACTTTCTTTATTAATGTGACATTTCCTGCTGAGGAAGTTAGGCTGGGAAGCTTTTGATGGTTCTGTCTTTGGGTTGAAAGGCTCTGGAGGTAAAGCTACTCTACTAGGTCATTCAGTGAGTGAGTGCCACATGAAGGAGGTAGCCCAGGTGTAGGCATGGGGAGTGATAACTATTTGATAGCCTCCTAACTGGGTGCCACCTGCAGAGTGACACCCCAGCACAGGCCCCATTGGCCAAGAAGCCAGCACAGCCTCTGGGCCCTTCATCCCATCTTCTGACTGAGCCCAAGGCCTCAAGTTCTAAGGAGTCACTGAGTCCATCTGGTAATTTGGGGACAAATAAGACACAGAGGAGTGGTAGTCCAGTGAGATATGCATGGCCCCAACCATTGGCCTCTTCTTTTAGCTCGGGAGCAGGTGACACTGCTGGAGGCTCGGAAACTGCAATACCAGCGAGCAGCTCTGCAAGCCAAGCGCAGGCAGGATTTGGAGCAGGCCAAATCCCATTTACGAGTAGCTAAAAGTCTTGAGGCTCAGATCATCCAGGCCCGAGCTGGTCAACCCATTGACCTCTCCAAGGTGAGTCCCACCTAATTAAGCAGGAGGCTGCCATGAGCAAAGAGGTGGGGGCTGGTTGATGGGGATGAACTGGAGTGGCTTCTGGGTGGAGGTAGTACTTGTATAGAATGGTGACAGCAGGGAAAGAGCCTTTTGCTTGACTCCCTCTTGTAGCCCTGAGATAGACCATTAGGGAGATAGAAAGAGAAAGGGATGTGTTACCAGTGGTCACAGGTAACACAGCAGGGCCAGTCTAGTAGAAGCAGTGCCAGGGGTAGAATAGGAGGCAGTGAGCATCACTGGAGGTGAGCGGCCCTTGAGAGAAAAAGTATAGCATGGATTCCTTTGTGAGTCGGGCTCAGCAAAGGTGGAATCTGACTCTTGGGGCCCGAGGGGCCTTATGATCTGGGCAGGTACCTTCACCCTTGACAGATGAAGAGGGTGACTTCATCCTCATTCACCATGAGGACCTTCGACTCTCCCAGAAGGCTGAGGAGGTGTATGCCCAACTACAGAAAATGCTCCTGGAGCAGCATGAGGTCAGTAGCCTAAGTATCTCTGCCTTCTCTGTGTCCTGGGCTCAGAGTCTTAACTCTTCTCACTGTAGGACCCTGGACAAGCTATTTTCCTCATTTACCAAATGGAGCTATCCCTTCTAATTTTACTTCAGGTTTTTTTTACATGTATGTTTTGCCTACATGTATGTGTATATATCATATGTGTGCTGCCTTGTGCCCATTAAGGTCAGAACAGGAAATTGGAGATGCAGGTGCCTGTGAGCCACTACATAGGTACTGGGAATCAAATGAAGGTCCTCTGCCAGAGCAACCAAGGGCTCGCTTGTAACCACTGAGCCAACTCTCCAGACCCCCTTTTTTATGCAGTTATGAAAATCAAACAGAGTGCTAGGGAATGAATTTTGTGGGAGGAAACTGATCTGATGTACTGCCTTTCTGAGAAGACAGTGTTCTGAGGTATATGCTTGAATTTGTTTTCTTTGGCAGTGGTAATTGATCTTTGAAATGGGGTCTTGCTCTGTTCTGTGCCATTCTAGAAATTTTTTATGGAAGGAGTTTGCTAAATGAATAGTCATTTTTGGGAAATGACTATTCTCAAAACAAGCAGCAAAGTGTAGGTAGAGCCAGGCATGGTGGGTGATAAACACCTGCAATAACCAGCAGCACTTGGAAAGGTAAAGCAGGAGAGTTGCCATGAGTTCTAGCTCTGCCTGGGCCATGCAGCTGAGACCGTGTCTCAAACTGAAAAGCACACATAAGCAGGAATTGTGGTGAGCTTTAGGGAGTCTGCCCTAGGAATATGTTTATAGGAGGAGAGGTGAGGCTAAAGAGGACTGTTTGGAGCTTTGGGAGGTCAGGCCTTGAATGCCGTCCTTGGCAAGCCCTGCTCTGGCCGTGTAGTCACTCTGGGCTTCTGTTTCTAGAAGTGCCTGCTATTCTCCAAGCAGTTCATGCACCAGGGTAATGTGGCTGAGACTACTCGGTAAGTGCCAGGGCTGTGCTAGGCTTGTTGGGTAGGGATCAGATAACAAATCCTACCTTGCTGACTTGGTTATCCATCTTTGGCAGGTTTGAGAAGCTTGCTGAGGACCGAAAGAAACAGCTTGAGATCCTGCAGCTAGCCCAAGCCCAGGGCCTTGACCCTCCTAGTCATCACTTTGAATTGAAGACATTCCAGACTGTGAGGTGCCAATGCCTAAGGGAAACTGGCTCTGTGCAGGGCTACGGGGGGCAAAAGTTTAGAGCAGAGCCTGGAGACTCTTCAGTCTTTAGTAAGATATCCCAGTGTCGTGGGTATTGGAGTGGGGGAGGTGGCTATGCCGCCTTCAGAGGGGAGCTCAGGGTTGCAGGGGTCAGAGGCCAAGGACAGCCAGCGCACTGCTCCCCCCTGCAGCTGTGTTCGCCCTTGTCTTCTGTCTTCTGCACTCACTTCTGTCTGTAGGATCTTCTCAGAACTCAACAGTACAGAGATGCATCTGATCATCGTCCGGGGAATGAACCTCCCAGCCCCACCAGGTAATCCACGGCCACCCTGCTGAAGGATGTCCTTGCCCACCCATGTACTCTACCTGCTGCCTGGGCTCTGGCTATGCTTTCCGACCTGACTCCCTTTTTTCCTTATAGGAGTGACTCCAGATGACTTGGATGCTTTTGTACGGTTTGAGTTTCACTACCCTAACTCGGTGAGGTTCTGATAGGGTTGGGATTCTCTGAACCACAGTATTGCCTAATTTGTCTCCATCTTTGATAAGGTTATTGCTATAGGGAGGGGTTGAAAACCCTCTGGCCCATTTCCTGCTTGGGTTGCTTTTCTGACTCAGCCAGAGCGTGTGGCCAAACACATGTCTTTTGAACTATCTCAACTTCTCTCATCTCTCTACTTTAGGACCAGGCTCAAAAAAGCAAAACAGCTGTGGTAAAAAATACCAACTCTCCAGGTGAGTGGAATATAAGGCCTGTTTCTGCTCTCACTTCCTGTGTGGACAGCCCAGTTTCTAGGGTTTAAATTTTACAGTCTTAAATTTGGTTCACTCAGCTCAAAAATAAAGGCAGGTTATTATTAATAGTTGTGAAAACTGAGTTCTAGGGCTTGGAAAGTGGTTAAGAGCATCCTGCTTTTGCAGAGGATCTGCTTTTGGCTCCTAGCACCTACATTGGGGTGCACCCACCTGTAACTCAAGCTCCAGAGGGATACCGTTCCTCTGGCTTTCATGGGCACCTGCACGCACATGTGCATACATATACACAATTCGAAATAATAAAGGTCTTTTTAAAGATTTTTTGAAACAGGATCTCAGTATGTAACTTTTAGCTCTGCCTGGCATGAAACTCAGAGATCCAAATATCTGTTTCTTGAGTGCTAGGATACTACACTTGAAAAATATGAAGACTGTAAGAAAAAGCAATACAAATCCTGAGGCTTGAGGTTAATTGAGTAAAGGGATTTATTTGGGAGTTCACAGCAAAGAAGTGTTAAAAATGGGCTTGAAGGCTGGGTGTGTTATAATCCCACCATTTTTTGAAGGCATAGGAAAGAGGATCACAGCAAGCTTAATGTCAGTGTGGTCAATATAGTGAGTTCTAGGCCAGCCAGGACTACATAGTAAGACCCTATCTTAAATGTGTGTGTGTGTGTGTGTGTGTATTTAAATCCAGGAATTCACGCCCCAGATTCCAAGTCCTTTCCAATATATAATCTGTGTCTCAGGGCACCAAACTGTTTACAAGGCCAGAACCTACATGCTCTGCCTTTCTTTGGTGGTTGACAGCCTGAATTGAAGGCAGTGAACTCCACAGAGGAAGCCTGCCCTGGGCTTCCATTTCCACTTCCCCAAGAATTTTAACCCTGTCCTTGCCTGCTCTCCTCCTTGCAGAATTTGAACAAGTTTTCAAACTAAATATCAATCGAAATCACCGAGGCTTTAGGAGGGTAATCCAGAGCAAAGGAATCAAATTTGAGATCTTCCACAAAGGGTAAGGTTTCCATTGGCAAGGTTGGAGGGAAGAAATGGCAGATCTCTTCCTGTTGTTCTCCATACCACTGCTTGCTTGCACTGAACTCAGCCAGTTCATTCCTGCCCTCTCTGCCCAGTCTAATCCTCTGCTTCTTCTCTTCCCAGATCCTTTTTTAGAAGTGACAAGCTGGTTGGCACAGCACACCTGAAATTGGAAAGGCTGGAGAAAGAGTGTGAGATCAGAGAGATCGTGGAGGTAGGGCCCGAGATGAACTGATATTCTTGGAACTCTACTGAGGGTTTTGTTCACATTTCAGAGTTGTCTGTTAGTGTGCTGTGAGGATGGGTGGCATCTCCATGTCTCAGATGGAAAAAGAAAGTCCGAGCGACTTTCAGAGTCAGCCTGGTGGGAAGTAGGAGTTGAAGTTGGGAGTACATCCTTGAGGATTCTGACCAATTCTAAGCATGGTATAGATTTCTATTCTAGGGCTGTGTTGTGCTTGGTCAGTGGACAGAGAACAAGCTCCCAAAAGGAAATGGAGATAGTATTTCTAGATCAGTGACACATGCAAATTGCTTCCATGGCCTCACAGGGTTATATAAGATGGGGAGCTTTAAGAACCTGTCTCTGACAGATGGAGAAGGAACTTGTTGGTCATGTAATCTGTCCTTGGCAGAACTAGGTCCAGACAGCCTTTACAATACTTTTGGAAGCTAGAGCTTGCCTCTCCCTCGTGGAGTTGTCCTAAAGTGGGGCCTATTCTGAATTGCCTTGGGGGTGGTTAAAATCTCAAGCTTTTGTAGCATGCTGTATTCATATAGTTCCTTATCTGCTCCAGAGGCGGCCGTGGCCTGGGTTCTACTTGTGATTGCTACCCATCAACTTCTCTGTGGGCCACGAGTGAGTGTGTGGGCTTCAGGCTGCCCCTTGAAGCCAGAGTTAATTCTAGGAGTTACGTAGATCAAGGGAAAACCAGGATAGAGTAATGGGTTTCTCATCTCCAGCCAGAGCACTGACACTTATCCAGATTTCTAGGTTATTTATAAGACATATTGAGAGTAAGCAGCCCACCACTTCCCAGATTGTAGGAAGAAGGCTGGGCTATGTTGAAGCTGACACCAGGCATACTTTCTAGCTGCTCTGAGAACCTACTTGCCCTAGCTTATCCTCTCAATTATTGTCTGTCTGTCTGTGGCTGTTACAGGTTCTGGATGGAAGAAAGCCCACTGGAGGGAAGCTGGAGGTGAAGGTGAGACTTCGGGAGCCTTTGAGCAGTCAGGACGTGCAGATGGTCACTGAGAATTGGCTGGTCCTGGAGCCTAGGGGCCTGTGAAGAGGTAGGTCGCCTTGCTAAAATTTCCTTTTTACCCATTTCTGGGGAGAGAGCATTTGATTTTCTCCTGTCTGAAGGAGACTAAATGCAGAAGTGTTAGGAAGTGCTTGTGGGTTGTTTCTAAAGTTCCTCAGTAGACTTGGGCGGGAAGGGAGCTTTTCCAGGCTAACTGCTGTCAGAATTTCTTTAAAAACTCTGGTTTCCTTTGTGCCTTTGCCTTGTGAGGTGGACATCCTTGGTACCAGCTCACTGACCCAGCTGTGCTTGCTACAAGAGCCTTTGTACACAAGTGACGCTGCTACATACGCACCAAAGACCTGTTAACTAACTGTGGCGTGGGCTTTCCTTGTGTGCCTCTCCTGGGCCTTCATGGAAGCAGGCCACATCTTAGGAGCTTCTCATACAGCCTCCCACCCCCCACCTCCAGAATGTGGGTGAAGACAAGGATGCCTCCATTACTCTGTGCCATAGAGTCCTATTGCCCCGTAACCTCTGCGTAGTCAGTGTGTACAGCTTAATGCAGCCCTCATTTGCACCATTTCTGGATGTGCCTTTCCAAGATGTAACTGTAATGGTGGGAGAACTTGAGGGTGATCGGAGCACCCCCTGCTTAGGGGAGGGACGGGGTTCCGTGACTCCAGCTGGCCAGTGGCAGACTGTCCCGCTCAGCTGTTTTCCCCTCTGCCTGTGCCTTTGTTCCTGAAAGCTGCTGCACCAGCCTTTCTGCTTCCCAGAGGACTCGGAACAGGAAAGTTCCTTTAGTACTATTGGTGGGGAGTAAGGGAAGGGAAGTTCTCTTTGGTTTGGTCCATGTACCTAAGATGGAAGACTGTTAACTGGGGAGGAAAAAAAAAAGAAAAAGAAAAACTATCAGTTTTATGTAGCCATTTTTATTTTAAAACTAGGTCTGATTCACTGTAGGGACTTTATACTCTGAACAGTGTTGATTAACCATCAAAGTCTTCAAATGCCCTGTTCTCTGTCACTTTATTTTTTTTGAGACAGGGTTTCTCTGTGTAACAGCCCTGGCTGTCCTGAAACTCTTTGTAGACAAGGCTGGCTTCAAATTCGGAGATCTACCTACCTCTGTCTCATGAGTGCTGGGATTAAAGGCGTGTGCAACCACACCCAGCCTGTCACTTTAAAAGCTGAAGCAGTAATACCATATATCCACTGCACCTGTGCATTCTTCTTTTCCGAAGGCTTGTCATTGAGCTGATCACCTGGCTAATCCCTGCTTATCCAAGTTGTATAGCTTTTGTAGTAAATGGATAGAAATGAAGGGACAGATAGTTGCAACAGTTAATAGTCACAAATGTGTTATTTTAGATTATTTTTTAAAAAAAAATCAGCATCCCTGGGCTCAAGAGATGGCTCAGCAGTTAAGAGCACTGACTGCTCTTCCAGAGGTCATGAGTTCAATTCCCAGCAACCACATGGTGGCTCACAACCATCTGTAATGGGATCTGATGCCCTCTTCTGGTGTGAAGATGTTCATGCAAACAAAACACCTATCTACATAAAATACTTAAATAAGCAAAAATCAGCATCCCAACTCTTTCCCATTTTAAGGCATTAACCTCAACAAAGTATTCCTCCAGATTTATTCTTTATTCAATTTTTTTGGTTGTGCGAGGCAGGTCTCATTGTATATCCTTGGCTGGTTTTAACTCATAGCAGTCCACCTGCTTCAGCCTTCCAAGTGTTGGGATTACAGGCATGAGCATGTGTCACCATGCCTGGCTTCCTCAAGATGATTTGTGAAGGCTCTATGAAGTAAATACATTCAGCTGCTGGTCACTACACTGTAGCATAAGCAGCCCAGGGATGAACTTTTTTGACTGTAGGAGATAACAGGGCTGGACCATGCTTCCTTGTACTTAAGAGCTTATCAAAATTGTTAGTGGTTAACAAGGCAGAAACTACATACCAATGATGTCCCAGAACTCTCTGGCCAATCTTAACTTAGTGGATGTGAGCTCCCAATCTTTCATATGTAAGAGATTTAACAACTATAGTCACATGTGTCCAACAGTAATTTGGAATGAAAAGGTCTCTGCCTTCATTAAGGGACCTAGAGCAGAGGGGGTACTTAAGAGTTTTTGGTCCCACTGTATTTTCCTTACAGTTTGATCTGACTCCGTGCTGAACTGAAGAATCCCTGGGGTTATTCTCAAATATCCCAGTTAGACGTAGCATTTCTCATTTCACCCCTCTGTTGGAAATGTTCTAGTTTTGACTTCAAGGATTTCCCTTTACAGTCCACTTTATTGTTCTGCTTACTGAAAAACAACCTCAAGGCTGAAAGGCCAACAAAGCTGCCCAGTAAAGGCCAACAAAGCTGCCCACTGGACACGGAGACTGAAGTTCTTAAAAGGTCTTTGTTGTAGCCAAGGAATGTGTGGCTAGGGGGAGGGGCCTGCATAAAGCCTCATTTTGTAAGGTTTGATCAACCAGTCACCGAATATTATTCACAGATACAACAACCAGCCACAACGGAAATCCTGTTTTAAATATTGCACTGCTTGTCCTTTTGAATTACTGAACAGGGTTTATTTTAAGAGTCCGGAAATTTTGCTCATGGAAGGCAGAGATTTGTGGCTTTTCCCTCATGTAGCACCACTCTAAAACCTGGATGGTCCCTCTCATAGTTATTTAGGCTTTTCTCCCACTGGTGTTTGTGGCATTTCCTAAAAGATCTTTGCACTAAGTGAGGTCGGCTGTTAATGAGTGTAAAACAAACCGGCTGGGGCTGGGCCTGGGCCTGGGCCTGGGCCTGGCAGACAGGACGCATGGACCTCTAAGATGGACATCAGCAGTCTTCTATTCCTTACTCCTATGAATATAACTTAAAAATCCCATTACTATTATTTAATTTTAGCATTAGTAAAATAAAAGCCACTGTCATAAATAGTTAATTCTAGACTCAATGCTGAGCAGATTGTTAGAAATACATTAAATTTGAAATGACTCAGCAGTTAAGAGCTCTTCCAGAGGTCCTGAGTTCAATTCCCAGCAACCATATGGTGGCTCACAACCATCTGTAATGGGATCTGATGCCCTCTTCTGGTGTGTTTGAAGAGAGCAACAGTGTACTCACATACATAAATAAATTTTAAAAAGAGCAAATACACTAAATGCATAATTATCTTTCAGATGGCCATAGAGAAATCTAATTGGAATTTGCCCTCCCTCCCCCTGCAGGAC
The DNA here is from genome assembly GCA_019843965.1 of Rhynchomys soricoides. Classification (NCBI taxonomy): domain Eukaryota; kingdom Metazoa; phylum Chordata; class Mammalia; order Rodentia; family Muridae; genus Rhynchomys; species Rhynchomys soricoides. The sequence continues at coordinate 1,849,869 of JADRCH010000114.1, forward strand.
TGGGTCCTGCTTGGACATGCTTGGCATGTCCAAGATGGAGAAGACAGAGATAGGGACTTAGACAATCCCAGCATTCTACCACCTTGTGTGTGGGAGGTACCAACAAAGAGTTGGTTATTAAAAAAAGAGTACCAGGTACAGTAGCATATTCCTATAATCCCAGCACTTGGAAGGCAGAGGCAGGAGCATCGGGAATTGAAAGTCTTCTTTGACTCGTCTTGAGTTCAAGGCCAACATGGGCTACATGAGAGCCCACCTCAAAATACCAGGAAATACATTATACAATATATGCTTACAAATAAACTTGGTAAGCATACAACAATCTTTAAAAACAATAATGCAATTCTGCTCTTCAGCATAGAAGCACTGTATTTATCTTCTAGGTTTAAATCTAGAAAACCTGGCCTAATTAGGAATGTGATGCTTAAGCATTTCACTTTATAAATTTCAGTGCACATTATATAAAACCAAGGCAAAAAAAAAAAAAAAACCAGTATCCTTGGTGACTTAAGTCCAATTTCCCAGAATGATTTTGCTATACATAAGGATATTTTATGAGTTAAGAATGGACCTGTCAGCTGGGCAGTGGTGGCGCACGCCTTTAATCCCAGCACTCGGGAGGCAGAGGCAAGTGGATATCTGAGTTCCAGGACAGCCAGGGCTACACAGAGAAACCCTGTCTTGGGGGGAAAAAAAAAAAAAGCAACAACAACAAAGAATGGACCTGTCTATGGCTCCAAAGTTTGTTCCTTTATGGGAAGATTAAATACCTTGCATGCTTTAGAAGATCTACGTCCAAGGCAAGGTACAGGTTAGCTAGGCAGGAGGACTGGGCAGCTGCTGCAGAAGTACCCACCTTTTGAGGTATATTCAGACTACCAACTGTGCCTCTCAGGTGCTTCCTGTTGTAGGTTTGCAGTTCTAAAGCTCCATTCTTACAAGTTAGCTCTGCTGGGTGAAAGGGCACTTCTGAGGCTTTGTACCAAGTGTAACAGAAAGGTCCAGGTCCTGGGTCTCTGTGACTTTCATCAGCACCTTTGGAGAGTGGGTATACAGTGTAACCCTCAGCCACAGGATGGACACACACACATTCTCCAAGGGCCAGCTCAGCCCTAACCACAGGTCCCACAGGCCTGCATCTGAGCCCAGGGGCATTGTGACTAAATCCTGTGTGACCTCGGCCTCCACTGATACCAGTATCAGATACCCTCAAGCAGGATATTACAAAATTTAACAAAATCAGTGTACAAAACTGAGCACAATGACACACAACTTTAATCCCAGGGCTTGGGAGGCAGAGGCAGGAAGATCTCTGTGAATTTGAGGCCAGCCTGGTCTACACAGTGAGTTCCAGGGAACCCAGGACTACACAAAGAAACTGTCCAAAAAAAAAAAAATCATATCTTCCGTGAACTAAATCTTTGTTTCCTGTACTCCAGTTAAAGGGCTTCTTGGAGATAAAGTGATAAAGCTTGGAGCAGGGTAAGTGCAAAATTAGCCTGGAGCTTCTTGTTAGGCTGCACAGGAAGGACTGAGCCTAAGTAGGTCGTGAAAAGGATGCAGGAGCCAGCTTGAAGGTGTCCAACTAGATCACCTGAGTACAAGACTAAGACAGTAGAACTCCACGGGACCAACATGAAAATCACATGAATAAAGGACAAAGGGAGGAAGGTCTTATTTGTTTCGAGATTACTGAATCCAGCTGGTAAAGAAAGGGCAGGCTGGAACCACAAAGTCATTTTACAGCTGCCATAGTAAAAGATCAGTGCAGGCAAGTAACGCCAGTGGTGCTAAATCTAAAGGAAACTTTGAGGAGCAAGATATTTGCATAGATTGAAAGTGCTCTGCATATATCATTACTAAAAGGGTAAATACGTAGTAGGGGAACTGGACACGATGGACAGCTGATAATGAGATCTGCCACTGTCTCTGAGTGGCAGATGGATATCAAGTGATTCTGGCTAAGAATACAAACTCAAATGAGGTATTTTCTGCTAAAACCAAACAAAAATCCAGGATGTGAGGGCCTATACTCGCAAAAAAAAAAAAAGAAAACAAAAGTCCATCCCACAAAGAGATAAAGCCACGCCTAAAGCTATGTGCAGCATCTGATCTTAGACTGGAAAGTTCTCTGTTGAAGAGAGGTTCCCAAAAGTAATGGGCAGGCGTGAGGTAAATGCCTCCAGACACTGTGACCTTGACTTAAGTCCTGTTTGGGCAAGGAATAAACATCTACTGTAAATGGGTGAGGGCTGTGTTGTATGCACCTCCATCTGAAACACCTCCATGTAATAGAGGAGGGAAAAGATAAGCACTGCCAAAACAAATGGGCAACATGTTAGTGTGTGAGTGTGTGTGTGTGGATGGGGCTGTAGAAAAGAGAACACTTTTTTACAAGTACAACTTTCCTGGAGTTTTAAGAGATTTCATAGTAAAATGTCTTTAAAAATACTTCTAGTGTATAGTAAATAAAAATGCCCTGGATGTCCTTTGCCAGCTGTCACTCAGCTTCTCCAGCCAAATGCCCTGGTTTATACTGAGTTACCTTCCGTGGCTAACAGACCAGAAACCCCTTTGGTTTGATTCAATTAGTAATCTGAACAAATAAACACAAATCTAAACATGCATTCTCCTTGATCAACAGCTGAACCAGGATGATCTTTTTATGCCAATTCTGTACAGGAAGTGCAAAAGTGACGATTCATTGTTTATTTCCTTTCTGCCCCACACCGTGACCTTGGTGGTGGTTGTACCCATAGGAGCATTCATCTGAGCACATGACCGGAAGTAATGGTAAGAGAGGAGCAGAATTCTTGTCTAGACAGTAACAGAAGGGAGTTAGCTGCAAAGATAGCGTATCTGTTGTGCAGTAAGAAGCTGCCCGGGTCTTCTTGAAGAATGCATAGAAGACTTAGAATCATGGAACATCTGTCCCCCAACCACCCTCCCCACCCCTCTTCCCCTAAGTCCTACTCCCACCCCATACCCTCCCTACTGACAGTGTTAACAAAAGCTTAATCTTCCAGTTTTAAAGTGCAAATGATTTGGATATGACTGCTGCTGCAACAGGTCTGAACAGGAAAGATGGAGTCCTCATCTATGCGATGTTCTCCAGAATATAAAAGATCAGTTCCATGGCGACGGGGCCTTCACTGAGCTGGCAGGCTCCTCCATGGATGACAGGCACCAAGGCACTGTCCAGGTCGTTCATGTACTGCGAGGGAAGGGGCTGGCCATTGCTCCCTGCTTGATAGCCAACCTACCACAGAGAGAAAGGGATGACGGGTTACCAGGCAGGGGAGAGGCCAAGCAGGAAATACCACATCCTTTGCCATGAGCTAGACATAACGACAGTGAACATGAATTTGTCCTCCTCTTGATGCTTTATCATCATCTACCATCTACCCTGGCCACTTGAGAGCTCTGAGAGCTTTGGCTAGTCCCTTAATGTGCTAAGGTCTCTTTCCTGAGAAAAGAAATGGTGAGTCAGATGACAGTTCAGGCCCTGGTTGTGAAGTTAAAGTGAGGAATATAACAGCAGCACTGCAGCCCGTGCAGTCATCAGTGCACTGTATTTTGAGTAACTGAAAACAGAAATTCAAAGATAAAGGGCCCTTTCCCTCAAGAGGGTCACAAATTTAGCAGAAAAATGCTTGCTATCCAATTGTTCCATATGAACGGGCCTCTCTCCAGATGCTATCAGTACTACTACACAGATAGACTTTTGTTTTTTCTAACCTGCATTTTATGTGTGTGTATGGGTGTGTGCATGTACCATGGCACATGTGCCACGACAAGCATGTGGAGCTCGGAAGACAGTCTTAGGAGTCGGTTCTCTCCTTCCATTGAGTACATGGGTTATGGAGACAACTTGTCAAGCTTGATAGCAGGATGCCTTTACCCACTAAGCCATCTTGCCAGCCTGGTTTTTGTTAGTGTTTTATTGTTGCCTTGTGACAGGGTCTCATATAACTCAGACTGATCTCAAACTTGATATGTGGTAGTCAAGGATGATCTTAAGTTTTGTTCCTTCAGTCTCTACCTCTGAAATACTAAGTTACATGTGGTGCTGAGGATCAATTCCAGGGTTTCATGCATGCTAGGCAGGCACTCTAAACTGAGCTACATCCTCAGCCTCAGATAAGCCCCTTGCAGCTCAGGACAAGACCTTAAGTGAAAGTAAAAGCTAGCTGATGAGGCCCAGTAAAGAAATGAAGCTAGACACAGAGCCTTTCACCCTGCCTTGGTCAGCTATTTAATTAAATTCTGCAATGTAAAACCAGATTTTTCCCTCTGTAAATACTCGGGAAAGAAGCATCTCTGTGGCAGAATTAATTACTGGCTCAGCAGGAACATCGACCTGAGAGCCCACACTCTTTTCTTCCTTAAAAATAAACTTATTTTATTTTTAAAACGTATGCATGACTGTTTTGTCTGCATGTATGGCTGTGTAACATGTGTGTGTGTCTGGTGCCCAAGGAGGCCAGAAGAGGCTGCCAGATCCCCTAGAACTGGAGGTAAGGATGGCTGTAAACCACCATGTGGGTACTGGAAACTGAACCATGGTGCACTGCAGAGCAACAAGTGCTCTATACCATGAGCCATCTCTCCAGCCCTTCCCACATGCATTCCTAATGACTCCGCACCAGGAGGAGGGTGAGAATGTTAACTGGCAAACTGTAAGCATCCAATGCAGGACCAGTGGGACCTGCTGTGGAGGGCAGGGACACAGGAGGAAGAGGAACAGGGTTCAGGAGGTGAGGACTGGATTTTTTTTTTTTAAAGGTTGATTTATTTTATTTATATAAGTACACTGTGGTTGTCTTCAGACACACCAGAAGAGGGCATTGGATCCCATTTCAGATGGTTGTGAGCCACCATATGGTTGCTGGGAATTGAACTCAGGACCTCTGGAAGAGCAGTCAGTGCTCTTAACCACTGAGCCATCTCTCCAGTCCCAAGGACTGGATTATTAATACAAAGAGCACATAAAAACATCAAGCCAGGCATTGTGGCACACACCTTTCATCTCAGCACTCAGGAGACAGATGGATCTCTGTGGGTTCAAGGCCAGCCAGGACAACATAGTGAGATCCTGTCTCAAAAAAATAAAACAAAAAGCAAAACAAGCAAATACCTGTCAAGTCCAATGACAGGAAAATTGTTAGGGAGATAGCTCAAAATTGTCACTAAATGAAAATCCTGGCAGCAAAAAGACTCTTGCCAGGCAGTGGCAACTGTAGATGCCAGTCAGCAGGAGCTTGGTCCAGCGGAGTAAGAAAGGCAATATTGAGGACACCTGGGACCTGTCCTAAAGGGCTGTAGAAGTACCTCATAGTCGGGAATGTGTTACTGCTGGAGGCCAGGTGAGAATATAACATCTCGAGGACTCAGGAAAACTCACAGATAAAAGAAAGAAAAATAAAACAGACACTTCTTAAGACGGAACCAAAAGCTGCCCTAGACGCGTCTTACCTGATCTGAGTCAAGTGTCACACGGAGCCCCAGTTTTGTCATTCCATCTTCTTTTAAAAGCTTCAGGTGGGGGCAGAGGGCGAGGCAGAATGCCTTGGCGACATGCTCGGTCAGCCTGCTGTGATCTGCAGGGTCACTCAGGCAGTTATGGTGGTCATCATTTTCTAGGAAAAACACCTATCCACAAACAAAAGAAGTGAGCATGCAGGTTAACCCCTATATCTGAGCATCCAATTCTCTAAGCAGTACAAGGTGACCTGAGGGAAAGAGCATACAGTGAGTCCTTGGGGCCAGGAAAAGTACTACACCAAGGGCTGGAGAGATGGCTTAGCAGGCACAGGCACACACTATAACCTGGCCACCTGAGTCTAACCCATGGAAACCATGTGATGGTAGAAAGAACCTAGTCCATAAAGTTGGCTTCTGACCTTCATAGATGTGCCATGATAGGTGACCCTGCCACATCATGTGCACACAAAGAAAGTAAAGAATGTGTACTAGGGCTGGAGAGATGGCTCAGCGGTTAAGAGCACTGACTGCTCTTCCAGAGGTCCTGAGTTCAATTCCCAGCAACCACATGGTGGCTCACAACCATCTGTAATGGGATCTGATGCCCTCTTCTGATGTGTCTGAAGACAGTGACTCTGGTGTGTCTGACGACAGTGATGGTGTACTCAAATACATAAAATGAATAAATCTTTAAAATCCCTGCTTGCCAGTCTCTGCATCCACACACTAGCAGCAGCACCTTGCCTGCTCTCTGCTAACCTGTGAGATGACACTTTCTACACAGAACCAAAAAGTCTCCCATTTTGTACTGTACACTTTTTTTTTGAGACTGGGCTTCATGTTGTCCAAGCTTTGTAATCAAGGTCCTGATCTTCCCAATTCCAAGTGCTGGGATCACAGCCTTGTGCCACCATGTACCACCAAGTGCAAATGAACTGTGTTCTAAAAGGCAATGCAGCATATAGACAATTTTCTTAGGAGGTGATTTGAGAGTCAAAAAGAACAGTCATTGTAGATTGCAGAATCCAGCTCTTTTCGAGGATTATTCAAGTGTATAAAGACAGAGGGCAGTGTCTCGGTGTAGGGGCACATGCCTTTATGAAGAGGCATCAGGTAGGAAACCTGTATGACTTCCAGGCCAGCCAGTACTACATACTTAAGACCTTGTGTCAATAGGAAAAAACAGATAAGCTGGGCATGGTGGTACTTTTTCTTTTTTTTTTGGTTTTTCGAGACAGGGTTTCTCTGTATAGCCCTGGCTGTCCTGGAACTCATTCTGTAGACCAGGCTGGCCTCGAACTCAGAAATCCGCCTGCCTCTGCCTCTCAAGAGCTGGGATTAAAGGCGTGTACCACCACTGCCCGGCTGGTACATGCTTTCAATGCTAGCATTTAGGAGGCAAATCTCTGTGACTACTCTCTATAGTATGACCTTATTATATGATTGACTCTACAGGGCTCAAACATACTACCAGGCCAGCTTTCAAGGGACTTAAAATTTTCTGGACTTGGTGAAGTTCTTGCCTCTCATATGATGAAAGCCTGAGTTTGATTCCCCGGTGGCAGTGGCCATAGCTTTAATGCCAGCACTTGGTAGACGCAGGCATGTGGATCTTTGAATTCAAGGCCAGCCTGGTCTACAGGAATGATAACCAGGACACCAAGGCTACACAGAGAAACCCTTTCTTGAAAACCCAGAAAGAGGCTAGGCAGTGGTGGCGCACGCCTTTAATCCTAGCACTCAGGAGGCAGAGGCAGGCCTGGTCTACAGAGTGAGTTCCAGGACAGCCAGGGCTACACAGAGAAACCCTGTCTCGAAAAACCAAAGTAAAAAAAGAAAAAGAAAAAAGAAAACCCAGAAGGGGGGGGGGGAAGCTGGCTGCAGTGGTGTGCTCTTGCAATCCCAGTCCTAGGGAGGTGGAGACAGGAGGATCCCTGGGGCTCACTGTCTAGCTTAAATGTTGAGGCCAATAAAAGAGTGTGTTTGAAACAAGACAATGTTTCTGATGGTGACATGTGATATTGTATATATATATTTATAGGCACGCATGTGACGGGTGTGCCTGTAGAGTCAGGTCTCTCCTTCCATTGTTTCATGCACTCTGGAAAGCATACTCAGATTGTCAGGCTTGCTTTCTGCCACTGAGCCATCTCACCAGCTCACAGGTTAAGTTATGATTCTCACATGACCTGCTTTCCCTCCCTCTCCCTCCTTCATCTCTCTATGTAGCTCTGGCAGCCTGGAGCACACTCCCACACTCTGTAGGGGTTAGACTGGCACTGACTGGCAACAATCTTCATGTCTCTGTCTCCTGAGTACATCACTACATCTGACTTTCAAAAGATTCCATAATGTCTACTTTGCCTGTGTGCATACAAAAAGTAATGGCATGTCTTCTCTGGATGATATAAAGGATAAACAATGTAAAGACAAAATTTAAAATAAAAATAAGTATAAATATACAAAGTTTACATATTGTTACATACCAATTCCAGTATGCTGGTCCAAGGGGGGCTACGGTAAATATATGGGGACTGAGCATGTAGCTCCATGGCTATTCCAGGACTCCAGGACCCTCCCCCCCCAAAACCTGCTGAGATCATTTCCAGTTGCTCATATGTGCTTAGAGCTGACCACTTGAAACTGGATCACTTATACGGGGCTCTGGTCCCAGAGGAGACTGAGTCTGTCACTCAGCAGCATTCATTGCCTAAGCTCTTTGGCTAGGACCACTTTGTAAAATCTGTTTACTTTGTCATGCCAACTGATGTTGTCATCATGTGAGTCTTTCTTAGAAAACCATATTATTAAAATTCCATGGGTACAGCTTCCCTGTCATAAACAGAAGATACTACCTCACAACAAAGGTGCTGGTCCTCTGACTCTTTAAATATTTCTGCCCTTCTGAGATTTTCCCAAGCCTTAGGGGTAGGGGTTGGGTTGTAGATCTTTAAAAAAAATTAACTGATGCAGGATGTTAGCAGCACAGTCTGGCCTCAAATTCTTGATCTCCCTGCCTCAGCCTCCCGAGTACTGGGTTACAGGGGTGTGCAGGCACACCTGGCTAGTAGCTTAAGAGCTGGTGAGATCTGGCGTTGAATTGGGAACTTGCCATTGTTTGTTTGCCTCTAATTTTTGACAAATCTTACTGTGAACTGGCCATCATTTAAAGATCAAGTTATTCAAGAGAGGTTTAACTGTGAGTACAGCATGGCATCCTCAGTTTTCTGAAGAACTAGAGAAGGTGCGCTCCAGACACACCCTTCTTGCATTGCAAAGCAAATACATGAAAATGAGTACCTAAGACATGGCAGAGTGCAGCAGGCTGCAGTTTTGGACTTTCTTTCCCAGTCAGCTAAGACAGATCAGAGGGCGTTAAATTTAACAGATAAATGAAAAGATTTTTTTTTTTTTTTTATCAAAGAGAATTTTTTAAACATTTTTTATATTTATTTATTTTAATGTGTATTTGTCACACAGGTGCCACTTAAAGTGTGAGGAATTCAGAGGTCAATTTATGGGAGTTGCTTCTTTCCTTCCATGTGGGTCCCAAGGACTCAATTCGGATCTCTAAGCTTGTTGGAAATACCTTTACCTACTGACCCATCTTGCTGGCTCATTTTTCCTTCTGAGTCATCCCAGCATGGGCTTTTGACTTAGACAAGGGCACAATTCTCATTTCCTTACCTCTGTCCATCTGATGACTTTTCCATTTGCTTTATACTCTGACCCATGGAATATTTTCACATTTGTTATAGATTCCATGCACTTTCCATCTATAGGACTCACCACACTACAACAGAGAAAAGGGAAGGAGATATCGTGTCACATTTTGGGGTGCCTTGCTGAAGACATCAACAGCATATTGTGTCGTGCAAGACACAGCAGCTCATGGCAAGGCTATACACTGAACAATTCAAGCACACAGGAACCCATTTTAGTCCACTGCAGTGTAACAACAGGCTGCGCACACACCCCTGCTCCTCTTCCAGCATTTATTTCTTCCTTTAATAAACACATGGCTACTCACCCAGCCTGGCTCCCCACTTTGCTCCTGACTCCAGAACAGTGTTCACCACACTCCTCTTTGCATATCTGCCTTAGAAAGAGTTTCACGGGAAGGGAGTCTAACATGTCATCCTTGGGTACTGTGTTTCAGATACTGACCATTACTTTGAACTTAGGGAATTTAATGAGCATTTGTTAAGAACTATTTAAGACTGGGGATCTGGCTTGCTTACAAAGTAGAAGAGCTCAAGATCATTCTCCATTAATGACATCAAATAAATGAGTGACTAAAAAGCTAGAGAGCCGGGGTGAAGAGAGAACAGCGTCCATCATCACAGATTCTCTTCAGTGCTATGTTATCACTTAGATTCCTAAACAGAAGTTACGTTTGGCAATTATTTCTCCCTTAAAATATAACAAGTAAATTAAACATGTGGAGATACACATTTACTCTGAAAAGAACATACACTAATTGCTACAAAGATTCCAGACTCCTCTCAAGATTGTTTAAACCTATTTATGTTCTTGATTCTTTTTAGTTTGTTCAAGACAGGATCTCACTGTATAGTCTGCTGGCCTCAACTCTCAGAGGCCCACCTGCCTCTGCCTCCTGAGTGCTGGGATTAAAGGCATATGCCACCATGCCTGGTCTTGTTCTTAATTCTCCATACATCCAGGGTAAAATTAGGGGCTAGCAAGATGGCTCAGCAGGTAAAGGTACTTGTATGCAGGTCTGGCCACTTAAGAGTTTGGTCCCCAGAACTTACATAAAGGTGAAGGAAAGAACCAACTGCACGAAGTTGCCATCTACAGGTGAGCAAGCCCCTCGCATCCCCCAAATAAGCAAATGCAATAAACCCTTTAAAAGTGAAATCTAAACTAGGGAATGGGAGCAGGAAATACCAGAAGTTTTACTGTATATAAAGAGAGAAATGTACAACAGAGTTAGAATATAGATCTTGGCCAGAGCTGACCTCACAGACTGGCACTGGGAACTACGTGAGGAAGGCGATAGAACTGATCCAGGGGCATCTTGAGGAAGAAAGCAGGCTGAGAGCAGCACGTGCAAAGGTCTGGGGCAGGTGCACAACTGTGCTCAAGGAAGAAGGCCAGTGTCCTGCTGAGCTGTGTTAGGAGAGACTAGAAGCTGATCAGAATGAGAGAAGGAAGCCAGAAACAAGGGAAGCATCAGAGGCTACTGCAGTTGTCCAGACTGAGGTGATTTAAACTGGGTAAGTTGCTTTTTAAACTCTGGTGGTAGCAGTAGGGTGGTGAGAGCCACTGTAGTTTGGGATGTATGCAGAAGCACAGCAAACAGGATTTACTGTTGGGTTAACTACGGGGTAGGAAAGAAAGAAAAGGTATCAAAAATGAACCCAAAATCTTGGTGTGAAACATTAGCATAGAGTTGCCAGGAGCCAGGGAAGAATTTGGATTTAAAGCCCAAGAAGATGAGCTTTTGAAGTAAGAGTCTTGCTGACTTATTCAAAATGAAATGAGAAAGCCTGTTCTATCAAATGGAATGTATTAGCGAAGATGCTTGATACCCAAAAGGCCAGGGTCTATTCAAGCAACTTTAGAAGACCTGTTTTTGTCTCAGTGCCTTAGCTTTCCCTCAAAAATATACACAGTGAATCCTTCACAGATCCAGTTAAGGGGGCTGAAGAAGTGGCTCAGTGGCTAAAAGCAAACGCTTGCTGAGAAACTGGGTTTGGTTCCCAGTATCCAGGATAGGTGGTTCCCAACCACCTGTAATTCCAGATCCAGGGGATCTGAGGTCTATATGTCCATGGGCACCACAGTCATGTGTACAGTCATATGCACAGACACATAACTTTAAAAAATAGTAAAAATAAATATTTTTTAAAAAGAAATTAAGCTAGGGATGGAAAGATGGCTCAGTGGTTCAGAGCACTGACTGCTCTTCCAGAGGTCATGAGCTCAATTCCCAGCAACCACATGGTGGCTCACAACCATCTGTAATGGAATCTGATGCCCTCTTCTGGTGTGTCTGAAGAGAGTGACAGTGTACTCACATACATAAAATAAATGCATAAATCTTTTTAAAAAATTAAGCTAAAAACCCAGAAATTACAATTCTGTGTTTTACATTCCCTTTCCGTAGGCAGGCATTTAGTCAACTCTGAAGCGGCAGTGTGCACAGCTGACAAAGCCTGGAGCTGACTCCTAGTGGCTCTGAGGGTTACACTTACCCTTTGTTAACTGTCTTGTCATCATCCACCCACTGGATGTGGATCTGTTCCTGGGGGTCCTCTGCATCCGCCTTCCCACAAGTGATGGTGAAATCCTTCATCTCCCGAATTGCCTGCCTCAAGGAATCCATGTTCTCTGCAGTGATCTGGACCATAACGCCATCTAAGAGTATCAGCATGGAGGTAATACAGATGGAAACTGTGCGAAGCCAGGGAGGGAGGTGGCTGAGACACAATGCCTGGCGTCTAGCAGATTCTCTGATACTAAATATCAGCTTGGAAAGCTGACACAGTTTTGAGCTGAAACTCTTACTGAAGGAGCTATGAGAGAAACCATGGAGGTTCACTTCACATTAGCACTGCTGGGTTCCTTTTAGACCCCATTATGTGTTTCTTCTGAGACTGTTCAGAGGGAAAGCTTACACATGATCACATAGCTACTCTTCAGCCTCATAGAGCATTTTATTCCTGCTTGCCTTTTTGTAGTTACCACCCTCTGACTGTATGTATTGGCTTTAAAATCTCTCTTAACTTCTACCTGGTATATGACTGTCCTGCAAATGTTTGTTTTAAAATTACTAAATAAAACAACAATAAAACAAAACAAAGTTTGACTAGGTTTGGTGGTATAGACCTTTAATATCAGTATTTGGGTTGTAAAGGCAGGAGGATCTACTTTGAAGCTAGCCTGGTCTACACACATAAAGAGTTATGGGCTACTAGCCAGGGCTACATAATGAACCATTTTCTCAAAAATAAAACAGAGCAAAAGAAAAAAAAATAAAACAGAGCAACAAACAACAAACCAAGCAAACAAACAAAAACTACTGTGGTGATCTGGATGAAAATAGCTCTTACTGGCTCATGTATTTGCATGTTAAGTCCCCTACTGATAAACTGGCTTTTTTTTTTTTTTTTTGGTTTTTCGAGACAGGGTTTCTCTGTGTAGCCCTGGCTGTCCTGGAACTCACTCTGTAGACCAGGCTGGCCACGAACTCAAAAATCTGCCTGCCTCTGCCTCCTGAGTGCTGGGATTAAAGGCGTGTGCCACCACTGCCCGGCTTAAACTGGCTTTTTTAAAATATAATTTTTCAAGAATTTATTATGTATGTAAGTATACTGCCGCTGTCTTCAGACATTCCAGAAGAGTAAACTGGATCCCAATACAGATGGAATTGAATTCAGGACCTCTGGAAGAGCAGTCAGTGCCATCTCTTCAGCCCCACAACCCCCATGACCTGTTTTAATGATTAACAGGTGTGTCCTTATTGGAGGAATGTGTCCCTAGGAGTGGACTCAGGGTTCAAGGCCCATGCCAGGCCCAGTCTCGGTCTGCTTGCTGATCAGCATGTAAGCTCTCAGCCCCATGCCTGCCTACCCCCATGCTTCTCGCCATGCTGGAAATGAGCTAAGTGTGGTGGTTTGAATAAGAATGGCCTCTGGGGGCTGAGAACAGTCCACGGGTCCTCTGCAAATCAGGCAGTGCCCTAACTGCTGAGACAACTCTCCAGCAATTTCCTCTTTGAAAACTTAATTCTATTGTGTATGTATGATACATGTATGTTCAAGTGCAGGCAAGCATGTGTGCAACAGCACTCATGTGACAAACAGAGAACAATTTAGGAAAGTTTGTTCTATCTACCATGGGTCCCCGGGTTTAAACTAAGGCCATCAGGTTTGCAGCAAGTGCCAGTACCCACTGAGCACACTCACGGGCCCAACAATTTTCCTCTCTTTTTTTAAAGATTTAAAAAATTTAAAATTGAGGCTGGACAGATGGCTCAGAGGTTAAGAGCACTGACTGCTCTTTCAGAGGTCCTCTGTTCAATTCCAAGCAACCACATGGTGGCTCACAACCATCTGTAATGGGATCTGACACCCTCTTCGGGTGTGTCTGAAGAGAGCAAAGTGTACTCACATACATAAAATAAATAAATCTTTAAAAAAAATTAAAATTATGTGTGTGTTGGATGTGTATGTATTAGATGTGTGTATTAGGTGTGTATGCATGCATATTTATGTGTATAGTATGTATACATGTGTGTGCTGGGTGCCCACAGTGGACAGAGGCACAGGACCTCCTGGACCTACAGTCACATGTCCTCTCCAGCTCTGCCCCAAGCAATTTCTAAATATCATTTTACTGTATAGCTGGAACTGTGAGATTTGGTTGTAAGATATGCGGCTTTTCACTCACTGTTTTACTAAACTTACAAAAAAAAAAAAAAGATCAAAGCCAGGATGTATAAATATATGTAAAATTATCTATGGATGCCTATTTGAATCCATTTTTCAAAAAAGGAATGATTTTACTTAGGAAACAAAGACAGGAGGATCAGGAATTCAGGATTTTCTTAGTTACACACATATTGAACTCAAGGCCAGCCTGAGCTACATGAGACCTTGTCTCAAACAACTGAAGTTGGAGGAGGGTCTGGGAAGAGTGGGGATGGCTATGCTCAAGATACAGTTTATATATATGCATGTAATTATCAACCAATACATTTTTAAAACACTTAAAAAATGCTATTAATTACATTTATTTATTTGAGGATATATGCCAATGACACAGTGTATATGAGGTCAGAGGACAACTTCTAGGAGACAGTTCGCTCTCCTTCCACCATGTGAATCCCAAGGATAGAACTCAGGTCATCAGGCTTAGTGTCAGGTGTCTTTACCCACTGAGCCATCTCATGGGCCCAAGAATGTTTTTGATAAGCCTTGGAGTAAGCTGTGAAACTGAACATCTATCAGCCATGCATGGTGGCACACTCCTGTGAGCCCAGCACTTGGAAGACTAAGGGCTGAGAACCTTGAGTTCAATTCAAATTGTGCTACATAGCAAGTTCCAGGCTTGCCTGAACTACACAGTACGACCTTATCTCAAAAAATAACTACAGTGCTGGAGAATGGCTCAGTGGTTAGGCACACTTATTGCTCTTCCAGAGGAGTTGGGTTCAATTCCCAGCACCCACACAGTTGTTCACAATCATCTGCAACTCCAGATGCAGGAAATCTATCACTTTCTTATGAAATCTTTGGGCCCTAGGCATGCGTGTGGTACACATACATACACACAGGCAAAACACCCACATATGTAAAACAAATAAATAATCTTTAAAAAATAAATAAGATTAAAATAATAATAAAATCTGAAAGACTTGCCCTGAGCTGGAGACCTACAATCCCTTACAGCAGCAACCCTACAGGCTCAGGCTGTGCCTTACCTGGGATGCTTGAAAGTGACTAGACACGTCACAGCTCTACCACAGTCTCACAGACTGCCACTCTAGTATGCATGATGCCTTGGGTTTCATTCCAAGAAACTCTCATAACTAGGCATGGTGCTGGCAAGTACTTGTAATCCCAGCATTTGGAAGATAAAGGAAGACCATACAACCATACAGAGGTCCAAGGTCATCATTGGCTACACAGTGAATTCAAGGCCAACCTAAAAAGTACAGGAGACCCTGTAGTTTCATCTTGTTCAGTTTCCCCCCCCTTGTTATGTTACAACCAGTAAGTAAGTTTTTTAAAATGTGCTGTAAACTTATTTTTTTCAAGCTTGATAGTTGCTTAGAGCAGGAATGTTTAGTACATTTTAAGGTAGTAACAATGTATTTTACTATAACACACACACATTCCCAGTAATAATCTGCTTTCTACTTAGTACAGTTTTAAATTATAAGTCAACATCATCATTACTGTTAAAATGATTTTGATCTGTTTAAAAACTGTTGCAGTGTGGCTGATCCACCAAGTAGAGCTTTGTGAGTTCAAGGGTATGACAGTTTGCATGTCAAGTTTCAGGTCAGCCAAGGCTCCATAGTGAGACACTAAAACAAACAAAATAAAGCACTATAGCAATGTAATCCAACTGCACTCCTAGGGGTAAAAAATTCCAACTCATGGCCACATATAGCCAATTATTATATAAAGACACAATGCTTCCTGCCTCCCACACTCCTCTACTACTCATTCCTTCATCAGAAAGTGCAGTCTTGTCTCCTTTCTGTCAGCACTGGAGTGTTGTGAAGGGCCACTACATGAGTCTCCGGGCACGGCACAAAAGCAACGAAGTTTCTGCTTTGCTGCTGGGACACTTGTGTTTAGTGATCACTCCTGGTCTCCAAATTATCCCAGCCCCTAGACATATATGTGAAAAAATTTTCAGGGAATTTTATCTCATTTCCAGGAAATAATTTTGTGCCTTTAAGTCACACCAAATGTCATGGAGCAGTATCAAACTCTCTGTAGCACCTTATCAAGATTCCTTAGCCAGAGGAGTCAGCAAGCATGATAAAAGAACTGCTTTCTGCTATCAAACTTAGGGGTGGTTTGTAATGCAACAGGAAACTAGACCAAGATGGGCAGCTGGATCTCTGTGAGTTCCAGGACAGCATGGTGGACAGAGCAAGTTTCCAGGACTGCCAGGGCTATTACACAGAGAAACCCTGTCTCAAAAACCCAAAAGCAATAACTAGACCAAAGTACAGTAAAGAACAAGGACAAAAAGAAAATAAACAGCATGTTGGCCTGCCTTTCCAGGTGCTAATTAATTAGCCTCTATCAGGGGGGGTGTGCCATATCTAATTGCAGCAAGCACAGTTCATTTTGTACTTCAGGGATAGTGGCAGCATTTCTTGGATAGGTGGGAGTGACATCATTTATACAATCACAAAACTGAAATACAGAATCTATAACATTACCCCTAGGCATTCTATATCAGATGTGTGAATGGCCATCTCTAACATTTCACAAATGCCTGTGGTACTTGTACTGATTCCCTTCATTGGAGAACTAGGTACTCCATGCTAGGTTTTTGTTTGCTTCCCTGTTTTTCTTGCTATGTCGGCCAGACTTCTCTGGAATTCCTGGGTTCCAGTGAGCTTCCTGCCTCAGTTTCCTGAGAAACTGGCAGTAAATGCTACCATACCCAACTCTTCTGACAGTTTAATCTGTTGAAGAATCGTTTATCTCTGAATAAAGATAAATAAATAAATTCTAGACATCTACAGCAGTGTCACGCCCCACCCCCACAGTCTCATGTAGCCTAGGCTATCCTTGAACTCTATAGGGTGAACTTAATTAAACTCACACCTCCATTTCCCCAGTACTGGATTCCAGGTCTGTACTACCACATCTGGTCTGTGCGCTGAGGCAAACTTTACCTGAACTGCACACACAGCACTCACACACTCTCAATGGCGCCCATTTTTCAGCTGTAAAATCAGGATCAAACTGAGGCATGCAGAATAAATAATTCATCCTTTACCTTCTACAATACTGGACTTGGCAAGGTATCCTGAGGAGGATTTCAGTGCGCCACTGAACACAAAGAAACTGGCACCAGTCACTACAACAAACATGAAAATAGGTTAGTGAACGGACTGCAGAGACGGGCACTGAGAACAATACAGAGACATAAACTGGGAATTCTAGGTATCATTATACAGAAAACAAAGCAGCACTGTATATAACTAACCAATTAGTTGCAATGCTAACTAGCCATGGTGTGTGAAGGAATTAAGATACAATCTTCTATCCTGATGCTCTCTTTCTCAATCAAGAATCAAAGAATTTTACAAAACTTCTTTAAGAATTTTACATATTTTTTCAACAATTTTTTTTTTTTTTTTTTTTACAAATTTTATGAAAAAAATTAATGGCCAGTCTTATGGTTATCTTGGCTTGCAGCATATTTCTGGGTAAATGTTTATTCACTCACATATTTTCTAAGGCAGTCCAGTACTATAAACTCTAAACAGAGCAGCTGGTGACAAACACTGTCAAGTCTAAAATATTAATCACTTGACTCTTCACAGAAAAGGTCTGTAACTCTTTATCTACCAATTTCCAAATTTTCTATTTTATAATCCAGTATATATTGAAGTTGTTAAAAAGGAAAAAAAAGAAAAAGAAAAAGAAAGAAATGTCAATTGACAAGCAAGATGAGGTCTGTTAGCTACTTTATCTGCCAAGTAGAATTGTTTGTTTGTTTTGGTGTTCTTATTTGCTTTTTTGAGACAGGGTCTCACTGGGTAGCCCTGGCTGTCCTAGAACTCCCTCTGTAAATCAGGCTGGCCTTAAACTCACAGAGATCCACCTGCCTCTGCCTCTGCCTCCTGAGTGCTGGGATTAAAGATGTGTGTCCCCACTTCCCCAGTAGAGTCATTTTTAAAGGCCTATTTAGAATAAATATTTAGGGCTGGAAAATAGCTTAGTTGATAGAGTACCTGCTTTATAACCATGAGGAGCAGAGTTTGGATCCTCTGCATCCATAAAAATTGAAGGAACTCCAGCTAGGGACGAGGACAAGTGTCTGTCTCCTAGGAGTCACTGGCCAACTAGTCTACCCAAACAGTGGGCTCCAGGTTCAAAGAGAGATCCTATCTCACAAAATAAGTCTGAGGCTGGGTATTTGATTCAGTAGGTAAAGGCACTTGCCACCAATCTAGTGACTTGATTTTTATCCCCGGAACCCATATGTTGGAAGGAGAAAAACCAATTCTCTCAAATTGTTCTCTGACCCACACACAAGCATAATAAATAAATGTTAAAAACAAACAAACAAAAACAGTGAGCAAGCCGTTAAAGAAGATACCTAATCTGACCTCTGGCTTCCACAGGGAAATGTACAAAGTTAAGCACATATACATTTCCATGCATGTGTCCATGTTTACATGAACTACCACTCTCTCTCCAAAAGCTAAATATGCAATCATATTTAGTTTTACAAAAACTTCACTACACTGCTCTTATTTTCCTACCTATTTGGCTTTTCATGACAGGGCTTCTCTGTATAGCTCTGGCTGTCCTGGAACTCATTCTGCAGACCAGGCTGGTCTTAAACTTAGGAGATCCACCTGCCTCTTCCTCCCAAGTGCTGGAATTAAAGGCATGCACTACCACCTGGCTATTTTCCTACACCTTAAACTGGACTGAACTAATCCAATTTCCTACTGATTAATCCTATAAGGTAGTGATCCAGCCTTTGTCAGATGCAGACACAAGGTAAGCATCCTACCTCTGGACAACTCTCAGAATTACAAACCATACCTTAATCTGAGCCAAATATGGCTTCCTGTAAATTTTCTCATTGGGTCTGGCTCTGTACATTACTATTTCTGAGGCCTCATATCTGTTAGATAACCACTTTACAACTGAGTTGCATCCTTAGCTACTTTCTTCCTTAATGGTTCTAGATTTTGTAGCTATTAGAAAATAAACTGAATATTTATTTTCACATTAAAAAAAAAAAGTAGCTAATTTTTAATCTTCTTTCACAGGGAATGCTTCACTAAACACATGATGAACAAAAGGAACAGTTTTAGTGGGAACCTGGAGGGAAATTAAGCTTGTAGTTGAAAAAATTTGGGAAGAGTTAGACATCAACCTTCTCTTGAGAAAACCAGACAAGTATCAGCTGTCAAAAGACTGAAGGCAATGTGTCAAGTGGCTTAAATTTACTTAACACAGGTTTCCCAGATTTAAGACTTTATGTAAATATTCCATCTATCTAGCTATCATTCGACCTATCCTTCGACTGTTCACTCCCCCACCCCCCACCCCCTTGTTTTGAGGCAGGATCTCTCTACACAGCACCAGACCTGACAATGTGACCATTTCAAATCACAGGACCTGACATTTTGGGTACTGTCATCTGAACAAGGCTTTCTTGAATTCAAGTGTTCTGAAACCACTCATCTTTAAGATAGATGCCCCAGAGTAGGGGAATAGAGGGCTGGGAGGTAGGAGTGGGTGGGTGGGTGGGGGAACACCTTCACAGAAGCAGGGGGAGGGGGAAGGGGATAGGGGGTTTCTGGGAGGAGGGGAAACCGGGAAAGGGGATAAAATATTCAATAAAAAGGAAGAAAAGATCTTAGGTCAGCAGCCAATCTGAGAGTAGTCTTCTTTTGTAAAAGGTGAGCCCACACTTAGAGCCAAAAGTCTTCCTTCAGATGCAAATGAGCTGATTCATCTGCATCTCTGAAGTACAAATGCTACCCTACAACTTACTCTCAATACAGAGCCTAGGCTCCTAGTCTCAGCTGTAGGTACCAATGTGGGCCTGTTACTATCTGAAGACAGGCCTTATATTTTCTTTTAAAATATTTATTTTTATTATTTAAAGTGTGTGTGTGTGTGTGTGTGTGTGTGTGTGAGAGAGAGAGAGAGAGCCTATACACTTGAGATCTTGCAGAGAAAGAGAGAGAGTGCCTGTACACTTGAAATCTTGCAGAGAGAGAGAGAGAGAGAGAGAGAGCGCGCGCGAGCGAGCCTGTACACTTGAGATCTTACAGGTAGAGCCCAGAGGCACTGGATTCCCCTGGAGATGGATTACAGATGGCTCCACCTGCCCTGTTTTCTGAGGGAGCTGTACTGAGCCAGGCATGGTGACATTTGCCTTTAACCCCAACAGTTGGGAGGCAGAGGCAGAGGCAGGCAGATCTCAAGCAAGTTCCAGGACAGCCCTGAGTACACAAAGAAACCTTGTCTTGAAAAACAAGTAAAAGAATGAGTGAATGAAAAGGAAAAGAGCTATATGGGCTTTAGCTCCTGGGCCATCTCTCCAGCCCGACAGGTTTTTTGTTTTTAAATGATTCTCTCTATGACAAAGATTCCTTTTGCAAAAAGAACCAAAGAGTCAGATAGCTACTTGAGTAGGGAAAATAATTCTCAAAATATAATTGAAAAAGTTAATTTGTGGTCACATATCTACTAGAAAGTAGGTGGTAGGGATCTGAGACATCCAATACTTCAACAGAATAACCTTTCATTATTAAAAATCTCCACTGTGCCAGGTGTGGTGGCATACACCTTTAATCTCAGCAACTCTTTAGGCAGAGGCCAGCCCAATGCACATAATGAATTCCAGGCCAGCTGGTAGTACATGGTGGGACCCTGCTACAAACTTTAATAATTAAAATACAATAGGGGCTGGAGAGATGGCTCAGTGGTTAAGAGAATTAGCTGTTCTCCCACAGGACCCATTGTGACTAACTTGCAATGTCTGGAGTTCTAGGCCCAGAGGATCCAATGCACTCTTCTGGACTTTGCTGGAACCAGACATAAATGTAGGCAAAGCACCCATACATGTATAATAATAAATTATTTAAATGAATGAATGGAGAGTCCTCCAGTAGTTCAATTGTTTACCTTTCCTGGGCTGATTGTGAATACTGATGGCCTGGGTCTGATAGTTTCCATCATCGTTCTGCACACACACCAGATGAGAATCTGCCTTTTCATTGAAGCAGGCACCTCCTGCCAGGACATGTTCATTGGATTTGTTCATGGCTTTCATCATCTGCAATGAAAGAGCAGGGTTAACCTTATTCTGCAAGAAGGGGCAATTTTTATCTCTAACATGGTAAACCACCACTTCCTCAAAGACAAAACAGTCAGTCACACTTTGGAAATACAAAAGTTCCCTATGCAATTTAAACATATAACCAATGCATACTTTGCATTTATTTTGCCTTTTGTTGTTGTTTGAGACATAGTCTCATTGTGTAGATGACATAGAACTCCTATGTAAATCAGGCTGGCCTTGAATTCATTGACATCCACTTGCCTCTGTCTTCAGAGTGCTAGGATTAAAGATTTGCATTACCATGTCCAACTGTTTTGCCTTTTCCGAGTTGCACTGAATTCAATTAACACAAACTAGTTCAGTTAAGTGTAGTAGTTTCTCCTACTCAATGCATTCTGTGAGGACACACACCCTAAAATTCTACTTCTAAAAGAATGTACCAATTTAACTGCGTCTTCCATTTCTTCAATATCAAAACTGAGACTTTTCTCTAGGCATTTATGAAATTCATTTGGTTAATTTTAATAATGTATATTTGAGTTCTTTGATGAATTTTAATTTTAATGCTGAGTTGTGTTCTTTTCAAAACGGTAAAGATGATAATTATAAATTTAACATGGAAAAGCACATGGGGAGCTAGGGATGTGGTTGCCAGGAGCACTCACTGGGCAAGTATGAATACCTGAGTTTAGATCATAGCACTTATAAGATAAAAAGGTAGGTATGGCTATGACTGTATATAGGAAGGTCAGAGGCAGGAGGATTGCTGGGACTTCATGGCCATTAGATTTTGTAAAAAATCCTTTTTCAAGGGAACAAGGTGGAGGGTGACACAACAGGACAGAAGACATCCTGCTCTGGTGTTTGCATGTGCACAGGAGAAAAAGAAAGTTCCTGGGCCATTTAAAAAAAAAAAAAGACCAAACTGCCGGGCAGTGGTGGCACACGCCTTTAATCCCAGCACTCGGGAGGCAGAGGCAGGCAGATTTCTGAGTTCAAGGCCAGCCTGGTCTACAGAGTGAGTTCCAGGACAGCCAGGGCTACACAGAGAAACCCTGTCTCAAAAAACAAAACAAAATGACCAAACTTCCCTGGATGTTAAACTCTAGCTAGATTAAGTTTGTTGATTTTCCCCATTTTTCTGTATGTTTTTACATCTGTTTAACTTACTGTTCTACTGTTTAAGATACCCTATCCTTTCAACAGTTAATCTGAAGCTTGTTACAGTCTCCATTTCTTTCTCTGTGATAAGTAGCAACACCATTTCCTTCCTGTACCCATTCATCTGCTCTGTTTCTACGCATTCATCTATCCCAAGTGTTTTGTGTAAACTGAACCACACAAAATATGACCACCTGGGCTAGCTATGCTCACTCAGCATAAGTGTTTTGTTTTTGTTTGTTTATATTTATTTTATTTGTATGTGTATTGTGCTTTGTCTGAATGTATGTATGTTCACCATGTGTGTGCCTGGTGTCTGTGGGGGTTAGAAGAAAAAGCCAGATCCCCTGGAACTGGAGTTATGGATAGTTGTGAATTGCTATGTGGGGGCTTAAAATTGAACCTGGGTCCTCTGCAAGAACAAGGGCTCCTAACCACCAAGCTACCTCTCCATATCTTGAGCCATCAGCACAATGTTTGGAAGGCTCATTCAAATTATAACACATAACAGTGCTTTATTTTTGGTTTTTGTTTGTTTGAGACAGGGTTTCTCTGTGTAGCTCTGGCTGTCCTGGAACTTGCTCTGTAGACCAGGCTGGCCTTGAACTTACAGATCTGCCTGCCTCTGCCTCTTGAGTGCTGGGATTAAAGGTATGTGCTACCACCACCCACCTTAGTACTTCATTTTTTAAAAAGTGTGTGTGTGTGTGCATGTGTATTTACGTGTATTTGGAAAGTAACTGCTGTACTTTGAAGGGTGTAACACTATTTGAAAGGATTAGAAGGATTTGGAGGTGTGGCCTTGTTGGAGGAAATGTATTACTGGGGATGAGCTTTGAGGTTTCAAAAACCCCTGCCAACCCCAGAGACTTTCTCAGACTACAGACCAGGGTGCACCTCTCAGGTCCAGCACCTGCCTGTATGCCACCAAGCTCCCCACCATGATGAAAATAAAATAAACATCTTAAACTCTAAGTAAGTCCTCAATTAAACGCTTTCTTTTATAAGAGTTGCCTTGGTCATGGTGTCTCTTCACAGCAACAAAACAGTGACCAAGACATAGTCCTCTGCTCATTTTGTAATGACATTGTTTATTTTTTGCTGTTGAGTTGTATGCCTGCTCTCTTTCATTTTTGGCAGCGGCAAGGGTTATGAGATATTGTCTCATGTGGATCAGGTTGGCTTCCAACCCACTACATAGCCATGTAGCTGAGAACTGTTTTACTCTTTCAACCTTCTTGTCTCTGTCTCCCAGTGCTGGGATTATAGTGTGTAACTTTACGGTTTTATTACTTTTATTTAGTTTGCTGGTCCATTTTGATTCTGGCTCTAAGTAAGCAAAATTCACTTGTTTTTAATATCCTTGCTTGAGATGTCTTTAGCAAAACACACATTGGTTTTATCAGTTGTGTTGAAGCTTTTTGACTGCCAGGCACTAGGAAAGACTTACTAAATCTCAGAGTGAAGGGCTTCCTCTCTTTCCATATCCTTTCTATTCTGTGTCAGTAGGAAGAGTCAGCGTGAGAAATATAAGCTACATAAAATGTGTAACCTTGAGTAAGTCTGTAAGTCAAATAATATACAGAAGAGAATGGTGAAAAATATAAAGGGTTTAGGAAAAGTACCATGACTATTTTGCAAAACCAGAAGACTCTTCATTTTTGGAGTCTGAAGCTTTTGTGTTTCATCATCTACTCAACAAGTGGCAGAGTTAAAAACACGTTCTCATGATACTCTTAGCGAAAGGTGGAACTAGGCTTATATAGAAACTATTATCTCCAGTAGGAAGAGAGGTTTCAGACCAGCGCTTGCTGGTTTATTTGAGTTGATTTTTACATAGTTTGAGAAAAGATGGGGTACAATATCATTCTTTTCTGTGTGGGAACTCAGTTATTTGAGTGCCATCTGTTGAAACACCCTTGTTCACACCAACTGGCAACAAGTATAAGAATTTCTCAGTCCTAAATTCTATTCTATGCCAACACAGCACTGTATGCTCTTATAATACATTTTAAAGTTTTATTCAAACGTTATTCTCCATTTCTACAACTATTTCAGAATTGTTATTTAAGACCCATTGCACTTCCTTTCACAAAGAAAGGCTGTGAAAATTTGAGGTTTCTATGAAATCTGAAGAGCACTCTGAGCGGTGGTGACTGGGTCAGCATTGAGTTTCAGGTACATGGAGGTCATCTGCATATCTAGGGATTCTTCAGTTTCTTTCTACAATCTTTTATAGTTTTCACGGTGTAAATCTTTACCTCCCCAATTAAACTTATTGTAGGTATCAATACAACTTTAAGTCATTATCCCACAGTTTTGTTTGTAATTTTTGAAAAATAAGATATTTGCTGGCCTCAGAATGGTATGCAGCCGATGACCTTCAGTTTCTAATCTTCCTGCTTCTACCTTCTACCTGGGATTACAGATGTGTGTCACCATTCCTGCTTTATGTGCTGCTGGGGATTGAACTCTGATCTTCCCACATACTAGGCAAGCATTCTAGGAAGCCCTCAAAGATTAATTTATTTTCTAATTTAAAAATTAATTTTGCCAGGCAGTGGTGGCGCATGCCTTTAATCCCAGCACTTGGGAGGCAGAGGTAGGCGAATTTCTGAGTTCGAGGCCAGCCTGGTCTACAGAGTGAGTTCCAGGATAGCCAAGGCTATACAGAGAAACCCTGTCTCGAAAAACAAAATAAAACAAAAAATTACTTTTAATTATGTGTAGGTGTATCTGCACGTATGGGAATGTCAATGTGAAGGAAGGAAAGTGCCTTCAGAGGCCAAGTTATGGATGGCTGTGAACAGAACTCAGGTAGGTCCTCTGCAAAAGCAGAAAGTGTTCTTAAACTGCTAAGCCCTTTCAAAGACTTATTTTTTATTTATTGTGTATGAGTATATTGCCTGCATGTATGTGTGAGCACCTTCTGAATGTTTGGTGTACAATGAGGTCAGACAAGTGCATCAGATCCCCTGGAACTGGGGTTAGAAATGAACCCAGGTCCTCTACAAGAACAGCAAGTGTTCTTAACTGCTAAGTCTGTGGGGAGTGGAAGAAGCCCTGAGTAGTGGGATCCTGAATGAATATATACTTTTGATATAGGCTGGGCTACGTCAAGGACCCCAAAGCCTCAGACTAAGGGAAAAATAGCAGTGCTCCCTGGAAATGGCAGACTACCCTTCTGGATGCTGGATCCAAGTGTGGATGCTGACAGTATGTACAAAAAATGTCCACAAGACTGTTGCAGCTGATATTAACTAAACTTGATTCAGCTGGACACCGATAACCCCGCCTCCCAGTTTAACTGCACACAATAAACAGTCTGAGCTCCTAGGGTGTGGAAGTTTCTCATCCAAGAGCACAAAACATCTGACCCCAGGTGTTTTGTCTTTTCATTCCCTGGCTGCCCCACACAGGTCCATCCTTGAGGTCTGTGCAAGAATGCAATATGAGCCATTTCTCTAGCGCCTATATATTTTTTAAGTAAACATTTTAAATTTATTTTATTTATTTATTTATTTATTTATTTATTTATTGTGTGTGTGTGTGTGTGTGTGTGAGAGAGAGAGAGAGAGAGTGTGTATAGGTCTGAAGACAACTTTGTGGAGTTGGTTCTTTCCTTTTACCATGTAGGTCCCAGGGGATCAAGTGCAGGTGGTCAGACCTGGCAGCAAGGGCCTTTGTTATCTAAGAGGTAGTAGTACTTCCTAAATGCAAATAGCTTGACTCAGTCGGCTTATGCTTAGCCAGAGTCAACTGTGAGACTAATTATCATTTGCAGTTTGCACCTGTATCATATGAACGAGCGACGACTGCATCTAGCAACTTAAAGAATTCCACATTCATCATTTCCTCCAGAGCGTAAGCTAAAGACGTTTCTAACTGTGTCTAGACTAAGCAGACTAAGAAACATGTCCAATTCAAACACTCTGAATAAATTACCTGGCACTGAAGGAAATCATTTCCTTGATTTATCTGGATGCTAGTTTCAAGTTCAACATGGTAAACTTCTATTCCTCCAAGAGCAGAATTCGCATATTTTATTTTCCTTTAAAATTATGTTCATTTGCAAAAGAAGATTTTCCCAGATAGATTTTTGCTAACCATGAAATACACTTACGCTTACCACCTGAAGATATAAGTGCTTGACTGTCTTACTGATGTCATTTCTGTACTCCAGCCAAAGTCTCTATCTCTTCTATCCATCCCTTTCTCCATATTAATGTATATAGTTTCTCCACAGTAATCTCCTGATTATACTTTTTCTAGACATACCTGTATTTCGTGTAATCTTAATCACTTTGATTATTTCCAGATATTATTCAAAGCCCAGCTCTGATGTCACTTTATCTTGTCTACTACTTAGAATAATGATTCTGATGTTCTAGCCCCAAACTAAGTTTCCTGTCTTGCCTCCCTTCCTAACTTGTACCCAAAATATGCTTCCTACTTGCAAGGGTACTCCTCCCTTGCATACTTTCTCTCTCTTTCTTTCTATTTTTTTTGAGACATGGTCTTACTATGGAGTCCAGGTTGATTCTTAACTCATGATTCTTCTGCCTCAGTTTCCCAAATGTTGGGAGAATAACCATGTACTACTATGCCTGGACTTAGGACTACTCTCCACCATTCCACCTATTTTAGTGATTGCTCTGGAATTAATGGAGAATTTGTGCTAAAGTGTCACATTTTCTTACCCAGTGAAAGAGTGTCAAAATAAACATCTCATGTGGTAAGCTGACATACTTATCCTAACTCAAAGCAATGCATGCAAACAGAGATTCGCCTCTAAGTAATTACAAAGATATATACTAAATCCTTTTTTAGTTGTTAAAAAATAGTTCACGTAGGAAAGTAAGACAAAGCAGTATGAAAGTGGTCAGTGTCTTAGTTACTGTTCTACTGCTGTGAAGAAACACCATGATCAAGACAATTTATAGAAAAAAGCATTTAATTGGAGGTCTGCTCACCATCTCAGAGGATCAGTCCATTATCATTGTGCGGATAGCATGGCAAGCAGATGTGCTGAAAAAGTAGCTGAGAGCTCTCATCTGATCCACAAGTTACAGGCCAAGAGACAGACAGAGAAATAGACGGGGCCTGTCATGGGCTCTGAAATCTCAAGCCCAGCCCCAGTGACAAAACTCCAACAGGGGTATCTATTCCAACAAGGCCACACATCTTAATTCTTCCCAAACAGTTCCCGTAGGTGGCCCATGGGGCCATTCTCATTTAAACTACTACAGTCAGAATCAGTTTCAGGGTTGTCACTAAGATCTATGATATTTTACTTGTACAAGTGACGCGAGTGGTCCCTGGCAACTAAGCAGGTACATATATTTAAGAATCTCTGGCTGGGCAGTGGTGGTGCATGCCTTTAATCCCGGCACCCGGGAGGCAGAAGCAGATGGATTTCTGAGTTCGAGGCCAGCCTGGTCTACAGTGTGAGTTCCAGAACAGCCAGGGCTACACAGAGAAACCCTGTCTCAAAAAACCAAAAAAAAAAAAAAAAAAAAAAAATCTCTGACGTATAAGTTGCAGGATATCTGATCACACTGTGATCCCTGGGATTGTGTTATTTACTGGAAAAACTTGTTTAGTTGTGGTGTGGCACAGCCTTAGCACACTCATTCATTCATTCATTCATTCATTTATCCATCCAAGACAGGGTTTCTCTGTATAGCCCTGGCTGTCCTGGAACTCACTCTGTAGACCAGGCTGGCCCTGCACTCAGAAATCCACCTGCCTCTGCCTCCCAAGTGCTGGGATTAAAGGCGTGCGCCACCACTGCCCAGCCTAGAACACTCCTTTAATTGAAGAACTTTCTGCTTGAATATTATACACAGGATTAAATAAAGTCAGACATAGGTCAAGAGGTGAGAGCAAGCAATCAGTTAACAGGAAGTGAGCATAAGATTATTAAGAAAAAAATACTGAGTAAGAGGGGGGTCAGGAGGACGGATAGAGAGACACACAGGAAGGAGAAGGGAGGGGTGTTCAGTATGAAGGAGGTCTTATTGAGACAGTGAAAGAGGGGGCACTCCTGCTGAGACATCAGCTGAGGAGGAAGGTCAGCTGTGCCTTCTCTGCCTCTCTGAGCTAGCAGGCTTTCACCCCAACATCTGACTCCCAAATCTTTATTGGTAAAATTGAACGATTGAGATTTTGTTAAAAAACAACATTTGGTGCTCCAATGCATAGTAGGACCTCATGGACACAAATCATGTCAGCTGTGGACAAAATGAGAAGCCACCAGATATGGTAAGTCATATGGGAAGTTCTCAAGGAGAGAGTTAAGTAATACTGAAAAGAAAAATCTTTTCCACCTTAAGTATGGAAAATATCATAATATAGGGTGTTAGGACCCTATATAGTGCTACTTTAGATGGTGTGAAAATACTAGCAGAAAATGAAAAGACAAATGACTAAATTGAGATTGCCATAATACCGATTATAATTACTATCAGTCTGGTAATTCATATTTATCCTTAATAACCATAGTGGTTTTTTGTGCCAAATATGAAAAATGGATAAGATACAAGCCTTAGAAAGACTTATAGATAAAAATAACAAAAATACTCAGACACAGACAGAGGAATTTAGACAAGAACATATGGTACTACTGCATGATGAAACTAAAAAGGGGTGGCCCAAGTTTGTTAGAAAACCAACCTTAGTTTATCCAGATACTGTAAAAGAACTACCAGAAGACAACAGGCACCCCCAATGTTATAAAGAAATTAAATGGAATCCTATAGACATATTAGATTTGAGGAAATTTAAGGAAATGGTTGTTTTCTATGGTGTAAATCCACCCTATGGTGAAGCACTTAGTTCACAGGCAACTCAGAACAGAATTATCCCTCAAGACTAGAAATATTTAGCAACAGCATTATTAGAGGGTTCTCAGATACAATGGCGAACATGGTGGGAAGAAGAAGCCAGTGTCATAGAACAATGAAATAGGGCTAGAGGTATCAATATTTCTCAAGCTCAGCTGCTAGGTGAAGGTTGACATGCTTAGCTACAAAGGCTGCTTGAATTTGATGATCATACCTGGACACTGTGTTGTTTAACAGCTTTAAAAGCTTGGGACAAGGTTGAAGAATCAGGAAAGCAGTCTGAGTCATATACTAAAATCACACAAGGCCTAAAAGAAGCCTTCACTTACTTTTTTGCAAAGATTGACTTCAACTGTAAATAGAACAGTATCAGATTCAGAAGTCAGAAGAATACTGATTGAATCTTTGGCTTTTGAAAACTCTAATTCAGAATGCAAAAGGGTGATTAGACCTTTAAAGGCAAGATCAGCACCAATAGATGAATGGATTAGAAATACGGCCGATATTGGATCTTGTGTTTATGATGCTACTCTGATAGGAGAAGTAATTTCTAAAAGTTTTAAGAAAAATCAAAACATCAGATGCTTTAATTGTGGTGAGCAAGGTCATCTGGAAAGGGACTGTAGGCAAGGTGTCCCTAGAAACAATGTTTGTTTGTTTGTTTCTTTTTCCTAGAGATAACCCCAAAAGAAGGCCCTAACAGAAGGTGTGGTGGTATCGAACTAATAAATGAAGATCAACAAGGACAGTCAAGGTAATTCTTAGCTGTGGGAAAACACCCTAGGGGGCCTCTGTCAGGCCCTGATATCCAATCTGATTCAATCATTTCCTGTCAGCAATGGAGACACTCATCTACAGAGCAATTAAAACATTGAATGCCTGTTGTTAAAAACAACAGTGTTCTGATGTAATCAAGGACAGAATAGCTTAGTAGATAAAACAAAAATTTCAGGAGAAACAAGAAAACAAATACTTTGGCAAACTGCTAAAAATGATCAGAGGCCAAATCCAAAAGTACAAATAAATGGCATTGAAATTTAAGGTTTAGTAGACACAGGGGCAGATGTAACAGTAATTTCACCAAAATCTTGACATCCAGATTAGCATCATCAGGAGGTAAATAATCAGCTTCTAGAGATTGGAATTTTATTTCAGGTGAAACAAAGTCCAAGATGGGTTGACTATATAGGGCCAGAAGGACAAACAGAAAAATTAAAGCCAGATATGACTAATAGAGTCATGAATTTATGGAAATGTGTTTGGTTATAGCAATGGAAAACACAGATAAATACTCTTCCAATCTCAGAAACAAACCATAAAATAAAAAATGCTTTTGAGAAAAATATTAAACAGACTGTTCAGGTTGTACATAAGCAAAAAACAACAGATGCAGAAAGACATTGGCTGGTAGAACAAAACTGTTGGATTAAACAGTCCGTATATTTTTAAAGATGTGCTGCCCTCAGAATGGAAACTGGGAAAAGTGTTAGGTAGGAGAAGAGGTTGTGTCTTTGTTTCCACAGGAGGAGAAAAGCTATGGCTACCATCAAGATTGAAAAAGACTAGGTTTGAACAGAAGAGACATACTAAATTAGGAGAGTTGATAATTCATCAGACAGCTTGGTCATTCAGTCCAAACTAACCTATAAATACTAACAAATGCCTTTCATATGCATGAAAAAATAAAAATAATATTTTTGAATAATTTACCAAAGGCACGCTTGCCTTACTGGCATGAAATGCTTTTGAAAAGGATATTTTTGTTGTTTAGTATTTAAAAACACAGTAAGAGATTTAAACAGTGTTAAGGAAACTCAAAGGGTTATTATAGTTCCAACTTGTTTTCTAAATCTCTAAGAGTTGGAGTGATTTGGAGCTAAGATAAAATATTTGAGCAGGGCAAGGGTAGCCATGCCTTTAATCCCAGCAAAGACAGACTGATCTCTATAAATTAGTTGTTTTCTATACTCTGGAGTTACAGTGAGCAAGGTAGTGGTGGCACACACCTTTAATCCCACCACCCAGGGACAAAACTCAGATACAGTTCCTAATTGGTACGTTTGCATATTAGAGAAATCAAATACCATATTTACAGATCATTATAAAGACCCTCTAAAGGGTTACTAGAAAGGGAGCTAGTTTCCAATGGGGATAGAAACAAAGAGCAGCTTTTGTGAATTCCAGTAAGCTCATTTCTGTGCATACAACCCTGATCAACATAGAACCAGGTGATACCCTAATTATGGATACCAGATTTATTGGTGAATTGGCAACTGGAGACCCTTCATAAAGCAAAAAGGAGTCCACCAACACTTCCCTGTTGGCTTCTATTGCAAATACTTTCCATATATTCCATATGGAGAATAATTATTCCCTCTGCAGCCAGAAGAAGGCAGGGCAAAATCCAGTGTGGGGAGTCCACAGTGTGGGGAGTCCACAGTGTGGGGAGTCCAGAGTTCCTAGTCTCCTCTCTGGGCACCGAGCACTGTTGGTATAGTACCCAGAGAGGGAGTCAGGAACCAGGGATGCACAGGTCTACCAGTCCCTCCAGGCATCTGTATGCCAGGTGGAGAGGGGCCGGGCAGAGCCCAGGATGGGCAGAACCCAATCTGACAGAGTACTGAGAGTAGGGAAAGGCTGGAGGAAAGAAGGCCTTCCCTGGGAGTTTTGGGTGTGGTTCTTTATGATGCAGACCTTCCTTGGAGCTGCAATCCTTAATGAAGAGACAATCCTTGCTTGTTCATACTGGCTTATTTGATGTTGGGTATGAATGCACACACCTTTTTTGGGGTGAGCCAGGGATTAAATACCTTTCGCAGGAAGGAATACCCAGGAAGGGAAGCTCATTGGCTGAACACTTGGGGCCTATCTAGGTACCTCATTAGCATGAAGAATTCCAGGCTTTTATGGTATGTGACTGATTGAGATGGTCCTCTCAGCGGGGTGTCATGATTGAGTTCCAGAGCAGGTAGAGACAGGTAGGAAATGGCAGCCATTCTCATTTTTGAGAGTCCTGGAGTTTGAGCTCATCCAGCCTTACCACTTCTTCTGTCTGTCTGGTAACAAGGCCTCACATGCTCTACATCTCTTTGAGAAACAAATCTGGACATTTTATGAGGCATGGGAAAACCTCATATTCAGTCATTGCCTTATGTCATAAGGGTGGCCCTTACAATGATAGACTGGATACTTTAAAGGCAGAGTCCTTTGTAGGCTTAGAATGCAAAGAAAGGTATTATAGTAGAACTGGTGCCTATCTGAATTCCTTTGTGACCAGGATGTGGTAGCAAAGGGGTCTGTGCCTTCCCCACTGAGGAAATAGCCTAGTTGTCTAAACTGCCCTCCTCCAAAAGAGGCACCTACTGAACTGTGGGGGGGTCACAGAATGGTCACAACATTTGGCTACTGCATGGTTTACTGATGGTCATCAACCACTGATGGAACCAAAACTAATGGAAAGCAGCAGCCTATAGACAGGGGATAGAATGGCCAATACTGAGGAAGGAACCACAAAGTCAGCGCAGCACTATTGGCTACCAGACAGACAACTAGGAAAGCAAAAGGAAAAATCTCTAATTTCTCTAATTCATGGTATGTGTGCAATGGAAAATCACTAACTGGCAGAAACATGGCAAAGATACCTGGTCATGAGAGGCATGGATGGAAATGGAAATGACAAAACCTAATAAAACTTAGCAAAGACATCAATTTTATGTAGCTCATACAGGCAAGACAAACAAAATGTCTGAAAACAATGAAATAGTGAACAAATTGGTATCACGTTAATTAAGACTAGAATATTAAAATTTCCCAGGGAACAAATTCAGAATAAATCACTGAGAATGATAGATTATACATTCTAAAAACCTGAAAGTTTACCCCTAACACTAAATAATAACGGGAAATGGAGAACCAACTTAACCTAAGACACCCCTAAGAAATTCATAGCTAAGCGGTGGTTTGGAGGTACATGCCTTTAATCTCAATACTTGGGAGGCAGAGGTAGGCATAGAAGAATTATAGTGATTTAAATTTAAAAGCTGCTTTACAAAAGGCAGGCTGAAATTTACAGTGAATGGTTTTTGTGATCCAAACATTTAAACCTTGAATTTATATATAGTGAGAATGGAAGTTTTTAAATTTTCAATTGAAAGATAATACTTTTCCTGTTGTCAAAAAAATATTTTGCCCTAGGAAAGATATAACCAGCCAAAAAGAAACACCCCAGAGTTAGGGCTGGGGCAGGATCTTTCCAGGAGAATAAAAGCATCCAAGTAAGAAAGCTGGACCAGGTAAGACCACTGGACAAGTAAAACATCTGAAGCAAAAGGATGGATCATCAGAGAAAATGTCCCGAGAAAAAGAGTAAACTGGCCAAGTGGTATCGCCCACCTCCAGCTGACTGGCCTGAAATCCCAGCTTGGAGACGAGGATTAGCACTGACACCATGTTAGAAGGGACATCCACTACCAAATGCGGGTCAGGGGAGGGACAGCTCAGGCAAGCCCTCACTTCTTTCTTCCTGTCAGCAGCTGGCCAGCCAATCCATAGCAGATTCCCAGATGCTTGTCTCTGCTGCCCTCTCCAGGCATAAGTGGCAAATGGTCTTTATATGGTCCCTATTCAATTAAAAATTAAAGCTGGCAAGAATAGTTTTTGCTATCCTGGGTTTTTTATTATTCCAAATGAATTTGAGAATTGCTCTTTCTAAGTCTATGAAGAATTGAGTTGGAATTTTGATGGGGATTGCACTGAATCTGTAGATTGCTTTCGGCAAGATGGACTCTTTTGTTTGTTTGTTTTTTTGTTTCTCGAGACAGGGTTTCTCTGTGTAGCCCTGGCTGTCCTGGAACTCACTCTGTAGACCAGGCTGGCCTCCAACCAAGAAATCCACCTGCCTCTGCCTCCCAAGTGCTGGTATTAAAGGCGTGCACCACCACTGTCCGGCAAGATGGCCATTTTTACTATAATAATCCTGCCAATCCATAAGCATGGGAAGTCTTTCCATCTGCTGAAGTTTTCTTCGATTTCTTTCTTCAGAGACTTGAAGTTCTTGTCATACAGATCTTTCATTTGTTTGGTGAGAGTCACACCAAGATACTTTATATTGTTTGTGACAATTGTGAAGGGTGTCATTTCCCTAATTTCTTTCTCAACTTGTTTATCCTTTGAGTATAGGAAGGCTATTGATTTGTTTGAGTTAATATTATATCCGGCCACTTTGCTGAAGTTGTTTATCAGCTGTAGCAGATCTCTGGTGGAGTTTTCCGGGTCACTTAAGTGTACAATCATATCATCTGCAAACAGTGAACTTCTGGGGGAATCAGCACCCCTGACCTCAAACTGTACTACAGAGCAATAGTGATTTAAAAAAAAAAAACAAAAAACAAAGCATGGTATTGGTACAGTGACAGGCAGGTAGATCAATGGAATAGAATTGAAGACCCAGAAATGAACCCACACACTTACTGTCACTTGATCTTTGACAAAGAATCTAAAACCATCCAGTGGAAACAAGACAGCATTTTCAACAATTGGTGCTGGCTTAACTGGCAGTCAACATGAAGAAGAATGCAAATTGATCCATTCCTATCTCCCTGTACAAGCTCAAGTCCAAGTGGATCAAGGACCTCCACATAAAACCAGATACACTGAATCTAATAGAAGAGAAAGTGGGGAAAAGTCTCAAATACATGGGCACAGGGGGAAAGTTCCTGAACAGAACACCAATGGCTTATGCTCTAAGATCAAGAATCGTCAAATGGGACCTCATAAAATTACAAAGCTTCTGTAAGGCAAAGGACACTGTCAATAGGACAAAATGGCAACCAACAGATTGGGAAAAGATCTTTACCAATTCTACATCAGATAGAGGGCTAATATCCATTATATACAAAGAACTCAAGAAGTTTGACTCCAGAGAACCAAATGACCCTATCAAAAAACGGGGAACAGAGCTAAACAGAGAATTCTCAATTGAGGAAACTTGAATGGCTGAGAAGCACCTAAAGAAATGTTTAACATCCTTAGTCATGAGGGAAAAGCAAATCAAAACAACCCTGAGATTCTACCTCACACCAGTCAGAATGGCTAAGATCAAAGACTCAGGTGACAGCAGATGCTGGCAAGGATGTGGAGAAAGAGGAACACTCCTCCATTGCTGGTGGGATTGCAAGCTGATACAACCTCTCTGGAAATCAGTTTGGCGGACCCTCAGAAAATTGGACATAATACTACCTGAGGACTCAGCTAGTCCACTTCTGGGCATATACCCAGAAGATGCTCCAACATCTTATAAGGACACATGCTCCACTATGTTCATAGCAGCCATATTTATAATAGCCAGAAACTGGAAACAACCAAGATGTCCCTCAACAGAGGAATGGATAAAGAAAATGTGGTACATTTACACAATGGAATACTACTCAGCTGTTAAAAACAATGACTTCATGAAATTCGCAGGCAAATGGATGGAACTTGAAAATATCCTGAGTGAGGTAACTCAGTCACAAAAAAAGGAACACGGTATGTACTCACTGATAAGCGGATATTAGCCCAAAAGTTCTAAACACCCATGATTCAATTCACAGCAACTGTTGGACTGAGCGTGGGGTCCCAGATGGAGAAGTTGAAGAAGGGACTGAAGGAGTTTGCAGCCCCATGGGGAGGGAGCAACAGTGTCAACTGGTCAGGCTCCCTGGTGCTCCCAGAGACTGGACCACCAACCAAAGAATGCATATGGAGGGGCCCATGGTGCTGGCCACATATGTGGCTAAGGAGGGCCTTGTTAGCCATCAGTGGGAGCAGAAGCCCTTGGGCCTGAGGGTGTTAGATGCCCCAGTGTAGGGGAATGCCAGGGAGGGAAGACAGGAGTGGGTGGGTGGGTGGGTGGGTGAGCAACCTCATAGAGGCGGGGGGGGGGGGGGGGGGTAGG